>SJYW01012900.1:120789-132793 GCA_006410735.1 Raphicerus campestris
TAGAAGCTTTTACCTAATTTTCACTTTTGAAAACATTTCCACCTATATTATACACCCTAGCATTTGATGCTAAGTTTCAGAGAAGGATAAGTGTGCCTTCTGTCACCACACAGAAGGCCAGGGTCACAAAAGACAACTCAGAAGTCTGGCTCCCAGCCCTGCTAATAAATTTGTAAACGACCCAGAGAACAACTTTGTCCAGACCAGGGTAGAATGCCTTTGCCCTTTCCTTCTTAAAGATGTTAATTTCTGTTTTGCTGCAGGAAGTAGACCCCAAAGTCTACCCCAAGAGGAATATGGAAAAGCGATTTGTCTTCTACAAGACAGAAATCAAGAATACAGTTGAATTTGAATCTGTTCTATACCCTAACTGGTACATCAGCACTTCTCAAATCGAAGAAAAGCCTGTCTTCCTGGGACGTTTTAGAGGTGGCCAGGATATAACTGACTTCAGAATGGAAACCCTCTCTCCCTAAAGAAAGCCATACCCAGGGAGTCCACATGGGCTGGATAACCCCGAGGACTGGCAGAAGGGAAGGGAAGAACACAGCTGCAGCCTGAACTTCACTGTTGTCTGATCCATGCCCTACTGCCTTCCCTGCATTAGTGCTTAGAGATCTCCCCACCAGCCAGGAGGAACAATCCCCTCCTCCCAGTGCCTATCTCGGACCCCATCCACTGAGCCACCCCTCTCTCACTTCTATTTACTCAAAGCCAGCCTGGCAAAGACCATAGCACACTAGAAGAAATCCCCTATCCTTTGCACCCAGCTTCTGATGAGCAACTGCTTAACTATTTATTTATTTATTGATGGGTTAGTCTATTTAATTTAGTTCCAGGGGGCCAAGAAGCAGCCACATCTGTGAAAAATCCTAGCCTTCAATAACTATGGAACCAATTTCCTTTGGGTTAGTGTGCCATCCTCCTGTCAAGTCCTTTTACCAAGCCTGAAAGCATACAAGCTCAGATTATTTAAATAGAATTATTTATGAATAGGGAAGAATGATCAGATTGTTCAATGATTCTGAAATAAATCTCACAGAAAACAAATGTTTTTTCCACATGGTCATTGACTTGTCTCAGATCTGATGTAGAAGAGTAAAGATGAATGGAGTCATGAGTGTTCCCCTTGGGGAATCAGAGACCCACTCCTCATCATGGAATGCAAAGCGCTTAGGAACATCACTGGCCAGCAAAGACCAGCTTGAACACCCTTCCCTTTCACTTCTGTTATTCAACAAAAGTATATACGGTTCACAAGTTTCCTCTGAAAAACAGGATCAGCTAAAGTATTATAGGGAGTAAGAGCTGGTGGTAACAGCTGCCAAGTGTTTCTCTATTCATTTATTCACCAAACACATCTTAAGCCAGTGTTATGTCCTAGGGGTTGGGAGCACAGAAACCAGAAAGGTAAGGCGTTCCTAGTTAGATAGGGAGTGAGTGAGTGAAGTTGCTCAGTCGTGTCCGACTCTTTGCGACCCCATGAACTGTAGCCTACCAGGCTCCTCCATCTATGGGATTTTCCAGGCAAGAATACTGGAGTGGGTTGCCATTTCCTTCTCCAGGAGATCTTCCTGACCCAGGGATTGAACCCAGGTCTCCCACATTGTAGGCAGACGCTTTACCGTCTGAGCCACCAGGGAAGGTGGATTTTTAAAAATAAGACAGCGTGACAAGTAGAGACGTGACAACGTATGAAAGGAGCAGCTAAGAGGGTTGACAAGACATGCTCTGGAGACTGAGGGTCAAGTTGAGCAATGTTTGAATCAGGCCTAAAAGCATGAGCAAGAGTTCCCCACACAAAGAAAAGGAGAGAGTAGCCTAGATAGATGGACCAGTATGAACACAGGCATGGAGGATGAAAGAATGAATAGGGCCAGGAGGAAACTTTCAGGATTGCAGAAGTCACCAGTCAAAATACAAAAACAACCCAGCGGGTGGGGGGGATGGAATTGTAATCTCAGACAAAGAGATAATTTGCTTAATATATAGTTCCCACAAAACAGTAGAAAAAAGCAATCATGAAAATCCACCAAAACAATAGGCAGAAATTTAATAAAACAGTATATTAATAGGATATCCTCTGAAAAGGAAATACCATTTGATCTTGGACAGAGTAAAAGATGCTCCATATTACTTAGAATAAAGTTGAATTAACAGCACTTTGAGATTACACTCTTCTATCAGATTAGCAAATACCAAAAGTTTAACATCACACCCCATTGGGAAGACGGAGGAAATGCTCATTCCTGAACATTACAGTGCATGTATGAGGAGAATAAATGGGTTCAACTCCTACAGAGGAAAATTTGATAGTAATTATGAACATTACAAATACACATCCACCTATGGCCCAGCAATTTCACTTTGGGGGGTTTATCCTACAAACGGACATACAGTCATGTGCAGTAATAATCAAAATGATTCATTGTGCATCACTTGTAACAGCAAAAGATGAGAAACAACTCAAGTTTCTATCAGAGAAGACTGGCTAAATAAATTGTGAGACATTCATAGAATGAATTATGGGACATTTGTAAAATGAATTATGGGAATCCTCTCCAAGATATTGTGAAAACTAGAAAAGAACAAGAGGCAGTGTTTATAGTGTCCTAGCTTTTATGTGGACTTCCCTAAGGGCTCAGTCATTAAAGAGTCTGCCTGCAATGCAGGAGACCTGAGTTCAGTTCCTAGGTTGGGAAGATCCCCTGGGGAAGGAAATGGCAAACCACTCCATTATTCTTGCCTGGAGAATCCCGTGGACAGAGGAGCCTGGCAGGCTACAGTCTATGGGGTCACAAGAGTCAGACACGACTGAGCAACTAAGAACACAGCTTTNGGGAAGGAAATGGCAAACCACTCCATTATTCTTGCCTGGAGAATCCCGTGGACAGAGGAGCCTGGCAGGCTACAGTCTATGGGGTCACAAGAGTCAGACACGACTGAGCAACTAAGAACACAGCTTTTATGTAACAAAAGGCAGAAAAAAATTTATAAGGCAATCCTCCAGTGTATAGCACATGGAATTCTGCTCAATGTTATATGACAGCCTGGATGAAAGGGGAGTTTGGGGGAGAATTTGCTGGACACCTGAAACTATCACAACGTTGTTAATCAGCTATACCCCAGTACAAAATAAAAAGTTTAAAAAGAAATAAGGCAGCCCCTTCCAATGTCTTNTGAGTTTTCCAAATTTGCTGGCATATTGAGTGCAGCACTTTCACAGTGTCATCTTTTAGGATTTGAAATAGCTCAACTGAAATTTTATCACCTCCACTAGCTTACTGGAAATAATTGAAAATAAATTTAAAAATTCTTGTGTTAGAAGAGTGGCTTGTGACAAACAACATGAAACTAGATGAGACTAAATAAGAGGGCTGAATAATGGCTCAAAAAGTCAACTGTGTAGTTTCGTAATGAGAGACCTGTACAGGAACAGTTCTTGTTTTAAAATGCCCATCATAAGATAATAATAAGATGTGGCTGCTAAAATAGCTTACATTAAAAAAAAATGCTTTGTTAAACTTTATTGTATAGACTAAAGAGAGCTCTGTGCTATACAGTGGGTTCTACTTAGTTGCATGTTTTACACATAGTAGTGTGTGTGTGTGTGTGTGTGTGTGTGTGTGTGTGTGTATCCCGATCTCCCAATTTACTCTACCTCACCCTCCCTCCTTGGTAAGTATGTTTTTACCAGGACCAGTTATTTATGGATTAATCAGGTTAACAAGAAAAGACTGGAAAAAATAGATCTTGATGACAAAAATCTTTGATAAATTGATTATAGCACATCGATCTGAATATACTATGGTCAAGGATAAAATCATCTTAAAAATATATGCCTCAGAATAATAACTTTAAATTCACATATCAGGAGATTATATAGACATAAATTCTCTGCCTTGTGCTAATATCATGAAGATTATAAAGTTTAGTTTTTGGATCAAGTGTTAAAGTATTCTGAAATTCCATTCAAAAGTGCTTTAGAGTTCAGCTGTAAGCCTAAAACAATTCTTGAGGATGAGATATAAGAATATGCAAATAAAGAATAATTGATCAAAAAAGGGCAAGAATTAAAAAACAGGGTACTTCTCAACTTTGTACCCACCCCCATTTCTCTCTGCATTTCTCCTTTACAATTGGTAATCCTCATCCCATTGCATGTATTGGGCAAAAAGGGGCAGGAAGGTGGGGCTGATGACTAAAAGCTCCTTAGAATGTCACTTAAGACTTTCTCCTTTGGAATTAGTTAGAAAGTTTCCCAAGGTTTTAATATGAACTCCTACACTTTGAAGCATTTTGCTTTCCACCCATCCATCCTCTAAAAGTTACTAGCCTCAACACAATTTTTATCCTTAAGAAACTGAGGCATAGATGACTTTAAATGCCTTGCTATAAAACTCGCAATGAGATTATAGGAGAGATGAAATTAAGACTCCGTTACTGTACCCCATCATACTATTTCCTGCTGCTGCTAAGTCACTTCAGTCGTGTCCGACTCTGTGCGACCCATAGACGGCCTACATGACTATTATTCTTGCTTGCTAGTCTTTGTTGTTTCTCAGTCTTTCCTGTGTGCTCAGATATCCAGAGGATATGGGAAAATATAATTAACTGGGAACACTGAAGTTTGGCTGTAATTATCACTTCTAGGCAATCCACTGTGACAAGAACCTTACATGGTAGGCAGGTATTATTATCCAAAGTGGTATTTTAAATTCATGTTAAGTCACACTACTTCTGACTTTTTCCAGTTCTCTCAGTTTGGGATAATTTTCTTCATCTCCTTGAACTACTGGAGGGTCTCATTGTAAATAATCTGTTGTGTATGATTTTTTTTGTGTATGATGTAGTGTGTACGATTTTCCAACATAAACATAGGGTCCTCACAGGAAAATCTATACAACTAACTTCTACTTAATCCATTTTTCCACAACACCTCATATTGTTCTGAGTTAAATATATATGTGTGGAAGGACTTGCCCATAGTCTTGCTGTGTATCAGTTAATGGTGGTTTCTCCATTCAACATTCACAGTTTCTCCTGAGTATTTTTATTAAGCTTTGCATAGCAGTACACACAAATGCACTATTTACTGTTTCAGACCAGATTATACTCTGTTGAGTAGTCACATACCTAATAAAGCTAATTAGTAGCATAAAGAAAACCAGTATTTAACAAAATCACTTTTGTGGCACAATCATTCAATCTGCATGAGCGGTTATTTGCTGAATTACTCAGGGAACAACCTGTTTCTGAGTCTTTTGGAGAGGAAACTGGGTGAGGGGATTGAGATGGAGAAAAGAGGTGTTTATATAGGGATTACTTCAAAAGTAAAAGTGAATTAAATTTGAGAAAAAGAAAAGCAAAAGAATAGTATATAAGGGAAATTACCGATGTGTGCAAAATACGATTGCATTATTTTCCTGCGTGCCTGTGTACAAACACATGAGAGAAAGGCAAGGGAATCTGTTTCTTTTTATGGTTGACTCTTCTGATTGTAGTGGGATTTTTCTGGCTACATTTGAGCTAAACATTATGGCAAATAGCAGAACACAGTAGTTATTGCACATGACTGTCTGTGAACTGGGTGGGCAGGAATTTTTCATTTCATAAATCATTTCAGCTTGCTGTCCTAATTCCTTGGCACTGAGAGACTAAAAAAAACTCAAGAAAGAAAAACATGCTATGTGTTTTTTCTTCTTATTGCCCTCTTTGTTTCGATAGATCTTTGGTGTTAATGATCAGGTTTTTAAGATCTTTCAAAATATATTGCTCTGCTTTTAAAACCAATTATTATGTTTTCCTTTTTTATTTTCTTCCTTGCCAGGGAAATTTAGTACCGAAGGCAATGTAGTTTATTTACTCCTTCCTTTATTTCTGCTTATTTATAGCTTAACCTATATCAATGAAATAATATATATTATTTTACTGCTGATTGCTTAATGTTCATAGTTCAAAATTCCAGCCAAGGTCCTGAAGTGGTTTTGCCCTTATTTAAGATTTCCTGCTAAAGACATTCTATTACAGCTTTGCAAATAAGTACCTCCCTGGCCTCAAGTCACTATAAAGGTAATTTAGTAATTTAAATAAACACTCTTGGCCAATCTGTTTCCTTCCTTCAAGGAGACTGGAGAGAAGTCGTTTCCTTAATATTTCAGATTTCTCCCCATTTTCCTTAAACGATCCTTCTGTCTTCAACCAAGATATTAGTTTAGGTAAGTCATCTGTAACATGTCTCCAATGCAAACATGGAATGCATTTGGTGGGACAAAGTAAAACAGGTTTTTAAAAAATGTGCTTCCCAGTTAATCAGTGAAGACTGTTTTGTATTTTGCTTACTGTTGGGGAAAGAAATTTAAATCAGTCCTTGAGACTAAATGGTTATCATAATCAAAGTCCAGAGCAGAGCTATGGTTTCTGTCTAGAGAAAGGACCTCTCCCTCCCCCAACGCTACCTTCTCAGCCTTTCCCTCACAATGGCCAAAAAGACATTTCCCTTCAAGTCTTCCCATTTGCTAATCCTGCCTTCATATCTAGCATTTTCATAAATCCCTCACATTTGTTACTGATCCTCATCTTTAGAACTGGCTACCAAAAAGTAATGTTCAAATGTGAAATGGAGAAGATACCCTTTATATTTATTTAAACAAACATCTAATTTATGATAGCAATAACTATGACTAACAGAATCACAGCTGAGTTCTGCAAACATGCAAATAACCACTTGTGCTAAGTGAGTTTGTTGGTTTTAGTTGATAGGTTTCTGATTGGATGTTCATAAGGAGCTTGAGTATTGTTTGCTCTTAATTCTTCTGAAATCCTGAAAACTCCATTATACAGTTAACAAATTTTGAGAAAATTAAAAAGAATTATATAAAAGCAAATTTATTATTATTATATTGGCTGCATTTAGTGTGGTTCTCCCTATATATAGTAATTTTTTTAAAGTGTGAAAAGTAAAACAATACGAGGTACCCCATAGCCACAACTAAGAGATATAGAAATGTTGATTTAAGTAGAGAGTTAAATTTCTGAAATGCTTCATTTTCCTCAATGTAAATAGTCTGTGTAAGCATGAATTAAAATGAAAATCCTTGATACAGTCATTAGAACTCAAGAGAAAAATTTAAAAGTCAGATGAATATGTCGTTGTTTAGTTGCTAAGTCATGTCTGACTCTTTGCAACCCCCTGTACTATAGACTGTCAGTCCCCTCTGTTCATGAGATTTTCCAGGCAAGAATACTGGAGTGGGTTGCTATTTCCTCCTCCAGGGGATCTTCCTGATCTAGGCATCAAACCTTATCTCCTGCACTGCAGGAGGATTCTTTACCACTGAGCCACCAGGGAAGCCCCCAGGTGAACACTGTGCTGTTCATTTGTACTGCAATTAATTCTCAAAAAATTCACTTGATAAATTATGAAATAGAAATGAATGGCCCAGCTTAGGTTAGAACCAGTCTGAACCCTTTCCTAATGATTTTTGAGCACAAATGATAGAAAGTATCTCTCAGTCTTTCTCTGATGGCAAGACTGTGATTGGGATCTAGTTGTTTACCAAGAGCCTAGAGTCAGAAAAGTCTGGAGACTGTCTGTGGATTGTCTCTTGTGCCAGCTAATTGTCCCCTACATCCACAAGTGGTTTTCTTAGGATTTGGTTATAGGTACCAATATATGGGCTTGCTAGTTAGAGCTAGAGGTAAAGAATCTGTGACCAATGCAAGAGATATGAGAAGTAGGCTTGATCCCTGGGTTGGGAAGATTCCCTGGAGAAGAAAGGCATGGCAACCCACTCCCTATAGTGTTCTCGCCTGGAGAGTCCCACAGACAGAGGATCCTGGCAGGCTATAGTCCATAGAGTTGCAAAGAGCTGGACATGACTGAAACGACTTAGCATGAGTGTACCTGCTATATATATATATATATACACACACACACATACACACACACACACACACACACACACACACACACACACATATATATATATATATATATATATGGCATATATGTATGTATATGCCACTTCCTAATCAAGTTTGATTTGTATTTGTCACTTCCAAGAAAAGGGTTCTAATAAAACAATCATAATGTGTATTTTTGTATACTTTGTAGAAAGAAAAATATACATGTATATACATGTATATCATTATTATTGCTACTCTTATTATATAGTATTGTATTTTCCTACTGAATTAGGTCCTGGAGGCATTCCTGGTAAAAAAAAAGCTGAATTGCTTATGTGTGGAATCTAAAAAACAGGGTACAAGTAAACTTATATACAAAACAGAAGTCAGTCACAGATGCAGAAAACAAACTTATGGTTACCAGGGCATGGTGGGAGGAGGGTAAGGATAAGTTGGGAGATTGGAAATGACATATATACACTACCATATATAAAATAGATAACTAATAAGAACCTGTTGTATAGCACAGGGAGCTCTACTCAATACTCTGTAATGATCTATACAGGAAAAGAATCTAAAAAAGAATAGATTTGTGTGTGACTGATTCACTACACTGTATGGCAGAAACTAACATAATAGGTAGAATAGAAGTGATGAGGGGAAGCAGGTTGAAGACAGGCATCTTGTAAGCAATTTTTTTCTTCTGAGTTGCTGCAAGGTATAATCAGTCATATGCTGCTCATTTTACATTTCCTTTGCTTCCTTCTCCAATTTGCCTTCTTCTGGCCAATTTGTGTGTGTATCTATTTGTGTAAGCAAATCAAGGCACATCCAGTGAGGTTAGGACAAAGATGAAATAGAATAGGAAATTTTATACCAACAAAGGTCTGTATAGACAAAGCTATGATTTTTTTCTGTAGTCATGTATGGATGTGAGTGAGAGCTGGATCATAAAGAAGGCTGAGTGCCAAAGAATTGATATTTTCAAACTGTGATGCTGGAGAAGATTCTTGAGAGTTCTCTGGACAGCAAGAAGATCAAACCAGTCAACCCTAAAGGAAATCAACCCTGAATATTCATTGGAAGGACTGATGCTGAAGCTGAAGCTCTAATACTTTGGCCACCTGATATGAAGAGCCGATTCATTGGGAAAGCCCTAATGCTGGGAAATATTGAGGGCAGGAGGGGAAGGGAGCAACAGAAGATGAGACAGTAGCTGGCATCACCAACTTGTAGAAATGAGTCTGTGCAAACTTTGGGAGATAGTGAAGGACAGGGAGGCCTGGTGTGCTGCAGTCCATGAGGTCACAAAGAATTGGACATGACTTAGTAACTCAACAACAACAGCAACAACTGTATCAATTTAAAATCTAGAGAAAAGGCTCTGTAGTTATTCTGAGTGAACAGTACTCTACAAAGTTTTTTTATTGTCTAATGACATTGCATCCCTTCACTGAGGACATTAGAAAAGGGAGGCTGAGATTTGTTTTATGTTCTTAGATGATCTTAAGCCCTCTGATTTTGATCTTCTACAGTCTAGCTATGCTTAACAGAATAATGAAAAAAGTCTTGAGATATTCTTGCTTTAATGATTTATAATTAGATTGCAAACTCTTTGTGATTAATGAGGATATAATTCCTCCTAGTAAGAGTAGTTGTGGTATTATTGATTGTAATAATGATCATAGTTATCATTGTGAGCAATAGTAATAGTAGCTAACATTTAATGAGTACTTATTTGCCATGGGATTTCCCAGGTGAGAATACTGGAGTGGGTTGCCATGCCCTTCTACAAGGGATCTTTCCCAACCCAGAGCTCGAACCCAGATCTTCCACATCGCAGGCAGATTCTTTGCCTTCTGAGTCACCAGGGAAGCCCTATTACCAAATATCATGCAAAGAGATTTAGATACATTTTTAATTTAAACTGTAAGAGAATTGGGTACTACAGCAGTGGCCACAGAACTGGAAAAGATGCTTTCATTCCAGTCCCAAAGAAAGGCAATGCCAAAGAATGCTCAAACTACAGCACAATTGCATTCATCTCACACGCTAGTAAAGTAATGCTCAAGATTCTCCAGGCCAGGCTTCAGCAATATGTGAACTGTGAACTTCCAGATGTTCAAGCTAGTTTTAGAAAAGGCAGAGGAACCAGAGGTCAAATTGCCAACATCTGCTGGATCACTGAAAAAGCAAGAGAATTCCAGAAAAAACATCTATTTCTGCTTTATTGACTATGCCAAAGCCCTTGACTGTGTGGATCATAATAAATTGTGGAAAATTCTGAAAGAGATGGGAATACCAGACCACCTGACCAGCCTCTTGAGAAACCTGTATACAGGTCAGGAAGCAATAGTTAGAACTGGACATGGAACAACAGACTGGTTCCAAATAGGAAAAAGAGAGTATGTCAAAGCTGTATATTGTCACGCTCCTCATTTAACTTACATGCAGAATACATCATGAGAAACACTGGGCTGGAAGAAGCACAAGCTGGAATCAAGATTGCCGGGAGAAATATCAATAACCTCAGATAAGCAGATGACACCACCCTTATGGCAGAAAGTGAAGAGGAAATAAAGAGCCTCTTGATGAAAGTGCAAGAGGAGAGTGAAAAAGCTCAACATTCAGAAAACTAAAATCATGGCATCCAGTCCCATCATTTCATGCAAATAGATGGGGAAACAGTGGAGACAGTGGCTGACTTTATTTTTCTGGCCTCCAAAATCACTGCAGGTGGTGATTGCAGCCATGAAATTAAAGGACGCGTGCTCCTTGGAAGGAAAGTTATGACCAACCTAGACAGCATGTTAAAAAGCAGAGACATTAATTTGTCAACAAAGGTCCATCTAGGCAAGGCTATGGTTTTTCCAGTGGTCATATATGGATGTGAGAGTTGGACTATAAAGAAAGCTGAGCACTGAAGAATCGATACTTTTGAACTGTGGTGTTGGAGAAGACTCTTGAGAGTCCCTTGGTCTGCAAGGAGATCCAACCAGTCCATCTTAAAGGAGATCAGTCCTGGGTGTTCATTGGAGGGACTGATGTTGAAGCTGAAACTCCAGTACTTTGGCCACCTGGTGCAGAGAGCTGACTCAATTGAAAAGACCCTGATGCTGCGAAAGATTGAGGGCAGGAGGAGAAGGAGATAACAGAGGATGATATGGTTGGATGGCATCACCGATACAAAGGACATGATTTTGGGTGGACTCTGGGAGTTGGTGTTGGACCCGGAGGCCTGGTGTGCTGCAGTTCATGGGGTCGCAAAGAGCTGGACGTGACTGAGCGACTGAACTGACCTGAGCTGATTGCCATTTTGGGTACTACTATTGCCACCTCATGGAGTTGGTGATGAACAAGAAGCCTGGTGTTGCAGTCCATGGAGTTGCTAAAGTTGGACACAACTAAGTGACTGAACTGAACTGATTGCCTTTTTACATAGAGAGAAACTGAGGCATAATGATGATAAAAACATGCCCAAATTCATACACACGGCACTAGTAGCAAAGCTAGGATACAAACCCAGGTTTACTTGATATAGAATAAGCATGCATCTGGGTTGGTCCTGAGTTATGACAGAGAATGTCTCATATTTACATTGGTTAATTCTAGTGCAAGGCATCAACCAAAAATATTTAAGAATAAAGACCAGGGCTCTCACTGTCTCCACAGTCTCATATATCTGTAAACTTGTGAACCAACTGGATGTCCAAAACCAAAATGAACAGTGATGGCAGGCAGCCTCTGTGGCCAATCACTATGGAATCTTTAAACACAAATTCCCTCAGTAGCAAGGTTATTGACTGAATTATTGACTTAACTCTCCATTTCCCCTTGCCTTGAAAAGTCAACAATCAACTAGATGTCTTGGCTCTTTGCCTAAATGGACAGTGATAATTCTAACACATGATATACATATTGTGGCAGTTATTATTTTACAAATATGTAATGCCACAAAGACAGTTTGAGAATTTAAATAAGTGTTTGGTTGTAGCTTTAGTCATGCCTTACCACTTTGTTATCTGACCCAATTGCCTGGCTAACATTTTCTCAGGCAGTTATTTCTTGTGCATTTCCTGAGGTTTCCACAACTAGC
>SJYW01012906.1:7721-18936 GCA_006410735.1 Raphicerus campestris
ATCTTCGTGTGAAGTGTCTCCCACAACCCAAGAATTAAACGGAAGATTTCAGACAATGGCGAGTGCCAGAGCTGGAGCTGTGCTGGGCCCTTCCATTTGAAGGTGCTCCAGGGACCCCTGTGTGGTGGAGCCTTGGGCTGAGTGTGGGTGAGGTCTTAGCAGCATTCAGCAGGTAGTGAGCGCTCCAGACCTAGAGACTCCTCACACAGTCCGAAGCTCACCTGAGCCTGGGCTCCTCACTTAGCTCACTTAGAGTGTTGTCTTCTAACTTTCACTGTACGTTGGAGTCACCCTAGTAGGTGGAGACTGCACCTCCTCACTGTTCTTACTTTCTTTTTTTTTTTTCAATGGATATGACTTCTTTATAGTTCTCAGTGACCATCTGGTTTTGTATAAGTGTTTCAGTCTGTACCACAGTGTGGTTAAAATTAGTCTCTCAAAAGCAGTGTGGTATTCAGGATGATTTTTAGGAGCCTGAGTCTTTGTGCTGGCTCAGAGAGAAGTCATGGGAAGGCCTTGGATAAAACTTGGATGTATGTTGTTGAACGAGAATGTTCCCTGACTTACGGAGAAAGTTGTGAAGATTCCCAGGGATGCTCTGAGGACGAATTAAATAGAATTCCTTTGTGCTGCCTTGAGCTTCAAAAGCACAAACATCGCCCAAAACCCAGTTCTGAGTTGACCTCCCACAGATGATTCATTCCTTCCATATGGTGTTATCTTCATAATAACCATGTCTCAGAAAAAGTTGAAATGCAACCAAATGTACAGTGAGATGCATCCAAGGATTTTCTAACGAGAGTATTTAAAATTCTGGTTTCCTTCCCTTTAACTGTGAAGTCAGAGAAAGTTCAGTTAATTTTAATGCGACTGTGGTTTTCAGTACAAAACTGTACTGTTTTCCTTTCTATTTTCTCACAGACATCCATTCTTTACTTAATTTTTGTGATATAAATAATTTTGAAACAATAGCTATAGTCAATGCTATCTGCTAACTGATTAAGAGAAAAAAATGAGGCAGAGGAGAGGGATAATTTAAGAATTTGAGGTTAATATATACACACTACTATATATAAAATAGTAACCAACAAGGACCTACTATATAGCACAGGGAACTATACTCAGTATCTTACAATGATCTATAAAGGGGAAGAATCTGAAAAAGTGTGTATATGTATAATTGAATCACTGTTGTACACCTGAAACTAATGCAGCATTGTGAGTGAAAGTCACTCAGTTGTGTCTGACTCCTTTATGGTTGTTCTATATATTCAATCTAATTTTCCAGGCAAGAATACTGGAGTGGGTTGCCATTTTCTTCTCCAGGGGATATTCCCAACCCAGGGATCAAACCCAGGTCTCCCGCATTTCAGGCAGATTCGTCACCATCTAAGCCACCAGGGAAGCCCTGTCTGACTCCTTTAGACCCCATGGACTATGTACAGTCTGTGAAATTGTCCAGGCCAGAATACTGGAGTGGGTAGCTGTTCCCTTCTCCAGGGGATCTTCCCAACCCAGTGATCGAACCCAGATCTCCTGTACTGCAGGCAGATTCTTTACCAGCTAAGCCACAAGGGAAGCCCCCAAATACTGGAGTGGGTAGACTATCCCTTCTCCAGCAGATCTTCCCCACCCAGGAATCAAACCTGGGTCTCTTGCATTGCAGGTAGATTTTTTTTTACCAACTGAGCTATCTGGGAAGCCCAACATTGTAAGTCAACTGTATTTCAATAAAAAAGCAAAACTAAACACCAGTCTGTAATTCCATCCCTGAGTGAGCTACTTTTCTACTTGGAATCCACTCAGGCAACAATCAGGCAGTGCCTTCGGCCTGGGACTGTGCCCGGCCCTGAGATACTGAAGGTGACGGTTCAGTGTGGGGTGGCTGAGCAGGAGGTAGGGAGCAGGTGCAAGTTAATTTGGGTGAGAAAAGCTCCCCATGGGAGGCCAGCTCCTCTGTGGCTCTCATATGACTCTGGTCCTCACGTGCGTTCTGTGTCTCAAGGGTGAGCGGCCAGCAGCGGCTGGCTTGTGCCCTCGTCTGGCTGCCTGCTGAGAAAGTTGGTAAGCTCACCCCTGTGGTGGGTCTCTCATCTAACAGGAAACTGAGTCAGTTCCCGGAGCCCTCTGGTGAGACAGACCTTTGGGAAGACCCCGAGGGGTCTGATGAAGATGAGGCAGTGGTGTATTCGGGGGAGGGCTCCTGTCAGTTTGCTGAGCAAGTCCTGGCTGGGTAACACGAGCTCTTTACCAAGGAGCTGCTCTTCCCAGGCACCCGGGTCTTAGGATGTGGGGACAGATAGCAGAAGCGGCCCATGAGTTTGTGGTTCAGCTTAAATACAAAATAGAGGAATAGGAAATTATTTGAAGGCAAGGTAATACTGTGTGCAGAGATGATGACAGGAAATGGAGTTAGTTATTGGGAGGTGATGTGAGAAACTTGCTGTTAGAAAGAGGAGGGTGAATGCACATTTATTTGGATTAAGGTGTCATGCAGGTCTGTTCACCAGGGAACGGGAGATACGAATCTCAAGGAATGTGCGCCAAATAGATAAGACAGCGATTCAAGAAATGTTCATTTTCTGTTTATAAACTTCTGTGACATTTGAGTTTTACTTGGTGTGTGTTTCCGTGATTAGAAAAAAGATTAAAAAGGAAAAATACATATGAGTTTTGACCAAAATGTTGATATTTTAACTTATGGCTGGTGGTCAGGTAATACCCAGGTCCTGATGGGCAGCTCAGGTCTCATGGAGACTTGCTGGACTATGGTTAAGTGTTTCGTCTGTTTCAGGCCAAGAGCTGTTTCTCAGAAGGAGAGTCGTTGTCTATGGAGGATGGCAGGGCTGTGCTCCAAACCCCAAGGCCTGCACTGAGATTCTTCCCCCAAAGGCTCCAGACAGCACCCTTTTCTGATGCTTTGGGTACTGCGGAATCTGCTGTATCACGTGACCTGGGCCACAGCGCAAGTCACACTGTGGCCTTATCTATGAGGAGCTCTCTCTTCTTCTGGACCCCACTCAAAATCAGCAGCCTTTTGGGTCACTAGGTAAACAGGCCAGATTGTCACACCCAAATTAGGGACATGTAGCCTCCAAAATCCAAAGTGGCACAGTGAACTTGACACATGAAATTAACTGTCACTATACATGGAGACTTGGTTGTTATGTAACTCTTGAACTAATTACTTAAAACGCAACATCGCTCATGTTTTAAAAATCATAAGCAAGCACTTAGGAAGAAACTTGTATTTCGTGTCAGACTCTGAATCAAGTTATGATAACATATTCGCTCAGCTGCACCCCCTCCCATCAACTACGCACCCTCTTACTGGGTGGTATGTCGTGATCCGTGTGCTAGATGTTTTTCTTGGGGGGTAAATATATCAGTATTTAAGGTTTGTAGGATATTGCACTTAGGAGTAGGTATGCCATATTTGTTTAGTACTTGTCCAAATAGAATTCAGGGTGTCAAATTATTAGAGCTGGAAGGATCTTCAGAAATGGTCTAAGCTGACTTCCTTTTTCAGACACAGTGAAGCTGCAGGGTGTTAGAGAGCATACTGCTGCTCAGGTTTTCTGTGGTCAGTGAGAAGCTTCCTGGTTCCGGCTGTGTCCTGCTCCCCCGAGCTGAGAGGCCTGCTGTTGGCTGGGCTCAGCATCAGCCTGTCGGGGGTTGAGCTGAGGTTCTGTCTTCAGTTGTTAGCCTAGCCGTGTACTGGAGCAGTGCTGTTTCCTGGCCAAATGCTTGGTGTGCTGGGCTGAGAGATAGGATTTTAAAGAGCAAGATGCTGAGAATCCGGCCATCTTAGCTGCTCTGAGAGCTGGAGAGGAACATCTTGAAAATTAATCTACTAGGTTAAGTGTATTATAAATCACTAAAACACACACCTGGTTGACAAAGAGTACTAATAATATATAATATATAAAACCTTAATTCAAATAGCCAAGTTAACTACTTCAATAATTGAATTTCCCTTTAGCTAATTTAGTGGCAGTTTATCACTTGGTAGATGCTTAAGAGCTTAAATCAGCCTTTTTTTTTTTTTTGAGGCTGTAACATCACTGATGCTAAGGCCGCATTTAACCTTGATTTGTCATCTCGGAGTTGGATGGATGGTAATATGGAGGTCCCCTAGTTGTAGGCCCCCTGCCCCACCCCCTTAGATGAGTTGCTCCCAGGTACCCTTGGCAGTTGGCTGCCCCGCCTCTTGTTTGCAGTGTTCCAGGTTCCTTTTGAAGACAGCCCCTTCCACGGATAGGCAGCGCTCCTGCTCCTTGTTAGAAAGTTCTCTTTCATGTACTTCTCATGGACTTCTCATCATTTGTGCTTATGTCTCCTGATTCTGCCCCAAGATTGTTTTTCTAGTTTTCTCAATGTTAAAAAAATTATTTATTTTTTATTGATCATTCTTTTTGGCTGTGCTGGGTCTCTGTTGCTGCACGGGATTTCCTTAGTTGTGGCGAGCGGGGCCTGCTCTGTATTTGGATGCGCAGGCTTCTCACTGCAATGGCTTCTCTTGTTGCAGAGCGTGGGCTCTAGGGCACTAGGGCCTCAGTAGCTGCGGCAGATGGGCTTAGTTGCTCCACGGCGTGTGGGATCTTCCCAACCCAGGGATCGGACCCATGTCTCCTGCATTGATTGGCAGGCAGATTCTTTACCATAGAGCCAGCAGGGAAGCTCTTCTGAACAATTTTTTGTAGCTCATTTTGGATGGTCAAAAATTCTAGACTAGATATTTCAGCATTCTAATTAAAAAAAAAAACATTTGAGTATTCTTCACAAATACACTTGTTTTCCTAGCCTGAATCAATATTCTCCCCAAAATAGGCTCCTAAAATGATTATGCCTGACTTCACTTTGTAATTAGGAAGATACAAAGAACCAGGGATGAGTGTGCCTGGTTCTGAGCCCTTCTCTGCCTCCCACCAGTTGGGTGCTGTGGGCAAGGGAACCTCCCTGAACCTGTTTCTTTTTCTATAAAGTGAAGATAAGAATGCCTACTCCAGGTACCAGGCTGTTTTGAGAATCAGGTGCTTTTGTAGTCTATCTATGTTCTTCCAGATATAGGAGGTTAACTTCCTTGTTTTAGAATGGAACATTTTGAATCATCAGTTCAGTCACTCAGTCGTGTCTAGCTCTTTGTGACCCCATGGACTGCAGCACACCAGGCCTCCCTCCCTGTCCATCACCAACTCCTAGAGCTTGCTCAAATTCATGTCCATCGAGTTAGTGATGCCATCCAACCATCTCATCCTCTGTCATCCCATTCTCCTCCTGCCTTCAATCTTTCCCAGCACCAGCGTCTTATTTTCTAATTAGTCAGTTCTTTGCATCAGGTGGCCAAAGTATTAGAGCTGCAGCATCAGTCTTTACAGTAAATATTCAGGACTGATTTCCTTTAGGATTGACTGGCTTGATCTCCTTGCTATCCAAGGGACTCTCAAGAGTCTTCTCTAGCATGACAATTCAAAAGCATCAGTTTTTCTACCAACACCATTTGAAGGGTTCCTGTCTCAAAAGATGAACATCCTTGAGGTGGATTAGCTGACACTAGGGCTTTGTTCTGTCTAAAAATAGTGCCAGGAATAGGAGATGAAGTGACTTATTGAGGGCTGTATAGCACAAAGAGGCCTTCCACAGACCTGCATTGCATTTTTACTGTGAATTTCTCTGCCTTTAATATTCCTCCATAAATATTTATTGATAAGAATAACTAAAAACAATAGAAATCTTATTTTGGAGAGGGTGACAGGCTGGCATTTTGGGAGAATAATCAAAGACCTAAGTTAAAACTTGACTTACATTCTGTTCAGTAGAATGCACGCTTCACCTAACATTCTTAATGCTGGAGCTCTTTTGTGCCCAAAGCAAAAAGGAGCCCGTCTTCCTCTAAGAGGGAAGGAAGACTCTGCCTTGGAACGCTTGGGCAGCTGCTCAGCGTCCTGCCGTGTGATCTGGGCGACTGAGAACCCAGCTGGCCCTGCTTGCTTGGCAATTCCTCAGCACTCTGGTATGTCCTAACTCTGCCAGGCAGACTGGAGGGCTTGGGAGAACAGGAAATAAGCTGCCGGGAGATAAGACGGGTGGCTCGGAATCACAGACGAGAGAGGAAATGAGAAAACTAACCCAGGGAAACAGCACTGCCTTTGAAAACTTTATTTTTAAACCAAGAGTCACTGGAAAGATTTCTCTTAATTTAGGGGAGCAACCCATTTATATTCCATTACACCAGTTACACTCCCAGCAAAGTAGTGTGTGGATGGGGGCTGCATTCTGTTAACTGCTGAGTCTCAACTCATCCGGAATTACGAAAAGATGAAGTCGAGTCTGCGAACTTTTTGTTTGTCCAACAACCACTAGTGTTACCACAAGACCAAGACATTTTTAATGTTAGAAATAACTGTAAAATATATTTTTACCTCTGCTCTTCTGTGTCCATGTCATGCTGTGACTATGCAGGCTGTTCTGAAGGAGAGGTTTTACTGATGATGATAACTAAATACGCAACCATATGTGGCAATGCATGTTAAAGGAAAAAGGCAAAAGTATAGAAAATGTGACTCGCCTCTGTTTTCTGAATGATGATGCCTTGTCATCAAAATACTATTCTGTAAGGAAGACTATAGTAGATAGTTCACCGTAGTAGTAATGTTCACCGTATTTAACTTAAATAGTTTAAAAGTGATCACATTCTTATTTAAATTTGAATTCATTCTGGGTCCTCCCGTCACTGTTCTGAAATGCACAAGTCACTGTGGGCTTGGATGGTGAGCATGTCTTGGGACCGGATTATGGCACACTGTGGTGAGCACTGCTCAGGCCAGGCACCACTGGGTCTGAAAGAAGTTTATGAAGCTGGCTGCTTGGAAATTCTAAATTTTATGACACATTTGATGTGTTTAAAGACACTTAAGAATTGGATCAGTAATTTAAATATAGAATTTTAAAAACTAGAACAAGTTAAAAGTGGAAGTCTTAGTCTCTCAGTCATGTCTGACTCTTTGTGGCCCAGGGGACTGTATAGCCCACCAGGCTCCTCTGTCCGTGGGATTTCCCAGGCAAGAGTACTAGAACAATTTGCCATTTCCTTCTCCCGGTGTTCTTCTCAACCTAGGGATTGAATTGCAGGCAGATTCTTTACTGCTGAGCCACCAGGGAAGCCCCTTTAGAAACTAGACTTTAAGATAATGGGTCTGGATTTGTTGCTCCTCACCATCCACCTCCTGTCTGTCATATGTTCCCAGCTCTGCATATGGAGGATGTGACGTCTATTCGGTGAACTGAACTCCACACGGACCAGAATTTCTTAACTCCTACCCTCGAAACCTAACAGTTGGTAATAGGCAGTCAGTTAGGACTGCCTTTGGGAGTTGAAAATAACCTATTTGCAATAGTTTTCAGCCAACATTCAAAGCTATAGCTGAATGAGACTCATAACTTACACGAGGCTGTTTGGCACGCTTGCGGCATTCCTGCACGTCAGTATTCAGAGGCGAGGGTGCCTCCACCCATCCCTCAGGTGGCCGGGGCTCTGGGGCAGAGGGAGCCTGGATCCGTGGGCACAGGAGGTGGGGGCCAGTGAGGGCAGCACCTGCAGAGTGGTGACCAGAGTGAGGCAGGCAGTCCTGGCGGAGGGACAGGGTCAGATGGGCCAGAGGCAGGCAGTGGGCAGTGCCTACATCCATGGAGAGCTTGCATTCACTTGGCATGGGGTCCACTGACCAGGTTAGATTGGCTGATGATGGCCAGGTGTCAGAAGATTGCAGCCTTTCCACTCTTTATGAAGATTTTTAAAAAAGAGCTGAATGAATGAAATCTCAGTCACCAGCACAGGCAGGTCAGGCCACACTCTGGAACCTGCCCCAAAGTGACCCGAGGTGCTGGTTTTGTGTCTTCTTGCGACTACTTCATAGCCCCGTGTCCTTGCAGGTTTTACTGGGCACTCTGAGGGCCCATGCCACCAACCACCTAGCAGGGTCCACCTGTAGCTGAGGGAGTGATAGTTGAGAAAGATGAAAATGATTTGTCCAGATTCAGAATTTATCAAATTTAAAAATTAAGTTTTTACACACCTCAGTTTTAAAGTTATTTCATCTTTCCTCTGTGATAAATCACAAGCAACTTATTTCTACTGTGTATTTTTTTCCAAATTGGCATGTTTAGATGCTGAACTATTTGGAAATAAGGTAGTCTTGGAAAAGACATAGAAAGTTTCACTTTGGGGGAAAAATGAGGTTAAATAGGCCCTACCCTTTCTTCTTTCTGTGCTAAATAAAGAGCCCCTGATTCAGATACACAATGAAGTTTGAGAAAATTGCTTTCCCACCACATGGGGCCATCAGAGGAGTGATCTGGACCTGTGGGAGGCAGTCGGGGTGCAGGCCAGGCCCTGGCTTGCTCTCTGTTTTCATGGCGGTGGCTGTTTTTTTGTGTTGGAGTTTATTATGGTTTGCTGAGATGCCTGCTGTTTGTCAAGAAGCCTTGACACGTGGGCCAGTCCCTGAGACGCATCCATTCTTCCCTCTGCTGATTCGCCCCCGAGGCCTCTCCCTGATCCTCCCATCCTCCTTGAGTCCTTTCTTTGACCGCACTTTCTCTTTAGTTCTGGGTGAGATAACATCTTGAATGGCTTGCTTGCCCACGGGCTCCTTCTCTGCAGTAAATGTCTTCCTGGTCATCTTCCAGGTCGTGCTGGTGAGGTGGAATGAGCCATACCAGAAGCTAGCCACATGCGACGCAGACGGCGGGATATTTGTGTGGATCCAGTACGAGGGCCGGTGGTCCGTGGAGCTGGTCAATGACCGAGGGGCCCAGGTGAGCGGCGGGAGGCGCCTTGGGGCTGGGCAGAGGCGGGCGAGTGAAGCCAGGGCCTGCTCCACGAGCTTCCTCTGGAGGGAGAAGGACGGTGCCTCCATCTCTTCCAATGTGCAGTTGCTGTAAGAATCTCCACATTCCGAGCAGCTGAATCTGCGAGGTCCTTTTGCACGATCAGTGTTGTGCTTCGCTGTTGATTTGGACCCTCTGCAGAGCTCCTGGCGCGGGCGTGTCTGCACCCCTGCGAAGGTTTTTCCCCACATTGTCATCTTCCACATGCTCTTGTGGGGAACTCCACGTGCCGTTCTCAGCATCTGCTCCTCAGGCCGGGTTTCAGCCCTCGCTTTGTCGGGTTCCAGTTAGGGGGCCCACCTGTGGTCGGTGCTCAGCCCCTCCTTTCCAGTGCCAGTGTGTCTCCACTCAGTGGGGAACCACTGCTCCCGGGACACCCACCGAGCTGTGCTGTTTTAAACCCCTTGGTCAGTTCCGGTGGCTGAGGGTGCCAACCTAGCTCTCTCTCCCCAGGGACACGGCTGCACGGAGTTCCTGTCTCGGGTGTATAATGATTCTGGTCCCACCCAAGGCCAGAGTCCTCGCGGGACCTTATTGACGAGGGGTTTCTTAGACTGTTTGACTCTGTAGGGATAGTCTTCACAGCTGCCTTTCTGTATGTTTCCAAGGAAATGAATCCTTATTGTCTCTCCTCCCAGCTGTTGCTTAAATAAGCTACGAGCTCACCAACTTTGAGAGATGCAGACCAGTGAAGTGACAGAAAATTGCATGGAATGAACCTGTTATCAACAGTTACTGTTAGGCTGAGGAACTTCGGTAGATACCATCACAGGAGGCAAACCTACCTCCCAGTAAAAACACAATGTTCTATTTTTGTGAGTTTATTTATTTGGTAAGGTCAATGTACTAATTTTGACGGGCTCTAAGAAGGCCTTATTAGTTTCCTATATCCCCCTGTGAGAGAAAGAAGGAAGAGATGCAACCACCGTGTGCCTGCTAACTCACCTGAAATAGAGCCACAGATGTGGAGACCTCCACGCCCTCAGGAGTCCACGCCACCTGGAAGGCGGACCTTGGGGCTACGAGTGTGAGCGTGGAGTCAGCCTTTCAGTCGTGACTCCTTGTAGGAGACACTTCACTTCTGTGCCTCAGTTTCCTCTTCTGTACGCTTGGGACTGTAACAGTATCTTCCTCCAGGGATAACTAGGAGAACTGTGCTCAGCTGCTCAGTCGTGTCCGACTCCTTGCGACCCCATGACTGTAGCCCGTCAGGCTCCTCTGTCCGTGGGTTTCTCCAGGCAAGAATACTGGAGTGGGTTGCCGTGCCCTCCTCCGGGGGATCTTCCCAACCCAGGAATCGAACCCAGGTCTCCTGCATTGCAGGTGGCTTCTTTACCGACTGAGCCACCAGGGAAGCCCAAGAATACTGAAGTGGGTAGCCTATCCCTTCTCCAGGGGATCTTGCTGACCCAGGAACTGAACTGGGATCTCCTGCATTACAGGCGGATTCTCTACCAACTGAGCTACCAGGGACACCCTACTCAGAGGATTACATAGGATTAAATACAGAAAATGCTATGACACCATCTGGACATGGTTGTTGACCCCATGAGTTGTGATGGTGCCTGAAGCACTGTGAGGTGCCAACACCCAGAGACCTCAACCCTAGGGCGTACCTGCCCTTAAAGAGTCACCAGGAGGCCATCATCACCAGAGGCCAGCTTCAGGCCTTGAGGCAGTGACTGTTCACGGCTTTCTGTCCAGTGTAGATTTCCCTGAACTTGCCCATGAAGGTCTCTAGAGGGCTGTTGTTCTCCCATTGAAGTGTGAACTCTTTCCCTAGAGGGGCCCAGCGATTGGGTGAGGCCTGTCTTCAGACCTTGGCTGACATGAGGTCTTCCAAGCACTGCTTGGAGAAGGGCAGCAAGGGGGACCTCGGGGTACCACTCGGTACTGGCCTTCCCTCAGTCTCCGCAGGAACCCTGCTGGGCAGATGTTACTCTGAGTTAATGGAGGAAAGGACTCAGGCCACAGAGACTGAGTAACTCACCCAGGGAAGTTTTTGAACCCAGGGTTGACTCCAAACCTCTTTCTTGTTCCCAAAGGATAAACTGTTTTCTCTTTAGCAGAAACGCATGTGTTTGTGGTATGTCCATAGAGCTCGGGCTTCACCACCATCAGCCCCAGGGTGCTGCCGAACTGTGTCCTGGTGATGAGGAGTGAGGCTTTTGCCTTCTCTGGTGGTAGCTGTGTGGTCTCTGCCCCTACATTGTCCCTCGGCTTTTCTTTTCATTGAGAGTTCGCTATAGAAAATTGTTTTAGAAATGAGAGAGGATGACTTCAGAGCTGGAGGTGAATAAGCTTCCGTGGACCAGAGAACATCTGG
>SJYW01012908.1:0-103740 GCA_006410735.1 Raphicerus campestris
TCCAAGGCAGCCTAATACAAATGTCAGCACAGGCGAGGCAATCTCAGGCTGCAGCCTCAGCACCAGAAGGGGACTGAGGGCTTGGCGCCACTGGGGAGGAATTCCCAGCTGTGCCTAGACCCTCGCACGAGACTGGCCTATCCTGGAGCCACAGGGGTGGGTCCCTGGGGCCCTGTCGTAACTTGAGAGGACCCCTCCACAACACAAAATAAAACCAGACACTTCCCTGCAGGCGGGGAGATGCCCTTGTCTGAGGTGGCATCTCGGGGGTATTCACACTTCCCTCTTGGACCTGGAAAGGCCCCTTCACACCCTTGCTGTGACCCAAAAAGTTCCCCTCCCAGCCCGTCCCCACTCGGGGAGAAACCCGAGAGTTCCCCCAAGAATCAGGAGGAGCCCCGTTTTACCCTGCTGAGCTCCAGATGAGGGGCCCTTTCCCTGCTTCATCTGGAAAGGTTTCGTGGTGTTCCCCTCGCATGTCAAGAGAAGGTGCTTGCACCTGGAAGTCGGAAGGAGTCTCACAGTTTGGGCCACCATTCCCCAATACCCCCAAATGACTCGTCCACTCCAGATGAACCTGACTGCCCCACACTGCCTCGACTGTCACCCGGAGGCTCGACTCCGGCATAGTGTCCCGTGTGATAGCCCTGGGGTACCTGGAGTTCAAGCCAGTGATCCCTGTATCTGCTTGACAGGGATCAGGACTCTGTTGTTGCACTTGGGGAGGAAAGCGGCTGTGCACATCTCCAGGCAAGACGAGGCCTGACTACTCCCTTGTGGTGGCTCCAGCAGAAACCCAAGACCTATTTCAGCATGGTCGAGGCAAGCTCAGGCTCCAGCTTCAGGACCAGACCAGGATTGAGGACCCGGAGACGCCTGGGGATGAATCCCCAGAGGCACCTCGCACATTGCTCGGAGACTTTCCTCACCTGTGGCCACAAGGGCGGCTTTCTGGGGGTCCCATCTTAATTCAAGAGGACCCCACAGGGACTAGAGAAAAACCAGAAACTTCTCTCCTGCAGGTGGATTGAGGCCCTTGTCCGCGGAGGCATCTCAGGGGAAATCACCGCATCCCTCCTAGACCTGGAAAGGCTCCTTCACACCCTTTTTGTGACCAAAGACGTTCCCCATCCCACCCATCCCCACTCGAGAGGAACCCTGAGGGTCCCGCCAAGACTCAACAGGAGCCCCGTTTTCCCCTGCTGAGCTCCAGATGACAGGCCCTTTCCCTGCTCTCTCGGGAAAGTGTTCACGGCTCTCCCCTGGCATCCCAAGAAAAAGACCTGGAACGAGGAGAGACAGAACGAGCCTCAGGGGTCGATCCATGATTCCCAAGACCCCCAAATGCCTCGCCCATTCCTGATGAGCCTCGCTGCCCTGCACTGCCTCAACTGTCACACCGAAACTCGACTCCCGAAACACTGGCACATGTGATAGCCCTTGAGTACCTCGAAGGCAAGCCACAGATCCCCGTGTCCGCTCGAAGGCTTGCTGGACACTTCTGCTTCAGATGGGGAAGAAACCAGCCGTGCACGTCTCTAGGCGTGGCGAGGTCTGACTCCCCTGTGGGAGCTCCAAGGGAACCCCAAGACCTAGGTTAGCATGGGCGAGGCAAGGTCAGGCTGTGGCCTCAGCACCAGACGAGGCCTGGGGACCCGGCGACGACTGGGGAGGAAAACCTAGTGGCAACTCACACGGAGACTAGCCTCTCCTGAGGTTACAGAGGTGCATCCCTGGGGTCCCCGTCGTAACTCGAGAGGACCCCACCGCAACTTGAGAAAAACCAGAAGCTTCTCCCTTGCAGGCAGAGTGAGGGCCTTGTCCACTGTGGCATCCCGGGGGAAATCACCCGTTCCCTCTTGGACCTCGAAATGCTCCTTCTCACCCTTGCTGTGACCCAAGAAGTTCCTGCCCCACCCGACCCCATTGGAGATGAACCCTGAGGGTCCCGCCAAGACTCAAGAGGAGCACCGATTTTCCCTGCTGAGCTCCAGATGAGGGGCCCTTTTTCTGTTCCGTCAGGAAAGTTTTTGTGGTCTTCCCTTCACAACCCAAGAGGAGGTGCTCACACCTGGATAGTCGGGAGGAGGCTCACAGGTTGGGCCACCATTCCGGAAGACCCCCAAATGCTTCGTTCACTAGAGATGAACCTGACTGCCCTGCACTGCCTCGACTGTCACCTCGAGGCTCGACTCCAGCACACTGGCACCTGTGACATACCTGGTGTACCTCGATGTCAAGCCACAGATCCCTGTATCCGCTCGACAGGGACCCGAACACTGTTGCTGCAGTTGGGGAGGAAAGCAGCCGTGCATATCTCCAGGCAAAACGAGGCCTGACTCCCCTGTGGGGGCTCCAGTGGAAACCCAAGATCTATGTTAGCATGGGTGAGGCAAGTTCAGATTCCAGCTTTAGCACCAGATGAGGACTGAGGACCCAGCAATGCCGGGGGATGAATCCAATGAGGCGCCTCGCAAATCGCTCAGAGACTGTCCTCTCCTGTGGCCACAAGGGCAGGTTTCTGGGGTCACATCATATCTCAAGTGGACCCCACTGGCACTCGAGAAAAACCAGAAACTTCTCCCCTGCAGGGGGAGTGAGGCCCTTGTCCACGGGGGCATGTCGGTGGAAATCAACCCTTACCTCCTAGAGCTCGAAAGGCCCTTTCACACCCTTGTTTTGACCAAAGAAGTTCCCTGCCCCACCGGTCTCCACTCGAGAGGAACCCCGAGGGTCCCGCCAAGACTCAAGAGGAGCCCCGTTTTCCCCTGCTGAGCTCCAGATGATGGGCCCTTTCACTGCTCCATCGGGAAAGTGGTCGTGGCTCTCCCCTGGCATCTCAAGAGGAGGCGGTCGAACGAGGAGAGACAGGACAAGCCTCAGGGGTCGGTTCATCATTCCCAAGACCCCCAAATGCCTCATTCATTCCTGATGAACCTCACTACCCTGCACTGCCTCGACTGTCTCCCTGAGACTCGACTTCCAATACACTGGCACGTGTGACAGCCCTGGGGTACCACGAGGGCAGGCCACAGATCCCTGTGTCTGCTCGAAGGGGTGCTCGACACTTCTGATGCAGATGGGGAGGAAAGCGGCTGGGTACGCCTCCAGGCGAGACGAGGCCTGACTCCCCTTGGGAGCTCCAGGGGAACCCCAAGACCTAGGTCAGCATGGGCAGGGCAATCTCAGGCTGCGGCCTCAGCATCAGACGAGGCCTGGGGACCTGGCGACATTTGGGGAGGAATATCCAGTGGCAACTCGCACGGAGACTGGGCTCTCCGGAGGGCACAAGGGCAGGTCCCTGGGGTCCCCGTCATAACTCAAGAGGACCCTGCCACAACTCGAGAAAAACCAGAACCTTCTCACTTGCAGGCGGAGTGAGGCCTTTGTCCACTGTGACATCCCGGTGGAAATCACCCGTTCAATCTTGACCCTCGAAATGCTCCCTCACATCCTTTGTGTGTCCCAAGGAGTTCCCCGCCCCACACGTCCCCACTCGAGAGGACAGCCGAGGGTCCCGCCGTGATTCAACAGGAGCTCTATTTTGCCATGCACAGCTCCAGATGAGGGGCCCTTTATCTGCTCCATCGGGAAAGGGTTCCCGGCTCCCCCCTCTCATCCCAAGAGGAGGCACTCACACCAGGCGAGTCCAGAGAAGCCTCAGGCGTCGTGTCACATTTCTGCAAGACCCCCAAATGCCTCGTGCACTCCAGATGAACCTGACTGCCCTGCACTGCCTTGACTGCCTCCCCAAGGCTCGACTGCCGGCACCCTGGCACATGTGATAGCACGGGGGTACCTCCAGGGCAAGCCACAGATCGCTTTGTTCGTTCAACGGAGAGCTTGACACAGCTGCTACACCCTGAAGTAAAGCGGCCCTGCACGTCTATGGGAGAGTCGAGGCCTGAGTCTCCTATGCGGGCTCCAGGTGTACACCAAGACATATGTCAGCATGGGCAAGGCAAGCACAGGCTCAGGACTTAGCACCAGACAAGTACTGAGGACACGGCGACGTCTCGGGAGGAATAAACACAGGTGCCCCGAAACTCGCATGGAGACTGGCCTCTCCTGAGGCCACAGGAGTGGGTCCCTGGGTTCCACGTCCTAACTCGAGAGGACGCCACTGCAACTCGAAAAAAACCAGTAGCTTCTCCGCTGCAGGGAGGGTGAGTCCCTTGTTCGCTGAGCATCTCATTGAAAATCACCCGTTCCCTCTTGGACCTTGAAATGCTCTTTCCCACCCTTGCTGTGTAACTCGAAATGCTTTTTCACACCCTTGCTGTGACCCAGGAAGTTTCCTGCCCCACACGTTGCCACTCGAGAGGACCACCGAGGGTCCTGTTGTGACAGGAGAGGAGCTCCATTTTCCCATGCTCAGCTCCAGATGAGGGGTCCTTTCCCTGCTTCAATGGGAAAGAGTTCCCGGCTACCTCCTCACATTCCAAGAGGACGCACTCACACCAGGAGAGTCCAGAGAAGCCTCAGGCATCAGGTCACATTTCTGAAAAACCCCCAAGGGCCTAGTCCACTCCAGATAAATCTGACTGCCCGGCACTGCCTCGACTATCACCCCGAGTGTCGACTCCAGTACACTGGCATGTTTGATAGCCCTGGGGTACCTCGAGGTCAAGCCACTCTTCCCTGTATCCGCTCAACAGGTACCCGGATACTGTTGCTTCAGTTGGGTAGGAAAAGCGGCTGTGCATGTCCCCAGGCGAGACGAGGCCTGACTCCCCTATGGGCACTCCAGGGGAATCCCAAGACCTATGTCAGCATGGGCGAGGCAAGCACAGGCTCCTGCCTCAGCACCAGACAAGGACTGAGGACCCGGCGACATCTCAGGAGGAATCCCCAGAGATGCCTCGCAACTCGCACTGTGACTGGCCTCTCTTGAGAATACAGGGGCGGGTCCCTGGGGTCCCCGTCGTAACTCAAGAGAACCCCGCAGCAACTTGAGTAAAACCGGAAGCTTCTCCCCTTCAGGCATGATGTGGCCCTTATCCGCGGCTGCGTATCCCTGTGTCTGCTCGAAGGGGTGCTGGACACTTCTGCTGCAGTGGGGAGGAAAGCGGATGTGTACGCCTCCAGGAGAGAGGAGGCCTGACTCCCGTGTGGGAGCTCCAGGGGAACCCCAAGACCTAGGTCAGCATGGGCGAGGCAAGCTCAGGCTGTGGCCTCAGCACCAGACGAGGCTTAGGGACCCAGCGACGACTGGGGAAGTATACACAGTGGCAACTCTTATGGAGACTGGCCTCTCCTGAGGTCACAGAGGTAGATTCCTGGGGTCCCGGTCATAACTCGAAAGGAGCCCGCCACAACTTGAGAAAAACCAGAAGCTTCTCCACTGCAGAGAGGGTGAATCCCATGTCCACGGCGGCATCTCAGGTGAAATCATCCCTTCCCTATTGGACCTCGAAAGGCTCCTTCATATCCTTGTTGTGACCTAGGAAGTTCCCCGCCCCAACTGTCCCCACTCGAGAGGAACCCCAAGGGTCCTGTCGTGACTCAAGAGGAACTCCATTTTCCCCTGCTGAGCTCCAGATGAAGGGCCCTTCCCTGATACGTCAGAAAGGTTTTGTGGTGTTCCCCTCTCATCCCAAGGGGTGGCCTCGCATCAGGAGAGTTGGGAGGAGCCTCAGGTGTCCGAACACCACTCCCAAGATCCACAAATGCCTCGTCCACTCCAGATGCACCTAAGTGTCCTGCACTGCCTCGACTGTAACCCCGAGGCTCGACTCCTGCACACTGGCATGTGTGACGGCCCTGGGATACCTCGAGCACAAGCCATAGATCCCTGTATCTGCCAGAAAGGGTCCCGGACACTGTTCCTGCAGTTGGGGAGTAGGTGGCCGTGTAGTTTCTCCAGTCGATATGAGGCCTGGCTCGCCTGTGCGGGCTCCAGGGGAAGCCCAAGACAAATGTCAGCACGGGAGAGGGAATCTCAGGCTCCAGCCTCAGCACCAGAAGAGGTCTGAGGACCTGGCGCCACTGGGGAGGAATCCCCACAGGTGCCTCTACCCTCGCTCAGAGACTGGTCTATCCTGGGGCCACAGGGGTGGGTCCCAGGGGCACTGTCATAACTTGAGAGGCCCCCTCCGCAACTCAAAAAAACCAGACACTTCCCTGCAGTGGGGGAGAGGCCCTTGTCCTATGCGACATCTTGGGGATTTCACCCCTTCCCTCTTGGTCCACAAAAGGTCCCTTCACACACTTGCTGTGACTCAAGAAGTTCCCCGCCACATCCGTCCCCCCTGGAGAGGAACCCCGAGGATCCCGCCAAGACTCAAGCAGAGCCCCGTTTTCCCCTGCTAAGCTTAAGCTGAGGGGCCTTTTCCCTGCTCCGAGGGGAAATGTTTCATGGTGTTCCCCTCACATGTCAAGAGGAGGTGCTCCTACCTGGAGAGTCAGTAGGAGTCTCACTGCTTGGACTACCATTCCCCAAGACCACCAAATGCCTCGTCCAATCCAGATGAACCTGACTGCCCTGCACTCCGTTCACTGTCACCCTGAGGCTCGACTCCGGAACACTGGCACGTGTGATAGCCCTGGGGCACCTCGAGGACAAGACATTGATCCCTGTATCTGCTCGACAGGGACCTGGACACTGTTCCTGCAGTTGGGGAGGAAAGCAGCTGTGCACGTCTCCAGGCAAGACGAGGCCTGACTCCCCTGAGGGGGCTCTAGGGAAACTCCAAGACCTATGTCAGCATGGGTGAGGCAAACACATTCTCTGTCCTCAGCACCAGACGAGGACTGAGGACCCGGCGATATCTCGGGAGGAATCCCCAGAGGTGCCTCGCAACTCGCACGGAGACTGTCCTCTGCTGAGGCCACAGTAGTCGGTCCCTGGGTTCCCCTTCAAAACTTGAGAGGACCCAGCCACAACTTGAGAAAAACCAGAAGCTTCTCCCCTGCAGGAAGGGTGAGTCCATTGTCTGCTGCAGCATCTCAGGGAAATGACGCCTTCCCTCTTGGACCTCGAAAGGCTCCTTCATACCCTTGTTGTGACATAGGAAGTTCACCGCCCCAACCATCCCCACTGGAGAGGAAGCCCGAGGGTCCTGCCGCGACTCAGGAGGAGCCCCGTTTTCCCCTGCTGAAATCCAGATGAGGGGCCCTTTCCCTGCTCCATCGGGAAAGGTTTCACGGTGTTACCCTCACATCCTAAGAGGTGGCCTTGCATCAGGAGAGTCAGGAGGAGCCTCAGTGTCCGAACACCACTCCCCTAGATCCCCAAATGCCTCGTCTACTCCAGATGAACATAACTGCCCTGCACTGCCTCGACTGTAACCCCGAGGCTCAGCTCCTGCACACTGGCACGTGTGACAGCCCTGAGGTACCTCGAGCGCAAGCCATAGATCCCTGTATCCACTAGACAGGGACCCGGACACTGTTCCTGCAGTTGAGGAGGAAAGCGGTCGTGGAGTTCTCCAGTCGAGATGGGGCCTGACTCGCCTGTGTGGGCTCCAGGGGAAGCCCAAGACAAATGTCAGCAAGGGAGAGGCAATCTCAGGCTCCAGCCTCAGCACCAGAAGAGGTCTGAGGACCTGGCACCGCTAGGGAGGAATCCCCACAAGTGCCTCTACCCTCGCTTGGAGACTGGCCTATCCTGGGGCCACAGGGGTGGATCGCTGTGGTCCCCATCGTAACTCGAGAGGACCCTGCCACAACTCGAGAAAACCAGGAGCTTCTCCCTTGCAGGTGGAGTGAGGCCCTTGTTTGCTGTGGCGTCCCCGGGGGACATCACCCGTTTCCTCTTGGACCTGTAAATGCTCCTTCACACCCTTTCTGTGACTCAGGAAGTTCCCTGACCCAATCGTTCCCACTCGAGAGGAACCCCGAGGGTCCCACCACGACTCAACAGGAGCTCTATTTTCCCATGCTCAGCTCCAGATGAGGGGCCCTGCTCCATCCAGAAAGGGTTCCTAGCTCACCCCTCACCTATCAAGAGGAGGTGCTCGCACCTAGAGAGTAGGGAGGAGTCTCACTTCTTGGGCCACCGTTCACCCTGACTCTCCTGTGGGGGCGCCACAGGAACTCCATGATGGATGTCAGCATGGGCAAGGCAAACACAGGCTTTGGCCTCAGCACCAAACGAGGACTGAGGACCAGGTGACAACTGGAGAGGAATCCTAAGAGGTGCCTCGCAAGTCACACTGAGAATGGCCTCTCCTGAGGATACATGGGTGGGTCCCTGGGGTCCCCATCATAACGTTAGAGGACCCGGCCGCTACTCGAGAAAAACCAGAAGCTTCTCCCCTGCAGGGATGGTTAGTCTCTTGTCTGCTGCAGCATCTCGGGGGAAGTAACCCCTTCCCTCTTGGAACTCAAAAGGCTCCTTCATACCCTTGTTGTGACCTAAGAAGTTCCTCCTAGATCCGTCCCCAATCGAGAGGAACCCCGAAGGTCCCGCCAAGACTCAAGCGGAGCCCCGATTTCACCTGCTGAGCTCCAGATGAGGGGATCTTTCCCTGTTCCATCAGGAAAGGTTTTATGGACCTCCCCTCGCATCCCAAGAGGTCGCGCGCATCAGGAGAGTCGGGAGGAGCCTCAGGTGACTGACCACCACTCCCCAAGATCCCCAAATGCCTCGTCCACTCCAGATGAACCTGACTGCCCTGCACTGTCTCGACAGTTACCCCGAGGCTCAACTCCCGACACACTTGCACGTGAGACAGCCCTGGTTTATCTCGATGGCAAGCCACAGATCCCTGTGTCCTCTTCACAGGGAGCTGGACACTGCCGCTGCAGTTGGGGAACAAAGAGGCCATGCAAGTCTCCAGGCGAGATGAGGCCTGACTCCCCTGTGGGGCCTCCAGAGTAACCTCAAGATCTATGAAAGCATGAGCGAGGAAAACTCAGGCTCTGACCTCAGCACCAGACGAGGACTGACAACCCAGCGACGACAGGGGAAGAATCCCCAGAGGCGCCTCACAACTCGCACTGAGAATGGCCTCCCCTGAGGATACAAGGGCGGGTCCCTGGGGTCCCTGTCGTAACTCCAGAGGACCCACCACAACTCAAGAAAAACCGGAAGCTCCTCCAGCACAGGCATGGTGTGGCCCTTTTGCGCGGTGGCATCTCAGAAGAATTCACCTCGACCCTCGTGGACCTCGAAAGGCTCCTTGACTCCCATGCTGTGACCCAAGAAGTTCCCCGCCCCACCTGTCCCCACTCTAGAGGAAATGCGAGTGTCCCGCCAAGACTCAAGCAGAGCCCCGTTTTCCCCTGCTGAGCTCCAGATGAGGAGCCGTTTCCCTACTCCATCAGGAAAGGTTTCGTGATGTTCCCCTTCCATCCCAAGAGGAGGTGCTCACACTGGAGAGTCGGGAGGAGTCTCACAGATTGGGACACCATTCCCCAAGACTCCCAAATGCCTGGTCGACTCCAGGTGAACCTCACTGCCCTGCATTGCCTCAACTGTCACCCCGAGGTTCGAATCTGGCACACTGGCACGTTTGACAGCCCTGGGCTACCTGGAGTGCAAGCCACAGATCCTTGTATCTGCTCGACAGGGACCTGGCCACTGTTGCTGCAGTTGGGGAGGAAAGCGGCCATGCAAGTTTCCATGTGAGGTGAGACCTGACTCCCCTGTAGGGGCTCTAGTGAAAACCCAAGACATTTGTCAGCATGGGCGAGGCAGCTCAGACTCAAGCTTCAGCACCAAACCGGGACTGAGGACCCGACGGCGACTGGGGATGAATCTCCAGCGGTGCCTTGCAAATCGCTCGGAAACTGTACTCTCCTGTGGTCACAAGGGCAGTTTCTGAGGTTCCGTCGTAATTCGATAGGACCACACCGGCACTAAAGAAAAACCAGAAACTTTTCCCCTGTACGTCGAGTGAGGCCCTTGTACATTGCGGTGTCATGGGGGAATTCACCCGTTCCCTTTTGGACCTCGAAATGCTCCTTCACAACCTTGCTGTGACCCAAGAAGCTCCCTGCCCCACAAATCCCCACTCAAGAGGACCGCCGAGGGTCCCGCCGCGAGTCAAGAGGAAATCCATTTTCCCATGCTCAGCTCCCTTTCACTGCTCCGTCGGGTCAGGTTTTGCGCTGTTCCTCTCGTATGTCAAAAGGAGGTGCTCAAACCTGGAGACTCGAGAGGAGTCTCACAGTTTGGGCCACCATTTCCCAAGACCCCCAAATGCCTCGTCCACTCCAGATGAAACTGACTGCCCTGCACTGCCTCGACTGTCACCCCAAGACTCGACTCTGGCACACTGGCACGTGTGATAGCCCTGGGGTACCTCGAGTGCAAGGCACTGATCCCTGTATCCCTTCGACAGGGACCCAGACACTGTTGCTGCATTTGAAAGGAAAGCGGCTGTGCACGTCTCCAAGTGAGACGAGGCCTGACTCCCCTGTGGGGGCTCCTGGGGAACCCCAAGACCTATGTCAGCATGGTTGAGGCAAGCACAGGCTAGGGCCTCAGCACCAGACGAGGACTGAGGACCTGGGGATGTCTGGGGAGGAATCCCCAGAGGTGCCTCACAACTCGCATGGAGACTGGCTTCTCCTGAGGCCACAGCGGTGGGTCGTTGAGTCTCATTCGTAACTGGAGAGGACCCCGCTGCAACTTGAGAAAAACCAGAATCTTCTCCCCTGCAGGCAGGATTAGTCCCTTGTCCGCTGCAACATCTTGGGGGAAATCATCCCTTCCCTCTTGGACCTCGAAAGGCTCCTTCACACCCTTTTTATGACCAAAGAATTTCCCCGTCCCACTCATCCCCACTTGAGAGGAATCCCAAGGGTCCCACCAAGACTCAAGAGGAGCCCCGTTTCCCCTGCTGAGCTCCAGATGATGGGCCCTTTCCCTGTTCCATTGGGAAGGTTTTCAGGGCTCTCCCCTGGCATCCCAAGAAGAGGTGCTCGAATGAGGAGAGACAGGACGAGCCTCAGGGATCGGTCCATCATTCCAAAGACCCCCAAATGACTCATCGATTACTGGTGAACGTCACTGCCCTGCATGTCCTCGACTGTCAACCTGAGACTTGACTCCCAACACACTGGCAAGTGTGAGAGCCCTGTGGTACCTCGAGGGCAAGACACAGATCCGATTCCGCTCAAAGGGGTGCTGGACACTTCTGCTGCAGATGGGGAGGAAGCGGCCGTGCACAACTCCAGGCGAGACAAGGCCTGACTCCCCTGTGGGAGTTCCAGGGGAACCCCAAGACCTAGGTCAGCATGGCGAGACAAGCTCAGGCTGCGGCCTCAGCACCAGAGGAGGCCTAGGGACCCGGCGACGATTGGGAAGGAATACACAGTGGCAACTCTCAAGGAGACTGGCTTCTCCTGAGGCCACAGGGGCCGGTCTCTGGGGTCTCCGTCATAACACGAGAGGACCCCGCCGCAACTCGAGAAAAACCAGAGGCTTCTCCCTTGCAGGCGGAGTGAGGCCCCTGTCCACTGCGGCGTCCTGGAGGAAATCACACATTAACTCTTGGACCTCAAAATGCTCCTTCACTCCCTTGCTGTGACCCAAGAAGTTTCCTGCCCTACCCGTCCCCACACGAGAGGACCGCTGAGCATCCCGCCGAGACTCAAGAGGAGCTCCATTTTCCCATGCTCAGCTCCAGATGAGGGGCCCTTTCCCTGCTCCATCAGGAAAGGGTTCCCGGCTCTCCCCTCGCATCCCAAGTAGAGGCCCTCACACCAGGTGAGTCCAGAGGAGCCTCAGGGGTCTGGTCACATTTCTCCAAGAACCTCAAATTCCTTGTCCACTCCAGATGAATCTGACTTCCCTGCACTGCCTCGACTGCCACCCGGAGGCTCGACTGCTGACACACTGCCACGTGTGATTGCCCTGGGGTACCTCGAAGGCAAGCCACAGATCCCTTTGTCTGTTCAATGGAGAGCTGGACACGGCTGCTGCACCCTAGAGTAAAGCGGTCCTACAAGTCTATGTGCAAGACTAGGCCTGACTCCACTGAGGGGGCTCCAGGGGAACCCCAAAACCTACGAAGGCACGGGTCAAGAAAGCTCAGGCTCCGACCTCAGCACAAGAGTGGGACTGGGGACGTTGCGACACTTGGGAAGAATCTGAGATGCGCCTCGCCCCTCTCAGGGGAACTGGCCTCTCCTGGGGCCACAGAGGTGGGTCCCGGGCCCCATCGTAAATTGAGAGGGCAACCTCCGCAACTCGAAAAAAAAAAACAAAACAGACAATTCCCTGCAGGAGGAGAGAGGCCCTTTTCCGATGTGGCATCTCGAGGGAATTCACCATTCCCTCTTGGACCTCGAAATGCTCCTTCACACCCTGGCTGTGACCCAAGAAGTTCCCACCCCACCCATCGCCACTGGAGATGAACCCTGAGTGTACCCCCAAGACTCAAGAGGAGCACTGATTTCCCCTGGTGAGCTCCAGATGAGGGGCCCTTTTTCTGTTCCATCAGTAAATGTTCCACGGTGTTCCCCTCACATCCCAAGAGGAGGTGCTCACACCTGGATAGTCGCGAGGAGTCTCACAGTTTGGGCCAACATTCCCCAAGACCCCCAAATGCCTCGTCCACTCCAGATGAAACTAACTGCCCTGCACTGCCTCGACTGTCACCCCGAGGCTCGACTCCAGCACACTTGCATGTGTGACAGCCCTGGGGTACCTGGAGGGCAAGCCACAGATCCCTGTGTCCGCTCGACAGGGACCCAAACACTGTTGCTGCAGTTGGGGAGGAAAGCAGCCATGTAAGTCTCCAGACAAGACGAGGCCTGACTCCCCTGTGGGGGCCCCAGCAGAAACCCAAGACCTATGTTAGCATGGGCGAGGCAAGCTCAGGCTTCAACTTCAGCACCAGACCAGGACTGAGGAACTGGTGATACCGGGGGATGAATCCCCAGAGGCGCCTCCAAATCCCTCAGAGACTGTCCTCTCCTGTGGCCACAAGGGCGGGTTTCTGGAGTCCCATCGTATCATGAGTGGACCCCAACAGCACCCGAGAAAAAGCAGAAACTTCTCCCATGCAGGTGGAGTGAGGCCCTTGTCCACGGGGGCATCTCGGTGGAAATCAACCCTTCCCTCCTAGAGCTCGACAGGCTCTTTCACACCCTTCTTGTGACCAAAGAAGTTCCCCGCCCCAACCGTCTCCACTCGAGAGGAACCCCGAGGGTCCCGCCAAGACTCAAGAGGAGCCCCGTTTTCCCCTGCTGAGCTCCAGATGACGGGCCCTTTCCCTGCTCCATCGGGAACGTGTTCACAGCTCTCCCCTGGCATCTCAAGAAGAGGCGCTCGAACGAGGAGAGACAGGACGAGCCTCAGGGGTCGGTCTATCATTCCCAAGAGGCCTAAATGCCTCGTCGATTCCTGATGAACCTCACTGCCCTGCACAGCCTCGACTGTCACCCCGAGACTTGAATCCCAACACACTGGCACATGTGACAGCCCTGGGGTACTTCGAGGGCAAGCCACAGATCCCTGTGTCTGCTCGAAGGGGTGCTGGACACTTCTGCTGCAGATGGGGAGGAAAGCAGTAGTGTACATCTCCAAGCGAGACGAGGCCTGACTCCCCTGTGGGAGCTCCAGGGGAACCCCAAGACCTAGGTCAGCATGTGCGAGGCAAGCTCAGGCTTCAGCCTCAGCACCAGATGAGGACTGGGGAACTGGCAACGACTGGGGAGAAATACACAGTGGCAACTCGCACGGAGTCTGGGCTCTCCTGAGGCCACAGGGCCGAGTCCCTGGGGAACTGTCTTAACTCAAGAGGACCCTGCTGCAACTCGAGAAAAACCAGAAGTTTCTCCCTTTCAGGCGCAGTGAGGCTCTTGTCAACTGTGGCATCCCAGCAAATCATCCATTCCCTATTGGACCTCGAAATGCTCCTTCACACCCTTGCTGTGACCCAAGAGGTTCCCAGCCCCACCAGTCCCCATTGGAGAGGGCCACCGAGGGTCCTCCCGCCGACCTCAAGAGGAGCTCCATTTTCCCATGCTCAGCTCCAGATGAGGGGCCGTTTCCCTGCTCCATCGAGGGTTCATGGCTCTCTGCTCGCATCCCAAGAGGAGGCCCTCACACCAGGCGAGTCCAGAGGAGGCTCAGGTGTCTAATCACCTTTCCCCAAGACCCCCAAATGCCTATTCCACTCCAGATGAACCTGACTGCCCTGCACTGCCTCCACTGCCTACCCGAGGCTCGAATCCTGCACACTGGCAAGTTTGATAGCCCTGGGGTACCTCCAGGGCAAGCCACAGATCCCTTTGTCAGTTCCAAAGAGAGGCCGACATGATTCCTGCACCCTGGAGTGAAGTGGCCCTTCAAGTATATGGGCGAGTCGTGGCCTGAATCACCTGAGGAGGCGCCAGGGGAACTGCAAGACCTATGTAGGCACGGGTGAGGAAAGCTCAGGCTCCGGCCTCAGCACCAGAATGGGACTGAGGACTTGGCGCCACTGGGGAAGAATCGCCAAATATGCCTCAACCCTTGCACAGAGACTGGCCTCTCCTGGGGCCACAGGGTTGGGTCCCTGGGGCCTCGTCATAACTTGAGAGGACCCCTCCACGACTCGAAAAAAAAAAAACCAGACACTTCCCTGCAGGCCGGGAGAGGACCTTGTCCGATGAGGCATCTCGGGGGAATTCACCCCTTCCCTCTTGGACCTCAAAAGGCACCTTCACACCTTTGCTATGACCCAAGAAGTTCCACGCCCGACACGTCTCCACTCGAGAGGAACCCCGAGGGTCTCGCCAAGATTCAAGAGCCACCCCATTTTCCCCTACTGAGCTCCAGATGAGGGGCCCTTTCCCTGTTCCTTCGGGAAAGGATTGGCGGTGTTCCCCTCACATGTCAAAGGAGGTGCTCGCACCTGGAGAGTCGGGAAGAGTCTCTCAGTTTGGGCCACCATTACCCAAGACCCCCAAATGCCTCGTCCACTCCAGATGAAACTGACTGCCCTGCACTGCCTTGACTGTCAACTCGAGGCTCAACTCCGGCACACTGGCACGTTTTTACTGCACTGGGGTACCTCGAGGGCAGGACACAGATCCCTGTGTCCGCTCGAAGGGGTGCTGGACACTTCTGATGCAGATGGGGAGGAAAGCGGCTGTGCAGGTCTCCAGATGAGACGAGGCCTGACTCCCCTTGGGAGCTCCAGGGGAACCCCAAGACCTAGGTCAGCATGGGCGAGGCAAGCTCAGGCTGTGGCCTCAGCATCAGATGAGGCCTGGGGACCTGGTGACGACTGGGGAGGAATACCCAGTGGCAACTCACACGGAGACTCGGCTTTCCTGAGGCCACACGGTCGGGTCCCTGTGATCCCCGTCGTAACTTGAGAGGACCCTGCCACATCTCAAGAAAGACCAGAAATTTCTCCCTTACAGGGAGGGTGAGTCCCTTGTCTGCTGCAGCATCTCGTGGGAAATCACCCCTTCCCATTTGGACCTCGAATAGCTCCTTCATACCCTTGTTTTGACCTAGGAAGTACCCCGCCCCATCCGTCCCCACTGGAGAGTAACCCAGAGGGTCCCGCTGCGACTCAAGAGGAGCCCCGTTTTCCCCTGCTGAGCTCCAGATAACGGGCCCTTTCCCTGCTCCATTGGGAAACTTTTACCGGTGCTCCAGTCGCATCCCAAGAGGTGTCCTCCCATCAGGGGAGAAAAGAGGAGCCTCAGGTATCTGACCACCACTCCCCAAGATCCCCAAATGCCTTGTCCAATCCAGATGAACATGACTGCCCAGCATTCTCTCCCCTGTCACCCCGAGACTTGACACCCAACACACTGGCACGTGAGACAGCCCTGAGTACCTAGATGGCAAGCCACAGATCCCTGTGTGCGCTTGACGAGGAGCCGAACACTGCCACTGCATTTGGGGAAGAGGAGGTCGTGCAATTCTTCAAGCAAGAAGAGGCCTGATTCCCCTGTGGGGGCTCCAGAGTAACCTCAAACCTATGAAAGCATGAGTGAGGAAATCTCAGGCTCCGACCTCAGCACCAGACCAGGTCTGAGGACCCGGTGATGACTGGGGAGGAATCTCCAGAGGCACCTCACAATTCGCACTGAGAATGGCCTCTCCTGAGGATACAGGGGCGGGTCCCTGGGGTCCCCGTCATAACTCGAGAGGACCCCGTTGCAACTTGAGAAAAACCTGAAGCTTTGCACCTGCAGGCGTGATGTGGCCCTTGTCCGCAACGGCATTTCAGGGGAATTTACCCCGTCCCTTGTGGACCTCAAAAGGCTCTGTCACACCCTTGCTTTGACCGAAGAAATTCCCTGCCCCACAGCTCCCCACTCAAGAGGACCTATGAGGGTCCCGCCAGACTTAAGAGGATCTCCATTTTCCCATGGTCAGCTGCAGATGAATGGCCCTTTCCCTGCTCCATCAGGAAAGGTTTCCTGGCTCTCCACTCACATCCCAAGGGGAGGCACTCACACCAGGCAAGTCCAGAGAATCCTCAGGCGTCGGGTCACATTTCTGCAAGGCCACCAAATGCCTAGTCCACTCCAGATGAATCTGACTCTCCTACACTGCCTCGACTGTCACCTCGAGTCTCGACTCCGGCACACTGACACGTGTGATAGCCCTGGAGAAGCTCGAGATCAAGCCACTGATTGCTGTATGCGCTCGACAGTGACCCGGACACTTTTGCTCCAGATGGGGAGGAAAGCACCTGTGCACATCCCCAGGCGAGACGAGGCCTGACTCCCCTATTGGTGCTCCAGGGGNTCAGCCTCAGCACCAGATGAGGACTGGGGAACTGGCAACGACTGGGGAGAAATACACAGTGGCAACTCGCACGGAGTCTGGGCTCTCCTGAGGCCACAGGGCCGAGTCCCTGGGGAACTGTCTTAACTCAAGAGGACCCTGCTGCAACTCGAGAAAAACCAGAAGTTTCTCCCTTTCAGGCGCAGTGAGGCTCTTGTCAACTGTGGCATCCCAGCAAATCATCCATTCCCTATTGGACCTCGAAATGCTCCTTCACACCCTTGCTGTGACCCAAGAGGTTCCCAGCCCCACCAGTCCCCATTGGAGAGGGCCACCGAGGGTCCTCCCGCCGACCTCAAGAGGAGCTCCATTTTCCCATGCTCAGCTCCAGATGAGGGGCCGTTTCCCTGCTCCATCGAGGGTTCATGGCTCTCTGCTCGCATCCCAAGAGGAGGCCCTCACACCAGGCGAGTCCAGAGGAGGCTCAGGTGTCTAATCACCTTTCCCCAAGACCCCCAAATGCCTATTCCACTCCAGATGAACCTGACTGCCCTGCACTGCCTCCACTGCCTACCCGAGGCTCGAATCCTGCACACTGGCAAGTTTGATAGCCCTGGGGTACCTCCAGGGCAAGCCACAGATCCCTTTGTCAGTTCCAAAGAGAGGCCGACATGATTCCTGCACCCTGGAGTGAAGTGGCCCTTCAAGTATATGGGCGAGTCGTGGCCTGAATCACCTGAGGAGGCGCCAGGGGAACTGCAAGACCTATGTAGGCACGGGTGAGGAAAGCTCAGGCTCCGGCCTCAGCACCAGAATGGGACTGAGGACTTGGCGCCACTGGGGAAGAATCGCCAAATATGCCTCAACCCTTGCACAGAGACTGGCCTCTCCTGGGGCCACAGGGTTGGGTCCCTGGGGCCTCGTCATAACTTGAGAGGACCCCTCCACGACTCGAAAAAAAAAAAACCAGACACTTCCCTGCAGGCCGGGAGAGGACCTTGTCCGATGAGGCATCTCGGGGGAATTCACCCCTTCCCTCTTGGACCTCAAAAGGCACCTTCACACCTTTGCTATGACCCAAGAAGTTCCACGCCCGACACGTCTCCACTCGAGAGGAACCCCGAGGGTCTCGCCAAGATTCAAGAGCCACCCCATTTTCCCCTACTGAGCTCCAGATGAGGGGCCCTTTCCCTGTTCCTTCGGGAAAGGATTGGCGGTGTTCCCCTCACATGTCAAAGGAGGTGCTCGCACCTGGAGAGTCGGGAAGAGTCTCTCAGTTTGGGCCACCATTACCCAAGACCCCCAAATGCCTCGTCCACTCCAGATGAAACTGACTGCCCTGCACTGCCTTGACTGTCAACTCGAGGCTCAACTCCGGCACACTGGCACGTTTTTACTGCACTGGGGTACCTCGAGGGCAGGACACAGATCCCTGTGTCCGCTCGAAGGGGTGCTGGACACTTCTGATGCAGATGGGGAGGAAAGCGGCTGTGCAGGTCTCCAGATGAGACGAGGCCTGACTCCCCTTGGGAGCTCCAGGGGAACCCCAAGACCTAGGTCAGCATGGGCGAGGCAAGCTCAGGCTGTGGCCTCAGCATCAGATGAGGCCTGGGGACCTGGTGACGACTGGGGAGGAATACCCAGTGGCAACTCACACGGAGACTCGGCTTTCCTGAGGCCACACGGTCGGGTCCCTGTGATCCCCGTCGTAACTTGAGAGGACCCTGCCACATCTCAAGAAAGACCAGAAATTTCTCCCTTACAGGGAGGGTGAGTCCCTTGTCTGCTGCAGCATCTCGTGGGAAATCACCCCTTCCCATTTGGACCTCGAATAGCTCCTTCATACCCTTGTTTTGACCTAGGAAGTACCCCGCCCCATCCGTCCCCACTGGAGAGTAACCCAGAGGGTCCCGCTGCGACTCAAGAGGAGCCCCGTTTTCCCCTGCTGAGCTCCAGATAACGGGCCCTTTCCCTACTCCATTGGGAAACTTTTACCGGTGCTCCAGTCGCATCCCAAGAGGTGTCCTCCCATCAGGGGAGAAAAGAGGAGCCTCAGGTATCTGACCACCACTCCCCAAGATCCCCAAATGCCTTGTCCAATCCAGATGAACATGACTGCCCAGCATTCTCTCCCCTGTCACCCCGAGACTTGACACCCAACACACTGGCACGTGAGACAGCCCTGAGTACCTAGATGGCAAGCCACAGATCCCTGTGTGCGCTTGACGAGGAGCCGAACACTGCCACTGCATTTGGGGAAGAGGAGGTCGTGCAATTCTTCAAGCAAGAAGAGGCCTGATTCCCCTGTGGGGGCTCCAGAGTAACCTCAAACCTATGAAAGCATGAGTGAGGAAATCTCAGGCTCCGACCTCAGCACCAGACCAGGTCTGAGGACCCGGTGATGACTGGGGAGGAATCTCCAGAGGCACCTCACAATTCGCACTGAGAATGGCCTCTCCTGAGGATACAGGGGCGGGTCCCTGGGGTCCCCGTCATAACTCGAGAGGACCCCGTTGCAACTTGAGAAAAACCTGAAGCTTTGCACCTGCAGGCGTGATGTGGCCCTTGTCCGCAACGGCATTTCAGGGGAATTTACCCCGTCCCTTGTGGACCTCAAAAGGCTCTGTCACACCCTTGCTTTGACCGAAGAAATTCCCTGCCCCACAGCTCCCCACTCAAGAGGACCTATGAGGGTCCCGCCAGACTTAAGAGGATCTCCATTTTCCCATGGTCAGCTGCAGATGAATGGCCCTTTCCCTGCTCCATCAGGAAAGGTTTCCTGGCTCTCCACTCACATCCCAAGGGGAGGCACTCACACCAGGCAAGTCCAGAGAATCCTCAGGCGTCGGGTCACATTTCTGCAAGGCCACCAAATGCCTAGTCCACTCCAGATGAATCTGACTCTCCTACACTGCCTCGACTGTCACCTCGAGTCTCGACTCCGGCACACTGACACGTGTGATAGCCCTGGAGAAGCTCGAGATCAAGCCACTGATTGCTGTATGCGCTCGACAGTGACCCGGACACTTTTGCTCCAGATGGGGAGGAAAGCACCTGTGCACATCCCCAGGCGAGACGAGGCCTGACTCCCCTATTGGTGCTCCAGGGGAACCCCAAGACCTATGTCAGCATGGGCGAGGCAAACACAGGCTCCAGCCTCAGCACCAGACGAGGACTGAGGACCTGGCGACGTCTCGGGAGGAATTCCAACAGGTGCCTTGCAACTAGCATGGAGACTGGCCTCTCCTGAGGGTTGGGTCTCTGGGGTCCCCGTCGTAACTTGAGAGGACCCCACTGCAACTCAAGAAAAACCAGAAGCTTTTCCCCTTTATGGAGGGTGAGTCCCTTGTCTACTGTAGCATCTCGGGGGAAATCACCCCTTCCTCCTTGGACCTCGAAAAGCTCCTTCATACCATTGTTGTTACCTAGGAAGTTCCCAGCCTCAACCGTCTGCAATCGAGAGGAACTCCGTGGGTCCCGCCTCCAAGTAAGAGGAGCCTCGTTTTCCCCTGCTGAGCTCCAGATGAGGGGCCCTTTCCCTGCTCCATTGAGAAAGGTTTTCCAGCACTCCTCTCACATCCTAAGAGGTGGCCTCGCATCAGGAGTGTCGGGAGGAGCCTCAGGTGTCTGACCACCACACACCAAGATCCCTGAATACCTCGTCCACTCCAAATGAGCATGACTGCCCTGCACTGTCTTGACTGTCACTCCGAGGCTCGACTCCTAACAACTGGCACGTGAGACAGCCCTGAGTACTTCCATGGCAAGCCACTGATCCATGTGTCTGCTTTACGGGGAGCCGGACACTGCCACTAAAGTTGTGGAAGAAAGAGCCCGTCACGTCTCCAGGCGAGAAGAAGACTGACTCCCCTGTGGGGGCTCCAGAGTAACTTCAAGACCTATGAAAGCATGAGTGAGGAAATCTCAGGCTCCGACCTCAGCACCAGACGAGGACTGAGGACCCAGCGATGACTGGGGAGGAATCCCCAGAGGCGTCTCCCAACTCCCACTGAGAATGGCCTCTCCTGACGATACAGGGGCGGGTCCCTGGGGTCCCTGTCATAACTCGACAGAACCCCGCCACAACTCGAGAAAAACCGGAAGCTCCTCCCCTGCAGGCGTGGTGTGGCCCTTGTCCCCAAGGGCATCTCAGGGGAATTCACCAATCACTCGTGCACTTCAAAAGCCTCCTTCGCACCCGTGCTATAACCCAAGAAATTCCACGCCCCACCAGACCCCACTCGAGAGGAACCACGATGGTCCCGCCAAGAATCAAGAGGAGCTCTATTTTCCCATGCTCAGCTCCAGATGAGGGGCCCTTTCCCTGCTCCATTCGGAAAGGGTTCCTGGCACACCCCTCAATTCCCAAGAGGAGGCACTCACACCAGGCGAATCCAAAGAAGCCTCAGGTGTTGGGTCACATTTCAGAAAGTCCTCCAAATGCCTAGTCCACTCCATATGAATCTGACTGTCCTGCATTGCCTTGACTCTCACCCTGAGAATCGACTCCGACACACTGGTACGTATGATAGCCATAGGGTACCTCTAGGTCAAGCCACTGATCCCTGTATCTGCTCGACAGGGACCCGGACACTGTTGCTGCAGTTGGGTAGGAAAGCGGCTGTGCACGACCCCAGGCGAGACGAGGCCTGACCCCCCTTTGAGGGCTCCAGGGGAGGCACAAGACCTATCTCAGCATGGGCGNGTCAGCATGGGCGAGGCAAACACAGGCTCCAGCCTCAGCACCAGACGAGGACTGAGGACCTGGCGACGTCTCGGGAGGAATTCCAACAGGTGCCTTGCAACTAGCATGGAGACTGGCCTCTCCTGAGGGTTGGGTCTCTGGGGTCCCCGTCGTAACTTGAGAGGACCCCACTGCAACTCAAGAAAAACCAGAAGCTTTTCCCCTTTATGGAGGGTGAGTCCCTTGTCTACTGTAGCATCTCGGGGGAAATCACCCCTTCCTCCTTGGACCTCGAAAAGCTCCTTCATACCATTGTTGTTACCTAGGAAGTTCCCAGCCTCAACCGTCTGCAATCGAGAGGAACTCCGTGGGTCCCGCCTCCAAGTAAGAGGAGCCTCGTTTTCCCCTGCTGAGCTCCAGATGAGGGGCCCTTTCCCTGCTCCATTGAGAAAGGTTTTCCAGCACTCCTCTCACATCCTAAGAGGTGGCCTCGCATCAGGAGTGTCGGGAGGAGCCTCAGGTGTCTGACCACCACACACCAAGATCCCTGAATACCTCGTCCACTCCAAATGAGCATGACTGCCCTGCACTGTCTTGACTGTCACTCCGAGGCTCGACTCCTAACAACTGGCACGTGAGACAGCCCTGAGTACTTCCATGGCAAGCCACTGATCCATGTGTCTGCTTTACGGGGAGCCGGACACTGCCACTAAAGTTGTGGAAGAAAGAGCCCGTCACGTCTCCAGGCGAGAAGAAGACTGACTCCCCTGTGGGGGCTCCAGAGTAACTTCAAGACCTATGAAAGCATGAGTGAGGAAATCTCAGGCTCCGACCTCAGCACCAGACGAGGACTGAGGACCCAGCGATGACTGGGGAGGAATCCCCAGAGGCGTCTCCCAACTCCCACTGAGAATGGCCTCTCCTGACGATACAGGGGCGGGTCCCTGGGGTCCCTGTCATAACTCGACAGAACCCCGCCACAACTCGAGAAAAACCGGAAGCTCCTCCCCTGCAGGCGTGGTGTGGCCCTTGTCCCCAAGGGCATCTCAGGGGAATTCACCAATCACTCGTGCACTTCAAAAGCCTCCTTCGCACCCGTGCTATAACCCAAGAAATTCCACGCCCCACCAGACCCCACTCGAGAGGAACCACGATGGTCCCGCCAAGAATCAAGAGGAGCTCTATTTTCCCATGCTCAGCTCCAGATGAGGGGCCCTTTCCCTGCTCCATTCGGAAAGGGTTCCTGGCACACCCCTCAATTCCCAAGAGGAGGCACTCACACCAGGCGAATCCAAAGAAGCCTCAGGTGTTGGGTCACATTTCAGAAAGTCCTCCAAATGCCTAGTCCACTCCATATGAATCTGACTGTCCTGCATTGCCTTGACTCTCACCCTGAGAATCGACTCCGGCACACTGGTACGTATGATAGCCATAGGGTACCTCTAGGTCAAGCCACTGATCCCTGTATCTGCTCGACAGGGACCCGGACACTGTTGCTGCAGTTGGGTAGGAAAGCGGCTGTGCACGACCCCAGGCGAGACGAGGCCTGACCCCCCTTTGAGGGCTCCAGGGGAGGCACAAGACCTATCTCAGCATGGGCGAGGCAAGCAGAGGCTCCGGCCTCAGCACCAGATGAGGACTCAGGACCTGGCGACGTCTCGGGAGGAATCCCCACAGGTGCCTCGCAACTCCAATGGAGACTGACCTGTCCTGAGGCCACAGGGGCGGGTCCCTGGGGTCCCTGTCATAACTCGAGATGACCCCACCACAACTGGAGAAAAACCAAAAGCTTCTCCCCTGCAGGGATGGCGAATCCATTGTCTGCTGCACCATCTCAAGGGAAATCACCACTTCCCTCCTGATCTTGAAAGATTGCTTCATACCCTTGTTGTGACCTAGGTAGTTTCCCGCCCCAATCGTCCACACTCGAGAGGAACCACGAGTGTCCCGCGCAAATCAAGAGGAGCCCCGTTTTCCCCTGCTGAGCTCCACACACCAAGATCCCTCCACTCCACTTTTTCGATCCCTGTTCGATCGAAAAAGGTTTTCCGGCATTCCCCTGGCATCCCAAGAGGTGGCCTCATATCAGGAGAGTAGGGAGGATCCTCAGGTGTCTGACCACCAATCCCAAAGATCCCCAAATGCCTCGTCCACTCCAGATGAACATGACTGCCCTGCACTGTGTCGACTGTCACCCCGAGGCTCGACTCTCAACACACTGGCACGTGAGACAGCCCTGGAGTACATCAATGGCAAGCCACAGATCCCTGTGTCCGCTTTACGGTGAGTGGGACACTGCCGCTGCAGTTAGGGAAGAAAGAGCCCTGCAAGTCTCCAGGCGAGAAGAGGCCTGACTCCCCTTTGGGTTCTCCAGAGGAACCTCAAGACCTATGAAATCATGAGCGAGGAAATCTCAGGCTCTGACCTCAGCACCAGACGAGGACTGAGGTCCCGGTGATGACATTGGAGGAATCCCCAGAGGCGCTTTGCAATTCGCACTGATAATGGCCTCTCCTGATGTTACAGGGACGGGTCCCTGGGGTCACCATCGTATCTCGACAGGACCCCACTGCAACTCGAGAAAAACTGGAAGCTTCTCCCCTGCAGGCATGGTGTGGCCCTTGTCTGCAACAGCATCTCAGGGAAATTCACCCCGTCACTCATGGATCTTGAAAGGCTCCTTCACACCCTTCCTGTGACCCAAGAAATTCCCCGCCCTACCAGTCCCCACACGAGACGAACCCCAGGGTCTCATCAAGACTCAAGAGGAGACCCGTTTTCTCCTGCTGAGCTCCAGATGAGGGGCCCTTTCTCTGCTCCATCGGGAAAGGTTTCATGGTGTTCCCCTTACATCCCAAGAGGAGGTGCTGGCACCTGGAAAGTCAGGAGGATACTCACAGGTTGGTCCATCATTCCCCAAGACCTGCAAATGCCTCGTCCACTTCAGATGAACCTGACTGCCCTGCATTGCGTAACTATAACCCTGAGGCTCGACTCTGGCACAATGGCACGTTTGACAGCCCTAGGGTACCTCGAGCGCAAGCCATAGATCCCTGTATCTCCTCTATAGGAATCCAGACACTGTTACTGCAGTTGGGAAGGAAAGCGGCCGTGCAGGTCTCCAGTTGAGACAAGGCCTGACTCCCCTCTGCAAGATCCCGGGGAAACCCAATACAAATGTCAGCATGGGCGAGGCCATCTCAGGCTTCAGCCTCAGCACCAGAAGGGGACTGAGGACTTGGCGCCACTGCGGAGGAATTCACAGATGTGCCTCACACCTGGCAAGGAGACTGGCCTATCCTGGGGACACAGGGCGAATCCCTGTTGTCCCTGTCGTAACTCGGGAGGACCCTGCTGCAACTCAAGAAAAACAAGAAGCTTCACCCTTGGAGGTGCAGTGAGATCCAAGACTGCTGCAGCGTCCAGGGGGAAATCACCCATTCCAACATGAACCTTGAAATGCTGTTTCACACCCTTGCTGTGACCCAAGAAGTTCCTCGCCCCACACGTTCCCACTCCAGAGGACTACCGAGGGTCCCGCCGTGACTCAACAGGAGCTCCATTTTCCCATGCTCAGCTCCAGATAAGGGGCCCTTTCCCTGCTCCATCGGGAAAGGGTTCCCGCTCCCCTCTCGCATTCCAAGAGGAGGCACTCACACCAGGCGAGTCCAGAGAAGCCACAGGTGTAGGGTCACATTTCCGCAAGACCCCCAAATGCCTAATCCAGTTCAGATGAATCTGACTGTCCTGAACTACTTCGATTGTCACCCCGAGACTCGACTCAGGCACACTTGCATGTGTGATAGCCCTGGGGTACCTCGACTTCAAGACACTGATCCCTATATCCGCTCTACAGCGACCCGGACACTGTTGCTGCAGTGGGGGAGGAAAGCGGCTGTGCACGACCCCAGACAAAACAAGGCCTGACTCTCCTATGGGGGCTCCAGGGGAACCCCAAAACCTATGTCAGCATGAGCGAGGCAAGCACAGGCTCTGGCCTCAGCAATAAACGAGGACTGAGGACTTGGTGACGTCTCAGAAGGAATCCGCATAGGTGGCTCACCCCTCGCACAGAGAGTGGCATATCCTGGGGCCACAGGGGCTGGTCCCAGGGGTCCCCGTCACAATTCGAGAGTACGCCACCACAACTCGAGAAAAACCAGAAGCTTCTCCCTGCAGGGAGGGTGAGATTTTTGTCCACTGCAGCATCTCAGGGGAAATCACCCCTTCCCTCTTGGACCTCGAAAGGCTCCTGCATACCTTTGTTGTGACTTAGGAAGTTCCCTGCTAGATCCGTCACCACTCGAGAGGAACCCAGAGGGTTCTGCCACGACTCAAGAGGAGCCCCGTTTTCCCCTGCTGAGCTCCAGATGAAGGGCCCTTTCCCTGCTCCATCGGGAAAGGTTTTCCGGAGCTCCCCTCTCATCCCAAGAGGTGGCCTGGAATCAGGAGAGTCGGGAGGAGCCTCAGGTGTCCAACCACCACTCCCCAAGATCCCCAAATGCCTCGTCCACTCCAGATGAACCTGACTGCCCTGCACTGTCTCAACTGTTATCCCGAGGTTCGACTCCCGACACACTGGCAAGTGAGACAGCCCTGGTTTACCTTGATGGCAAGACACAGATCCCTGTGTCCGCTTGATGGGAAGCCGGACCGTGCCACTGCAGTTGGCGAAGAAAGAGGCCATGCAAGTCTCCAGGCGAGACGAGGCCTGACTCCCCTGTGGGGGCTCCAGAGTAACCTCAAGACCTATGAAAGAATGAGCAAGGATAACTCAGGCTCTGACCTCAGCACCAGACGAGGACTGACTACTCAGCAAGGACAGGGGAAGAATCCCCAGAGGTGCCTCGCAACTCGCACTAAGAATGGCCTCTCCTGAGGATACAGTTGTGGTTCCCTGGGGTCACTGTCATAACTCCAGAGGACCCCACCACAACCCGAGGAAAATCGGAAGCTCCTCCACTACAGGCGTGATGTGGCCCTTTTGCGCGGCGACATCTCAGAAGAATTCATCTCGTCCCTCGTGGACCTCGAAATGCTCCTTGACACCCATGCTGTGACACAAGAAGTTCTGCTCCCCACCCGTCCCCACTCGAGGGGAACCCCGAAGGTCCCGCCAAGACTCAAGCAGAGCCCTGTTTTCCCTTGCTGAGCTCTAGATGAGGGGCCATTTCCCGCTCCATCAGGAAAGGTTTCACGATGTTCCCCTTCCATGCCAAGAGGAGGTGTTCACACCTGGAGAGTCGGGAGGAGTCTCACAGATTGAGGCACTATTTTCCAAGACCCCCAAATGCCTCATACACTCCAGATGAACGTTACTTCCCTGCACTGCCTCGACTGTAACTCCGAGGCTCGACTCAGGCACACTTGCATGTGTGACAGCCCTGGTGTACTGGGAGGGCAAGCAATAGATCCCTGTATACGCTCGACAGGGACCCTGACACTGTTGCTGCTGTTGGGGAAGAAAGAGGCCCTGCAATTCTCCAGGCGAGACGAGGCCTGACTCCCCTGTGGGGGCTCCAGAGTAACCTCAAGACCTATGAAAGCATGAGCAAGGATAACTCAGGCTCTGACCTCAGCACCAGACGAGGACTGACTACTCAGCAAGGACAGGGGAAGAATCCCCAGAGGTGCCTCGCAACTCGCACTAAGAATGGCCTCTCCTGAGGATACAGTTGTGGTTCCCTGGGGTCACTGTCATAACTCCAGAGGACCCCACCACAACCCGAGGAAAATCGGAAGCTCCTCCACTACAGGCGTGATGTGGCCCTTTTGCGCGGCGACATCTCAGAAGAATTCATCTCGTCCCTCGTGGACCTCGAAATGCTCCTTGACACCCATGCTGTGACACAAGAAGTTCTGCTCCCCACCCGTCCCCACTCGAGGGGAACCCCGAAGGTCCCGCCAAGACTCAAGCAGAGCCCTGTTTTCCCTTGCTGAGCTCTAGATGAGGGGCCATTTCCCGCTCCATCAGGAAAGGTTTCACGATGTTCCCCTTCCATGCCAAGAGGAGGTGTTCACACCTGGAGAGTCGGGAGGAGTCTCACAGATTGAGGCACTATTTTCCAAGACCCCCAAATGCCTCATACACTCCAGATGAACGTTACTTCCCTGCACTGCCTCGACTGTAACTCCGAGGCTCGACTCAGGCACACTTGCATGTGTGACAGCCCTGGTGTACTGGGAGGGCAAGCAATAGATCCCTGTATACGCTCGACAGGGACCCTGACACTGTTGCTGCTGTTGGGGAAGAAAGAGGCCCTGCAATTCTCCAGGCGAGACGAGGCCTGACTCCCCTGTGGGGGCTCCAGAGTAACCTCAAGACCTATGAAACCATGAGTGAGGAAATCTCAGGCTCCGACCTCAGCACCAGACGAGGGCTGAGAACACGGGGACGAATAGAGAGGAATTCACAGAGACGCCTTGCAACTCGCACTGAGACTGGACTCTCCTGAGAATACAGGGGCGGGTCCCTGGCGTCCCTGTCGTAACTCGAGTGGACCCTGCCGAAACTCGAGAAAAACTGGAAGCTTCTCCCCTGCAGGCTTGGTGTGGCCCTTATCCGCAGCGGCATATCTCTGTGTCTGCTCGAAGGGGTGCTGGACACTTGTGCTGCAGATTGTGAGGAAAGCGGCAGTGTACCTCTCCAAGCGAGACGAGACCTGACTCCCCTGTGGGAGCTCCAGGGGAACCCCAAGACATAGGTCAGCATAGGCATCGCAAGCTCAGGCTATGGCCTCAGCACTAGACGAGGCCTGGGGACCTGGCGACAACTGGGGAGGAATACCCAGTGGCAACTCGTACGGAGACTGGCCTCTCCTGAGGCCACAGAGGTGTGTCCTTGGAGTCCCGGGCGTAACTCGAGAGGACCCCGCCACAACTCGAGAAAAACCAGAATCTTCTCCCTTGCAGGCAGAGTGAGGCTCTTGTCCACTTCGGCGTCATGGTGGAAATCACCAGTTACCTCTTGGACCTTGAAATGCTCCTTCTCACCATTGCTGTGACCCAAGAAGTTCCCCACCAAACACGTCCCAACTCGAGAGGACCGCCGAGGGTCCCGCCACAACTCAAGAGGAGCTCCATTTTCACATGCTCAGCTCCAGATGACGGGCCTTTCCCTCCTCCATCGGGAAAGGGTTCCCAGCTCTCCCCTCGCATACCAAGAAGAGGCCCTCACACCAGGTGAGTTCAGAAGAGCCTCAGGTTTCTGATCACATTTCCCCAAGAACCCCAAATGCCTTGACCAATCCAAATGGACCTGATTGCCCTGCACTGCCTCGACTGCCTCCCTGAGTCTTGACTGCTGACACACTGGCATGTTTGATTTCTCTGGGGTACCTCGAGTGCAAGCCACAGATCCCTTTTTCCATTCGACAGAGAGCCAGAAACGGCTGCTGCACCCTGGAGTAAAGAGGCCCTGCACGTCTATGGGCGAGACAAGGTCTGACTCCCCTGAGGGGGCTCCAGGGGAACCCCAGGACCAACGTAGGCATGGGTGAGGAAAGCTCAGGCTCCAGCCTCAGCACCAGAATGGAACTGAGGACTTGGCGCTACTGGGGAAGAATGCCCAGGTGTGTCTGGCCCCTCCATAGAGACTGTCCCCTCTTGGGGCCAGAGGGGTGTGTCCCAGGGGCACTGTCGTAACTTCAGAGGACACCTCCACAACTCGAAAAGAAACAGTCATTTCCCTGCAGGCGTGGAGAGCACCTTGTCCGATGCGGCATCTCAGGGATTTCACCCCTTCCCTCTTGGACCCCGAAAGGCCCCTTCACATCCTTGCTGTGACCCAAGAAGTCCCCCGCCCCACCCGTCCCCACTCTAGAGGAACCCTGAAGTTCCCGCCAAGAATCAAGATGAGCCCTGGTTTTGCCTGCTGAGCTCAAGCTGAGGGGCCCTTTCCCTGCTCCGTCGGGAAAAGTTTCATGGTGTTCCCCTCGCATGTCAAGAGGAGGTGCTCCCACCTGGAGAGTCGGGAGGAATCTCACTGCTTGGGCCACCATTCCCCAAGACCCCAAAACGCTTCATCCACTCCAGATGAACCTGAATGCCCTGCACTGCCTCGTCTGTCACCCCGAGGCTCGACTCCGGCACACTGGCCCTTGTGATAGCCCTGGAGTACCTCGAGGTCAAGCCACTGATCCCTGTATCCTCTGGACAGGGACCTGGACACTGCTGCAGCAGTTGGGGAGGAAAGTGGCTGTGCACAACTCCAGGCGAGATGAGGCCTGACTCCCCTGTGGGGGCTCCAGGGGAACTCCAAGACCTATGTTAGCATGGACGAGAAAAGCACAGGCTTTGGCCTCAGCACCAGAGGAGAACTGAGAAACAGCGACATCTGGGGAGGAATCCCCAGAGGTGTCTGTCAAATCACATGGAGGCTGGGTTCTCCTGAGGCCACAGCAGCGGGTCCCTGGGGTCTCCGTCTTAACTCGAGAGGATCCCACTGCAACTCGAGATAAACCAGAAGCTTCTCCCCTGCAGGGAGGGTGAGTGCCTTGTCCACTGCACCATCACGGGGGAAATCACCCCTTCCATCTTGGACCCCGAAAGGCTTCTTCACACCCTTGCTGTGACCCAAGAAGTTCCTGGCCCACCCGTCTCCAATAAAGAGGACTGCCGAGGGTCCCACCGCAACTCAAGAGGAGCTCCTTTTTCCCCTGCTCAGCTCCAGATGAGGGGCCCTTTTCTGCTCCTTCAGGAAAGGGTTCCTGGCTCTCCCCTCGCATCCCAAGAGGAGGCTCTCACCCCAAGCGAGTCCATAGGAGCCTCAGCCCTCTGGTCACCTTTTCCCTAGAACCCTAAATGCCTCATCCACTCCAGATGGACCTGACTGCCCTGCACTTCCTTGACTTCCTCCCCGTGGCTCCACTGCATACACCCTGGCCTGTGTGATAGCCCTGGGGTACCTGCAGTGCAAGACACTGATCCCTTTGTCTGCTCGAAGGAGAGCTGGAAAAGGCTGCTTCACCCTGGAGAAAAGCGGCCCTGCACGTCTATGGGCGAGACGAGGCCTGACTCCCCTGAGGGAGCTCCAGTGGAACCCCAAGAGCTACATCACCATGGCGAGGAAAGCTCAGGCTCTGGCCTCAGAACTAGACGATTACTGAAAACCCAGCGACGACTGTTGAGGAATCCCCAGAGGAGCCTCGCAACATGCACAGGGATTGGCTTCTCCACAGGGCACAGATGCAAGTCCCTGGGGTCCCAGTTATAACTCGAGATGACTCCGGGGCAACTCAAGAAAAAAACAGAAGCTTCTACCCTGCAGCCGGTGTGAGGCCTTTGTCCATGGTGGCGTCATGGGGGAATTCAGCTCGTCACTCTTGGACCTGGAAAGACTCCTTCACACCCTTGCTGTGACCCAAGATGTTCACCGCCCCACCCGTCTCCACTGGAGAGGAACCACAAGGGTCCCGCCAAGACTCAAGAGGAGCCCTGTTTTCCCCAGCTGAGCTCCAGATGAGGGGCCCTTTCCCTGCTCCATCGGGAAATATTTTGCGGTGTTCCCCTCGCATCCTAAGAGGATGTGCTCGCACCTGGAAAGTCGGGAGGAGTCTCTCAGGTTGGGCCACCATTCCCCAAGACCCCATATTGCCTCGTGCACTTCAGATGAACCTGACTGCCCTGCCCTGTCTCGACTGTAACCCTGAGGCTCAACTAGAGCACACTGTCACGTGTGACAGCCCTAGGGTATCTTGCGCGCAAGCATAGATCTCTGTATCTGCTCGACAGGGACCAGGACACGGTTAATGCAGTTGGGAAGGTGGCAGCAGTGCACGTCTCCAGTGGAGACGAAGTCTTACTCCCCTCCTCGGGCTCCAGGGGAAGCCCAGTACAAATGTCAGCACGGGCGAGGCAATCTCAGGCTGCAGCCTCAGCTCCAGAAGGGGAATGAGGCCTTGGGGCCACTGGGGAGGAATCCTCAGATGTGCCTTGCCCCTCTCACCGAGACTGGCCTGGCCTGGGGCCACAAGGGCGGATCCTTGTGGTCCCCATGGTAACTCAAGAGGACCCCACTGCAACTCGAAAAAAACCAGAAGCTTCACCCTTGCAGGTGGAGTGAGGCCCTTGTCTGCTGCGGGGTCCCGGGGTAGTCAGCCATTCCATCTTGAACCTCGAAATGCTCTTTCAAACCCTAGATGTGACCCACGAAGTCCCCCGCCCCACACGTCCTCACTCAAGAGGACCACCGAGGGCCCCTGCGACTCAGGTGGAGCTCCATTTTCCCATGCTCATCTCCAGATGAGGGGCCCATTCCCTGCTCCTTCGGGAAAGGTTTCCCAGCTACCCCTCGCATCCCAAGAGGAGGCACTCACACCAAGTGAGTCCAAAGAAGCCTCAGGCGTCATGTCATATTTCTGCAAGACCCCCAAATGCCTAGTCCACTCCAGATGAAACTGACTGTCTGGTCCTGCCTCGACTCTCACCCCGAGGATCGATTCCATCACACTGGCACATGTGATATCCCTGGGGTACCTCGAGGTCAAGCCACTGATCCCTGTATCCGCTGGACGGGGACCCCGACACTGTTGCTGCAGTTGGCGAGGAAAGTGGCTGTGAATGTCCCCAGTAGAGACGAGGCCTGACTCCCCTATGGGGGCCCAGGGGAACCCGAAGACCTATGTAAGCATGGGCGAGGCAAGCACAGGCTCCAGCCTCAGCATGAGACGAGGACTGAGGACCTAGTTATGTCTCCGGAGGAATCCCCAGAAGTGCCTCACAACTCACATGGAGACTGACCTCTCCTGAGGCCCAGCCGCGGGTCCCTGGGGTCCCAGTCATAACTTGAAAGGACCCTGCCACAACACGAGAAAAACCAGAAGCTTCTCCTCTGCAGGGAGAGTGAGTCCCTTGTCTGCTGCAGCATCTTGGGGGAAATCACCCCTTACCTCTTGGACCTCAAAAGGCTCCTTCATACCCTTGTTGTGACCTAGGAAGTTTCCCGCCCCAACCGTCCCCAGTCGAGAAGAACCCTGAGGGTCCCTCCACAACTCAAGAGGAGCCCCGTTTTCCCCTGCTGAGCTCCAGATGAGGGGCCCTTTACCTGCTCTTTTGAGAAAGGTTTTCGGGCACTATCCTCGCATCCTAAGAGTTGGCCTCCCATCAGGAGATTCAGGAGGAGCCTCTGGTGCCCGACCACCACTCCCCAAAATCCTCAAATGCCTCGTCCACTCCAGATGAACCTGACTGCCCTGCACTGTCTCGACTGTCACCCCGAAGCTCGACTACTCTTACACTGGCTCATGTGATAGCCCTGGGGTACCTCAAGTGCCAGCCAAAGGCCCCTTTGTCCGTTCAACAGAGAGTTGGACATGGATGCTGCACCCTGGAGTAAAGCGGCCCTGCACCTGTATGGGCGAGACGAGCCCTACTCCCCTGAGGGGGCTCAAGGGGAACTCCAAGACCTATGTAGGCAAGGGTGAGGAAATATCAGGCTCCAGCCTCAGCACCAGAATGGGACTGAGGACTTGGCACTACTGGAGAGGAAACCCCAGATGTGCGTTGCCCCTGGCACTGAGACTAGCCTCTCCAGGGGCCGCAGGGTTCACTCCCTGGGGACCCATCTTAACTTGAGAGAACAACCCCTCCACAACTCGAAAAAAACCAGACACTTCCCTGCAGGCAGATAGAGGCCCTTGTCCGATGCAGCATCTCAGGGGAATTCACCCCTGCCCTCTTGGACCTCGAAAGGCCGCTTCACACCCTTGCTGTGAAACAAGAATTTCCCCGCTCCACCCATCCCCATTGGAGAGGAACCTCAAGGGTCCTGCCAATACTCAAGAGGAGCCCCGTTTTTCCCAGATGAGCTCCAGATGTGGGGCCCTTTCCCTGCTCCACCAAGAAAGGTTTCCCGGTGTTTCCCTTTCATGTCAAGAGGAGGTGCTCACACCTGAAGAGTCGGGAGGAGTCTCACAGTTTGGGCCAACATTCCCCAAGACCCCGCAATGCCTGGTCCACTCCAGAAAAACCTGACTACCCTGCACTGCCTCGACTGTCATCACGAGGCTCGACTCAGGCACAATGGCACGTGTGATAGTCCTGGGGTACCTCAAGGGCAAGCCACTGATCCCTGTATCCGCTCGACAGGGACACAGACACTGTTGCTGCAGTTTGGCAGGAAAGCGGCTGTGCATGTTCCCAGGCGAGACGAGGCCTGTCTCCCCTATGGGGGCTCCAGGGGAACCCAAGACCTATGTCCACATGGGCGAGGCAAGCAGAGGCTCCGGCCTCAGCACCAGATGAGGACACAGGACCCGGCAACATCTCGGGAGGAAACCTCACAGGTGCCTTGCCACTCGCATGGAGACTGGCCTCTCCTGAGGCCACAGCAGCAGGTCCCTGGGGTCCCCGTCATAACTCGAGAGGACCCCGCCGCAACTGGAGAAAAAACAGAAGCTTCTCCCCCGCAGGGAGGGTGAGTACCTTGTCCGATGCAGCATCTCAGAGGAAATCACCCCTTCCCTCTTGGACCTCGAATGGCTTCTTCATTCCCTTGTTGTGACCAAGGAAGTTTCCCGTCCCACACGTCCCCACACAAGAGGTAACCCAAAGGTCCCGCCACGACTCACGAGGAGACCCGTTTTCCCCTGCTGAGCTCCAGATGATAGGCCCTTTCCCTGCTCCGTTGGGAAAGGTTTTGCGGTGTTCCCCTTGCATCGCAAGAGGAGGTATTCACACCTGGAAAGTCGAGAGGAGTTTCACAGGTTGGGCCACCATTCCCCAAGACCCCCAGATGCCTCGTCCACTTCAGATGAACCTGATTGCCCTGCACTGCCTCGACTGTAATCTGGAGGCTCGACTCTGGCACACTGGCTCATGTGACAGCCCTAGGGTACCTGGAGCACAAGACATAGATCCCTGTATATGCTCGACAGGGACTCGGACACTGTTACTGCAGTTGGGAAGGAAAGCGACCTGTTACTGCAACTGGGAAGGAAAGCAGCCGTGCAAGTCTCCAGTTGAGATGAGACCTGGCTCTCCTCTGTGGGCTCCAGGGGAAGCCCAATACAAATGTCAGCATGGGCGATGCAAACTCAGGCTACACCCTCAAAACCAGAAGGGGACTGAGGACATGGCGCCACTGGGGAGGAATCCCCAGATGTGCCTCTCTCCTCGCACGGAGACTGGCCTATCCTGAGGCCACAGCGGCGTGTCCCTGTGGTCCCCGTCGCAACTCGTGAAAAACCAGAAGCTTCTCCCCTGCAGGGAGGGTGAGTCCCTGGTCCGCTGTAGCATTTTGAGGGAAATTACCACTTCCCTCTTGGACCTCGAAAGGCTCCTTCATTCCCTTGTTGTGACCTAGAACGTTCCCCGCCCCAACCGTCCCCACTTAAAGGGAACCCCGAGAGTTTCGCCGTGATTCAAGAGCAGCCCCGATTTACCGTGCTGAGCTCCAGATGAGGGGCCCTTTCCATGCTCCATCGGTAAAGGTTTTCCGGTGCTCCCCTCACATCCCAAGAGGTGGCCTCGAATCAGGAGAGTCGGGAGGAGCCTCAGGTGTCCGACCACCACTCCCCAAGACCCCCAAATGCCTTTCCCACTCCAGATGAACATGACTGCCCTAAACGGTCTCGATTTTCACACTGAGGCTCGACTCCCAACACACTGGTTCGTAAGACACCTCTGGATACCTCAATGGCAAGCCACAGATCCCAGTGTCCACTGTACGGGGAGCCGGACACTGCCATTGCAGTTGGTGAAGAAAGAGGCTGTGCAAGTCTCCAGGCGAGAAGAGGCCTGATTCCCCTGTGGGGGCCCAGAGAAACCTCAAGACCTATGAAAGCATGAGCGAGATGATCTCAGTCTCCAACCTCAGAACCAGTCGAGGACTGAGGACCTGGCAATGACTGGGTTGGTATCCCCAGAAGCGCCTCACAACTAGCACTTAGAATGGCCTCTCCTGAGGATACAAGGGTGGGTCCCTGGGGTCTCCTTCGTCACAAAGGCATCTCAGGGGAATTCACCCGGTCCCTCATGGACCTGGAAAGGCTCCTTCACACCCTTGCTGTGACCCAATATGTTCCCCACCCAACCCGTCCCCACTCGAGAGGAAACCCAAGGGTCCCACCAAGACTCAAGAGGAGTCCCATTTTCCCCTGATGAGCTCCAGATGAGGGTCCCTTAAAATGCTCCATTGGGAAAGGTTTCACCGTGTTCCCCTCGCGTCCCAAGAGGAGATGCTCGCACCTGGAATGTTGGGACGATTCTCACAGGTTGGGCCACCATTCCCCAAGACCCCCAAATGCCTCGTCCAGTTCAGATGAACCTGATTGCCCTGCACTACCTAAACTGTAACCCCAGGGCTCAACTCCGGCACACTGGCACGTGTGACAGCCCTAGGGTACTTCGAGCGCAAGCCATAGATCCCTGACTCCGCTCGACAGGGAGGTGGCTACTGTTACTGCAGTTGGGAAGGAAAGTGGCCATGCACGTCTCCAGTCGAGACGAGGCTTGAATCCCCTATGCGGGCTCCTGGGGAAGCCCAATACAAATGTTAGCATGAGCGAGGCAATCTCAGGCTGCATCCTCATCACCAGAAGGGGACTGAGGACTTGGCGCCACTGGGGAGGAATCTCTAGATGTGCTTCGCCCCTCGCACGGAAACTAGCCTATCCTGTGGCCACAGGGGCGGATCCCTGTGGTCCCTGTCATAACTCGAGAGGACCATGCCACAACTCGAGAAAAACCAGAAGCTTCAACCTTGCAGGATGATTGAGGCCCCTTGTCCGCTGCAGCGTCACGGGGGAAATCACACGTTTCCTCTTGGACCTCGAAATGCTCTTTCACACCCTTGCTGTGATCTAAGAAGTTCAGTGCCCCACACATCCCCACATGGGAGGACTGCCGAGGGTCCCACCGCGAATCAAGAGGAGCTCCATTTTACCATGCTCAGCTCCAGACGTGGGGCTCTTTCCCTGCTTCGTGGAGAAAGGATTCCCAGCTCCCCCCTTGCATCCCAAGAGGAGACACTCACACGAGAGAAGTCCAGAGAATCCTCACGCGTCGGGTCACATTTTCGCAAGACCCCCAAATGCCTAGTCCACTCCAGATGAATCTGACTGTTCTGCACTTCCTAGACTGTCACCCTGAGGCTCAACTCCGGCACTCTGGCATGTGTGATAGCCCTGGGGTACCTCGAGGTCAAGCCACTGATCACTGTGTCCGCTCGACTGGGACCCGGACACTGTTGCTGCAGTTGGGGAGGAAAGCGGCTGAGCACGTCCCCAGGCGAGACGAGGCCTGATTCCCCTATGGGGGTTCCAGTGGAACCCCAAGACATATGTCAGCATGAGCGAGGCAAGCACGGGCTCCAGCCTCAACACCAGACGAGGCCTGAGGACCCATAGACGTCCCCTGATGAATCCCCACAGGTGCCTGTCAACTCGCATGGAGACTGGCCTCTCCTGAGGTCACAGCAGAGGGTCCCTGGAGTCCCCATCGTAACTCGAGAGGACTCCGCCGCAACTCCAGAAAAACCAGAAGCTTCTCCCCTACATGGAGGGAGAGTCCTTTGTCCCCTGCAACATCTCTGGGGAAATCAAACTCTTCCCTCTTGGACCTCGAAAGTCTCCTTCATAGCCTTGTGACCTAGGAAGTTCCCCGCCCAAACCGTCCCCACTCGAGAGGAACCCCGAGGGCCCCGCCGTGACTCAAGATCAGCCCCGTTTTCCCCTGCTGAGCTCCAGATGAGGGGCCCTTTCCCTACTCCATCGGGAAAGGTTTTCCGGAGCTCCCCTCACATCCCAAGAGGTGGCCTCGCATCAGGAGTGTCAGGAGGAGCCTCAGGTGTCTGACCAACACTTCCCAAGATACCCAAATGCCTCATTCACTCCAGATGAATATGACTGCCCTGCACTTTCTCGACTGTCAACCCGAGGCTCGACTCCCAACACCCCTCCACATGAGACAGCCCTGGAGTACCTGGATGGCATCCACTTTACGGGGAGCCGGACAATGCTGCTGCTGGTGGGGAAGAAACAGGCCGTGCAAGTTTCCAGGCGAGAAGAGGCCTGACCCCGATGTGGGGGCTACAGAGTAACCTCAAGAACTATGAAAGCATGAGCGAGGAAATCTCAGGCTCTGACCTCAGTACAAGACGAGGACTGAGGACCTGACGATGACTGGTGAGGAATCCTCAGAGTCGCCTCACAACTCGCATTGAGAACGGCCTCTCCCCGTTGAAACTTGAGAGGACCCCACCCGCAACTCGAGATAAACTGGAAGCTTCTCCCCCGCAGGCGTGATGTGGCCCTTGTTCGAAACAGCATCTCAGGGGAATTCACCCCGTCCTTCGTGGACCTCGAAAGGCTCGTTCAAGCCATTGCTGTGACCCAAGAATTCCCCGCCCCACCTGTCTGCACTCGAGAAAAACGCCAAGGGTCTCACCAAGACTCAAGACAGCCCCGTTTCCCCTGCTGAGCTCCAGATGAGGGGCCCTATCCCTCTCCTTCGGGAAAGGTTTCATGGTGTTCCCCTCGCATCCCAGGAGGAGATGCTCGCACGTGGAAAATCCGGACGAGTCTCCCAGTTTGGGCCACCATTCCCCAAGACCCCCAAATGCCTCGTCCACTTCAGATGAATCTGACTGCCCTGCACTGCCTCGACTGTAACCCCGAGGCTCGACTCTGGCACACTTGCACGTATGACAGCCATAGGGTACCGGGAGCACAAGCCATAGATCCCTGTATCAGCTTGACAGAGAACCGGACACTTTTAATGCAGTTGGTAGGGAAAGCAGCCTTGTACGTCTCCAGTAGAGACGAGGCCTGACTTCCCTCTGCAGGCTCCAGGGGAAGCCCAATACAAATGTCAGCCTGGGAGAGGCAATCTCAGGCTTCAGCCTCAGTAGCAGAAGGGGACTGAGGACTTGGCGCCACTAGGGAGGAATCTCCAGATGTTCCTACCCCCTCCCGTGGAGAATGGCCTATCCTAGGCCCACAGGAGCGGATCCCTGTGGTCCCCGTGGTAACTCGAGAGGACCCCATCACAACTAGAGAAAAACCAGAAGCTTCACTCTTGCAGGCGGAGTGAACCCTTTGTCGCTGCGGCGTCCCGGAGTAAATCACCCGTTCCCTCTTGGACCTCGAAATGCTCTTTCACACCCTTACTGTGACCCAAGAAGTTCCCCGCCCCACACGTCCCCGCTCGAGAGGACCGCCGAGGGTCCTGCCACAACTCAACAGGAGCTCCATTTTCCCATGCTTAGCTCCAGATGAGGGGCCCTTTACCTGCACCTACGGGAAAGGGTTACCGGCTCTCCCCTCACATCCCAAGAGGAGGCACTCACACCAGGTGAGTCCAGAGAAGCCTCAGGCGTCGGGTCACATTTCTGTAAGGCCACCAAGTGCCTAGTCCACTCCAGATGAATGTGACTGTCCTGCACTGCCTCGATTGACACCCCGAGGCTCAACTCTGGCACACTGGCACCTGTGATAGCCTTGGGGTACCTCAAGGTCAAGCCCCTGATCCCTGTATCCACTCGACAGGGACCCGGACACTGTTGCTGTAGTTGGGGAGGAAAGCGGCTGTGCACGACCCCAGGGGAGACGAGGCCTTACTCCCATATGGGGGCTCCAGGGAAAACCCAAGACCTATATCAGCATGGGAGAGGCAATCACAGGCTCCGGCCTCAGCACCAGACGAGGCCTGAGGACCCGTCGACATCTTCTGATGAATCCCCACAGGTGCCTGTCAACTCGCATGGAGACTGGCCTCTCCTGAGGCCACAGGGGCGGGCCCCTGTGATCTCCGTCGTAACTCGAGAGGACCCCTCCGCAACTCGAGAAAGACCAGAAACTTCTCCCCTGCAGGGAGGGTGAGTCCCTTGTTCCCAGCAGCATCTCATGGGAAATCACCCCTTCGCTCTTGGACCTCAAAAGACTCCTTCATACTCTTGTTGTGACCTAGGAAGTTCCCCGCCCCATCCGTCCTCACAGGAAAGGAACCCCGAGGGTCCTGCCACGACTCAAGAGGAGCCCCGTTTTCCCCTGCTGAGCTTCAGATGCGCGACCCTTTCCCTGCTCCATCGGGAAGGTTTTCCGGTGCTCCACTCGCATCCCATGTAGTGGCCTCCCATTAGGAGAGTCAAGAGGAGCCTCAGGTGTCCGAACACCACTCTCAAAGATCCCTAAATGCCTCATCCACTCCAAATGAACATGACTGCCCTGCACTGTCTCGACTGTCATACCGAGGCTGGACTCCCAACACACTGGCACTTGAGACAGCCCTGGAGTACCTCGATGGCAAGCCACATATCCCTGTGTGCGCTTTACCGGGAGCCGAACACTTCCACAGCAGTTGGGGAAGAAAGAGGCTGTGCAAGTCTCCAGGCGAGAAGAGGCCTGCCTTCCCTGTGGGGTCTCCATAGTAACCTCAAAAGCTATGAATGCACCAGCGAGGAAATCTCAGGATCCACCTCAGCATCAGAAGAGGTCTGAGGACCCGGCGATGACTGGGGAGGAATCCCCAGAGGAGACTCGCTACTCTCACTGAAATAGGCCTCTCCTGAGGATACAGGGATGAGTCCCTGGGGACCCCGTCGTAACTCGAGAGGGCCCCGCCGCAACTTGAAAAAAACCAGAAGCTTCTCCCCTGCATGCGAGGTGTGGCCCTTGTCCGCAACGGCTTCTTAGGGGAATACACTCCCTCCCTCGTGGACCTCGAAAGGCTCCTACACACCCTTGCTGTGACCCAAGAAGTTCCCCGCCCCACCCGTCCCCACACGAGAAGAACCCCAAGGGTCCCACCAAGACTCAAGAGGAGCCCCGTTTTCCCCTGCTTTGCTCCAGATGAGGGGTCCTTTGCCTGCTCCGTTGGGAAAGGTTTTGTGGTGTTCCCCTCGCATCCCAAGAGGAGGTGCTCGGGAAAAATCGGGAGCAGTCTCACAGGTTGGGCCACCATTCCCCAAGATCCCCAAAATGCTTCGTCCACTTCAGATGAACCTGACTGCCCTGCACTGCTTCGACTGTAACACCGAGGCTCGACTCCGGCACACTGGCACGTGTGCCAGCCCTAGGGTAACTCGTGCACAAGCCATGGATCCCTGTATCCGCAGGACAGGGACCCGGACACTGTTACTGCAGTTGGGAAGGTAAGCGGCAGTGCAGGTCTCCAGTCGAGTCGAGGCCTGACTCCACTCCTTGGGCTCCAGGGGAAGCCCAATACAAATGTCAGCACTGGGGAGGCATTCTCAGGCTGCAGCCTCAGCACCAGAAGGGGACTGAGGACTTGGGGCCACTGGGGAGGAATCCTCAGATGTGTCTCGACCCTCTCACGGAGACTGGCCTATCCTGGGGTCACAGGGGCGGATCCCTGTGGTCCCCATTGTAACTCGAGAGGACACCGCTGCAACTCGAGAAAAATCAGAAGCTTGACCCTTGCAAGCGGAGTGAGGCCCTTGTCCACTGGGGCGTTCCGGGGGAAGTCAGCCGTTCCCTTTTGGACCTCAAAATGCTTTTTCACACCCCAGCTGTGACCCAAGAAGTACTCCGCCCCACACGTCCCCACTCGAGAGGACCACCGAGGGTCCCGTGTGACTCAACAGGAGCTCCATTTTACCATGCTCAGCTCCAGATGAGGGGCCCTTTCCCTGCTCCTTCGGGAAAGGTTTCCCAGCTGCCCCCTTGAATGCCAAGAGCGGGTACTCACAGCAGGCGAATCCAGAGAATTCTCAGGCATCAGGTCACATTTCCGCAAGACCCCCAAATGCCTAGTCCACTCCAGATGAATCTGACTGCCCTCCATTGCCTTGACTGTCACCCCGAGGCTCAACTCAGGCACACTGGTGCGTGTGATAGCCCAGGGGTACCTCGACGTCAAGCCACTGATCCCTGTATCCGCTCGACAGCAACCCAGACACTGTTGTTGCAGTTGGGGGGGAAAGCGGCAGTAAATGTCCCCAGGCGAGATGAGGCCTGACTCCCCTATAGGGACTCCAGGGGTACCCCAAGACCTATGTCAGCATTGGCGAGGCAAGCACAGGTTCTGCCCTCAGCACCAGACGAGGGTGGAGGACCCGCCGAAGTCTCAGGAGGAATCCCCACAGGTGCTTCTCAACTCGCATGAAGACTGTCCTCTCCTGAAGCCACAGGGGCGGGTCCCTGGGGTCCCAGACGAAACTCGAGAGGACCTCGCCACAACTCGAGAAAAACCAGAAGTTTCTCCCTTGCAGGGAGGGTGAGTCCCTTGTCCACTGTAGCATCTTGGGGGAAATCACCCCTTATCTCTTGGACCTCGAAAGGCTCCTTCATACCCTTGTTGTGACCTAGGAAGTTCCCCGCCCCAAACGTCCCCACTCGAGAAGAGCGCCGAGGGTCCCGCTGTGACTCAAGAGGAGCCCCGTTTTCCCCTGCTGAGCTCCAGATGAGGGGCCCTTACCCTGCTCCATCGGGAAGGATTTCCGGCGCACCCCTCAAATCCCAAGAGGTGGACTCGCAACAGGAGAGTGGGAAGGAGCATCAGGTGTCCGATCACCACGCCCCAAGATCCCCAAATCCCTCGTTCATTCCAAATGAACATGACTGCCCTGCACCCTGAGGTTTGCCTCCCAATGCAATGGCACGTGAGACAGCCCTGGAGTACTTACATGTCAAGCCACAGATCCCTGTGTCCGCTTTACGGGGAGCTGGACACTACCGTTGCATTGGGAAAGAAAGAGGCCGCGAAAGTCTCCAGGTGAGAAGAGGCCTGACTCCTCTGTGGGGGCTCGAGTAACCTCAAGACCTATGAAAGCACGAGCGAGGAAATATCAGGCTCGACCTCAGCACCAGATGAGGACTGAGGACGCAGCGATGACTGGGGAGGAATCCCCAGAGGCTCCTCGCAACTCGCATTGAGAATGGCCTCTCCTGAGGATACAGGGGCAGGTCCCTCTGGTCCCCATCGTAACTCGAGAGGACCCTGCGGCAATTTGAGAAAAACCGGAAGCTTCTCCCCTGCTGGCATGGTGTGGCCCTTGTCCGCAATGGCATCTCAGGGGAATTCACCCCGTCCATCGTGGACCTTGAAAGGCTCCTTCACACCCTTGTGTGACCCATGAAGTTCCCCACCCCACCCGGCCCCACTCGAGTGGAACACCAAGGGTCCCACCATGACTCAAGAGGAGCCCCGTTTTCCACTGCTGAGCTCCAGATGAGGGGCCCTTTTCCTGCTCCATCGGGAAAGGTTTTCCGGTTCTCCCCTCGCATCCCAAGAGGTGGCCTCACATCAGGAGACTCGGAAGGAGCCTCAAATATCTGACCACCACTGCCCAAGATCCCCAAATGCTTCGTCCACTCCAGATGGACCTGACTGCCCTGCACTGTCTCGATTGTCACCCCAAGGCTCGACTGCTGACACACTGGCACATGTGATAGCCCTGGAGTACCTCGAGTGCCAGCCAAAGATTTTTTTGTCTGTTCGACAGAAAGCCAGACATGGCTGCTGCACACTGGAGTAAAGCAGCCCCGCACGTCTATGGGCGAGACGAGGCCTGACTCCACTGAGAGGGCTCCAGTGGATCCCCAAGACCTACGTAGGCACGGGTGATGAAAGCTCACGCTCCGGCGTCAGCATCAGAATGGACTGAGGAATTGGTGCTCTGGGAAAGAATCACCAGATGTGTCTCACCCCTGGCACTGAGTCTGGCCTCCCCTGGGGCCACAGCGGTGGGTACCTGGGGCACCCTCGTAACTTGAGAGGACCCCTCCACAACTCGAAAAAAACCAGACACTTCTCTGCAGGCGGATAGAGGCCCTTGTCCAATGCGGCATCTAGGGGGAATTCAGCCCTGCCCTCTTGGACCTCGAAAGGCCGCTTCACACCCTTGCTGTGAACCAAGAAGTTCCCAGCCCCGCCAGTACCCCTCGAGAGGAACCCCGAGGGTCCTGCCAAGATTCAAGAGGAGCGCCGTTTTCCCCTGCTGATCTCCAGATGAGGGGCCCTTTCCCTGCTCCCTCAGGAAAGGTTTCCCGGTGTTCCCCTCGCAAGTCAAGAGGAGGTGCTCACACTTGGAGAGTCCGGAGGAGTCTCACAGTTTGGGACACCATTCCACAAGATTCCCAAATGCCTGGTTCACTCCAGATGAACCTGATAGCCCCGCAATGCCTCGACTGTCACCCTGAGGATCCACTCAGGCACACTGGCACATGTGATAGTCCCGGGGTACATCCAGGGCAAGGCACTGATCCCTGTATCTGCTCGACAAGGACCCAGACACTGTTGCTGCAGTTGGGGAGGAAAGCCGGTGTGCACATCCCCAGGTGAGACGAGGCCTGAATCCACTGTGGGGGNGAGTGCCAGCCAAAGATTTTTTTGTCTGTTCGACAGAAAGCCAGACATGGCTGCTGCACACTGGAGTAAAGCAGCCCCGCACGTCTATGGGCGAGACGAGGCCTGACTCCACTGAGAGGGCTCCAGTGGATCCCCAAGACCTACGTAGGCACGGGTGATGAAAGCTCACGCTCCGGCGTCAGCATCAGAATGGACTGAGGAATTGGTGCTCTGGGAAAGAATCACCAGATGTGTCTCACCCCTGGCACTGAGTCTGGCCTCCCCTGGGGCCACAGCGGTGGGTACCTGGGGCACCCTCGTAACTTGAGAGGACCCCTCCACAACTCGAAAAAAACCAGACACTTCTCTGCAGGCGGATAGAGGCCCTTGTCCAATGCGGCATCTAGGGGGAATTCAGCCCTGCCCTCTTGGACCTCGAAAGGCCGCTTCACACCCTTGCTGTGAACCAAGAAGTTCCCAGCCCCGCCAGTACCCCTCGAGAGGAACCCCGAGGGTCCTGCCAAGATTCAAGAGGAGCGCCGTTTTCCCCTGCTGATCTCCAGATGAGGGGCCCTTTCCCTGCTCCCTCAGGAAAGGTTTCCCGGTGTTCCCCTCGCAAGTCAAGAGGAGGTGCTCACACTTGGAGAGTCCGGAGGAGTCTCACAGTTTGGGACACCATTCCACAAGATTCCCAAATGCCTGGTTCACTCCAGATGAACCTGATAGCCCCGCAATGCCTCGACTGTCACCCTGAGGATCCACTCAGGCACACTGGCACATGTGATAGTCCCGGGGTACATCCAGGGCAAGGCACTGATCCCTGTATCTGCTCGACAAGGACCCAGACACTGTTGCTGCAGTTGGGGAGGAAAGCCGGTGTGCACATCCCCAGGTGAGACGAGGCCTGAATCCACTGTGGGGGCTCCAGGGGAACCCAAGTCCTATGTCAGCATGGGCGAGGCAAGCACAGGCTCCGGACTCAGCACCAGACGAGGACTGAGGTCCTGGCAATGTCTCGGGAGGAATCCCCACAGGTGCCTTGCAACTCGACTGGAGACTGGCCTCTCCTGAGGCCACAGGGGCGGGTCCCTGGGGTACCTGCCCCAACTCGAGAAAAACCAGAAGCATCTCCCCTGCAGGGAGGGTGAGTACCTTGTCCGCTGCAACATCTCGGGGGAAATCACCCCTTCCCTCTTTCACCTCGCAAGGCTCCTTCAATCACTTGTTGTGCCCTAGGAAGTTTCCTGCCACAATCTTCCCCACGCGAGAGGAACCCCGAGGGACCCGCCGTGACTCAAGAGGAGCCCCGTTTTCACCTACTGATCTTCAGATGAGGGGTCCTTTCCCTTCTCAATCGGGAAAAGTTTTCCGGCGCTCCCCTCACATCCCAAGAGGTAGCCTCGCATCACGAGAGTCTGGAGGAGCCTCAGGGGTCTGAACACCACTAACCAAGATCCCCAAATGCCTCATCCATTCCAGATGAACATGACTGCTCTGCACCCCGAGGCTCAACTCCCAACACACTGGCAGGTGAGACAGCCCCGGAGTACCTCGATGGCTAGCCACAGATCCCTGTGTTCACTTTACAGACAGTCGGACATTGTCGCTGCACTAGGGGAAGAAAGCAGCCGTGCAAGTCTCCAGGCGAGAAGAGGCCTGACTCCCCTGTGGGTGCTCAAGAGTAACCTCAAGAATTATGAAAGCATTAGCTAGGAAATCTCAGGGTCGACCTCAGCACCGGACGAGGATTGAGGACCTGACAGTGACTGGGAAGGAATCCCCAGAGGCGCCTCGCAACTCGCACTGAGAATGGCCTCTCCTAAGGATACAGGGGCGGGTCCCTGAGGTCCCCATTGTAACTCGAGAGGACCCATCCACAACTTGAGAAAAACCGGAAGCTTCTCCCCTGCAGGCGTGGTGTGTCCCTTGTCTGGAATGGCATCTCAGGGGAATTCACCCCATCCCTCGTGGACCTTGAAAGGCTCCTTCACACCCTTGCTGTGACCCAAGACGTTCCCCGCCCCAACCGTCCCCACTCGAGTGGAATCCTAAGGATCCCGCAAAGACTCAAGAGGAGACCCTTTTTCCCCTGCTGAGCTCCATATGAGGGGCCCTTTCCCTGCTCAGTAGGGAAAGGTTTCGTGGTGTTCCCCTCGCATCCCAAGAGGAGGTGCTGGCACCTGGAAAGTCGGGAGGAGTCTCATAGGTTGGGCCAACATTCCCCAAGACCCCCAAATGCCTCGTCCACTTCAGATGAACCTGACTTCCCTGCACTGCCTCAACTGTAACCCCGAGGCTCGACTCTGGCACACTGGCATGTGTGACATCCCTAGGGTACCTCGAGCGCAAGCCATAGATCCCTGTATCTGCTCGACAGGTTCCCCGACACTGTTACTGCAGTTGGGAAGGAAAGCGGCCTGACATGTCTACAGTCGAGACGAGGCTTGATTCCCCTCTGCGGGCTCCAGGGGAAGCCCAATACATATGTCAGCATGGGCGAGGCAATCTCAGGCTGCAGCCTCAGCACAAGAAGGGAACTGAGGACTTGGCACACTGGGGAGGAAACCCCAGATGTGCCTCACCCCTCGCACGGAGAATGGCCTATCCTAGGGTGACAGGGGCAGATCCCTGTGGTGTCCATCATAACTTAAGTGGAACCCGCCGCAACTCGAGAAAAACCTGAAGCTTCACCCTTAGAGGAGGAGTGAGGCCCTTGTCCTCTGCGGCGTCCCGGGGGAAATCACCCATTCCCTCTTGTACCTCGAAATGCTCTTTCACACCCTTGCTGTGATCCAAGAAGTTCCCAGCCGCACATGTCCCCAATCGAGAGTACAGCCGAGGGTCCCGCCGGGCCTCAAGAGGAGCTCCATTTTCCAAGGCTCAGCTCCAGATGAGAGGCCCTTTACCTGCTCCATGAGGAAAGGGTTCCCGGCTCGTTGCTCGCATCCCAAGAGGAGGCACTCACACCAGGAGAGTCCAGAGCAGCCTCAGGCATCGTGCCACATTTCTGCAAGACCCCCAAATGCCTAGTCCACTCCAGATGAATCTGACTGTCCTGCACTGCCTCGACTTTTACCCCGAGGCTCGACTCCAGCACACTGGCACGTGTGATAGCCCTGGGGAAACTCGATATCAAGCCACTGATTCCTGTATCCGCTCTACAGTGAACTGGACATTGTTGTTGCAGTTGGGGAGGAAAGCGGCTGTTCAGGTCCGTTGCGAGATGAGGCCTGACTCCGCTATGAGGGCTCCAGGGAAATCCCAAGACTTATGTCAGCATGGGCGAGGCAAGCACAGGCTTCGGCCTCAGCACCGGACAAGACTGAGGACCCGGTGACACCTCAGGAGGAATCCCCACAGGTGCCTCGCAACTCTCATGGAGACTCGCCTCTGCTGAGGCCGCAGCGGCAGTTCCCTTGGATCCCAATCGTAACTCAAGAGGACACACCCGCAATTAGAGAAAAACCAGAAGCTTTTCCCTGCATGGAGGGTGAGTCCCTTGTCCGCTGCAGCATCTCAGGGGAAATAACCCCTTCCCTCTAGGACCTCGAAAGGCTCCTTCATACCCTTGTTGTAACCTAGGGAATTCCTCGCCCCAATCGTCCGCACTCGAGAGGAAACCCGAGGGTCCCACCGCGACTCAAGAGGAGCCCTGTTTTCCACTGCTGAGCTCCAGATGAGGGGCCCTTTCGTTGCTCCATCAGGAAAGGTTTTCTGTCGCTACTCTCACATCCCAAGAGGTGGCCTCGCCTCAGGACAGTCAGAAGGAGCCTCAGGTGTCGGACCAGCACTCCCCACGATCCTTAAATGCCTCATCCACTCCAGATGAACATGACTGCCCTGCACTGTCTCGACTGTCACTCCGAGGCTCGACTCCCAACACACTGGCACGTGAGACAGCCCTGGAGTACCTCGATGGCAAGCTACAGATCCCTGTGTCCGCTTTATGGGGAGTCAGACACTGCCACTGCAGTTGGGGAAGAAAGAGGCCGTGCAAATCTCCAGGCGAGAAGAGGCCTGACTCCCCAGTGGGGGCTCCAGAGTAACCTCAAGACCTATGAAAGCATGAGCGAGGAATCTCAGGCTCCAACCTCAGCACTAGACGAGGACTGAGGACCTGGCGATGACTGGGGAGGAATCCCCAGAGGCGCCTCGCAACTCGCACTGAGAACAGCCTCTCCTGAGGATACAGTGGCTGGTCCCTGGCGTCCCTGTTGTAACTCGAGAGGACCCTGCAGCAACAGGAGAAAAACCAGAAGATTCTCCCCTGCAGGCTTGGTGTGGCCCTTTTCTGCAACGGAATCTCAGGGGAATTCACCCCGTCCCTCGTGGACCTCGAAAGGCTCCTTCACACCCTAGCTGTGAACCAAGAAGTTCCCTGCCCCATCCGTCCACACTCTAGAGGAACCCCAAGGGGCCCGCCAAGACTCAAGAGGAGCCCCATTTTCCCCTGCTGAGCTCCAGATGAGGGGCCCTTTCCATGCTCCATCGGGAAACATTTTGCGGTGTTCCCCTCGATTCCCAAGAGGAGGTGCTGGCACCTGGAAAGTCGGGAGGAGTCTCACAGTTTGGGCCACCATTCCCCAATACCCCCCAAATGCCTCATCCACTTCAGATGAACCTGACTGCCCAGCACTGCCTCGACTGTAACCCCGAGGCTCGACTCTGGCACGCTGGCACGTGTGACAGCCCTAGCGTACCTCGAGCGCAAGCCATAGATCCCTGTATCCACTCGACAGGGACCCGGAAACTGTTCCTGCATTTGGGAAGGAAAGAGGCCGTGCAAGTCTCCACAGAGAAGAAGCCTGAGTCCCCTGTGGGGGCCCCAGAGTAACCTCAAGACCTATGAAAGCATGAGCAAGGAAATCTCAGGCTCCGTCCTCAGCACCAGAAGAGGACTGAGAACCCGGCGATGACTGCGGAGGAATCACCAGAGGCAACTGGCACTGAGAATGGCCTCTCCTGTGGATCCCAGGACCTGCGGTTCCCTGGGATCACCGTCATAACTCGAGAGGACACTGCCGCAACTCAAGAAAAACCAGAAGCTTCACCCTTGCAGGCGGAGTGAGGCCCTTGTCTGCTGCAGCGTCCCGGGGGAAATCATCCGTTCCCTCTTGGACCTCGAAATTCTCTTTCACACCCTTCCTTGACACAAGAAGTTCCCCACCACAGACTTCCCCACTCGAGAGGACCACCGAGGTTCCCACCACCACTCAAGAGGAGCTCCATTTTCCCATGCTCAGCTGCAGATGAGGGGCCCTTTTCCTGCTCCATCGGGAAAGGTTTCCTGGCTCTCCTCTAGCATCCCAAGAGGAGGCTCTCACACCAGGTGAGCCCAGAGAAGGCTCAGGCATCAGGTCACAGTTCCGCAAGTCCTCCAAATGCCTGATCCCCTCCAGGTGAATCTGACTGTCCTGCACTTCCTCGACTGTCACCCCGAGGCTCAAGTCTGGCACACTGGCTCATGTTATAGCCCTGGGGTACCTCGAGGTAAAGACACTGATCCCTGTATCTGCTCAACAGGGACCCAGACACTGTTGCTGCAGTTGGGGAGGAAAGCGGCTGTGCATGTCCCAAGGTGAGACAAGGCCTGACTCCACTATGGGGGCTGCAGGGGAACCGCAAGACCTATGTCAGCATGGGCGAGGCAAGCACAGGCTCCGGCCTCAGCACCAGGTGAGGCCTGAGGATCTGGCAACATCTCGGGAGGAATACCCACAGTGCCTCACAACTCGCATGGAGACTAGCCTCTTCTGAGGCCACAGGGGCAGGTCCCTTGGGTCTCCGTCGTAACACGGGAGGAAACCTCCACAACTCGAGAAAAACGAGAAGCTTCTCTCCTCCAAGGAGGGTGAGTCCCTTGTCCGCTGCAGCATCTCGGGGGAAATCACCCCTTTCCTCTTGGACCTCCAAAGGCTCCTTCATACCCTTGTTGTGACCTAGGAAATTCACCGCCCTAACCGTCACCACTCGAGAGGAACCCCGAGGGTCCCTCCACAACTCAAGAGGAGCCCCGTTTTCCTCTGCTGAGCTCCAAATGAGGGGCCCTTTCCCTGCTCCATCGGGAAAGGTTTTCCGGCGCTCCCCTCTCATCCCAAGAATTGGCTTCACATCAGGAGTGTCGGGAGGAGCTTCAGGTGTCTTACCACCACTCCCCAGGATCCCCAAATGCCTCGTCCACTCCAGATGAACATGACTACCCTGCACTGTCTCGACTGTTATCCCGAAGTTCACTCCCAACACACTGGCAGGAGAGACAGCCCTGTAGTACATCGATGGCAAGCCACAGATCCCTTTGTCTGCTTTACGGGGACAGGACACTGCTGCTGCAGTTTGGGAAGAAAGAGGCCATGCAAGTCTCCACAGAGAAGAAGCCTGAGTCCCCTGTGGGTGCTCCAGAGTAACCTCAACACCTATGAAAGCATGAGCAAGGAAATCTCAGGCTCCGTCCTCAGCACCAGAAGAGGACTGAGAACCCGGCGATGACTGGGGAGGAATCACCAGAGGCAACTGGCACTGAGAATGGCCTCTCCTGTGGATACAGGGGCGGGTCCCTGGGGTCACCGTCGTAACTCGAGAGGACACTGCGGCAACTCGAGAAAACCCGGAAGCTTCTCCCCTGCAGGCATGGTGTGGCTCTTGTTCACAAAGGCATCTCAGGGGAATTCACTCCATCCATCTTGGATCTCAAAACTCTCTGTCACACCCTTGCTGTGACCCAAGAAGTTACCCGTCCCACCCCTCTCAACTCGAGAGGAACCCCAAGGGTCCCATCAAGACTCAAGAGGAGCCCTGTTTTCCCTTCTGAGCTCCAGATTAGGGGCCCCTTACCTGCTCCATCGGGAAAGGTTTCACGGTGTTCCCCATGAATCCAAAGAGGAGGTGCTCGCACCTCGAAAGTCAGGAGGAGTCTCACAGGTTGGGCAACCATTCCCCAAAACCCCCAAATACCTCGTTCACTTCAGATGAACCTGACTTCTCTGCACTGCCTCGACTCTAACCCCGAGGCTCGACTCCAGCACACTGGCACGTGTGACAGCCCTAGGGTACCTCGAGTACAAGCCATCAATCTGTGTATCTGCTCTACATGGGCTCAGAAACTGTCACTGCTGTTGGGAAGGAAAGCGGCCGTGCATGTCTCCGGTCGAGACGAGGCCTGACATCCCTCTGAAAGATACAGGGTAAGCACAATGAAAATGTCAGCATGGGCGAGGCAATCTCAGGCTGCAGCCTCAGCACCAGAAGGGGACTGAGGACTTGACGCCACTGGGGAGGAATCCCCAGATGTGCCTCACTGACGCACAAAGACTGGCCTATCCTGGGGCCACAGGGGCGGATCCCTGTGGTCCCCCTCGTAACTCGAAAGGACGCCGCCACAACTGGAGAAAAACAAGAAGCTTCACCCTTGCAGGCGGAGTGAAGCCCTTGTCTGCTGCGGCGTCCCGGAGGAAATCACCTGTTCCCTCTTAGATCCCAAAATGCTTTTTCACACCGTTGCTGTGACCCAAGAAGTTCCCCGCAACACACGTCACCACTCGAGAAGACAGCTGAGGGTCCCTCCGGGACTCAAGAAGAGCTCCATGTTCGCATGCTCAGCTCCAGATGAGGGGCCCTTTCCATGCTCCATTGCGAAAGGGTTCCCAGGTCTCCATTCTCATCCCTAGAGGAGGCACCCACACCAGGAAAGTCCAGAGAAGCCTCAGGCGTCGGGTCAAATTTCCGAAGGCCACCAAAAGCCTAGTCCACTCGAGATGAATCTGACTGTCCTGCACTGCCTTGACTGTAGCCCCAAGGCTCGAATCCCAACACAGTGGCATGTGAGACAGCCCTGGAGTACCTCGATGGCAAGACACAGATCCCTGTGTCAGCTTTACGGGAAGCTGAACAATGCCGCTGAAGTTGCGGAAGTAAGAGGCCATGCGAGTCTCCAGGGGAGAAGAGACCTGACTCGCCATTGGGGGCTCCAGAGTAACCTCAAGACATATAAAAGCATGAGCGAGGAAATCTCAGGCTCCGACTTCAGCACCAGACGATTACTGAGGACCCGGCGACCTCTCGGGAGAAATCCCCTCATGTGCCTTGCAACTCGCATGGAGACTGGCCTCTCCTGAGGACCCATGGGCGGGTCCCTGGGGTGCCCATTTTAACTCGAGAGGAACCTGACGCAACTCGAATAAAACCAGAAACTTCTCCCCTACAGGGAAGGTGAGTCCCTTGTCTGCGAAAGCATCTCGGGGGAATAACCCCTTCCCTCTTTGACCTTCAAAGGCTCCTTCATACCCTTGTTGTGACCTAGGATATTCCTCGCCCCAACTGTCCGCACTCAAGAGGAACCCCGAAGGTCCCGTCTCGACTCAAGAGGAGCCCCGTTTTCCCCTGCTGAGCTCCAGATGAGGGGCCCTTTCCCTGCTCCATCAGGAAAGGTTCTGCAGCGCTCCCCTCGCATCCCAAGTGGTAGTCTCGCATCAGGAGAGTCATGAGGAGCCCCAGGTGGCCGATCACCACTCCCCAAGATCCCCAAATGCTTCGACCACTCCAGATGAACATGACTGCCCTGCAATGTCTCTATTGTCACCCCAGTCTCGACTCCCAACACACTAGCACATGAGAAAGCCCTGGAATACCTCAATGACAAGACACAAATCCCTGTGTCCGCTTTACAAGGAGCCAGACACTGCTGCTCCAGGAGGGGAAAAAAGAGGCTGTGCAAGACTGCAGGCGAGAAGAGCCCTGACTCCCCTGTGGGTGCTCCAGAGTAACCTCAAGACCTATGAAAGCATGAGCGAGGAAATCTCTGGCTCCGACCTCAGCACCAGACGAGGACTGAGGAACCAGTGATAACTGGCGAGGAATCCCCAGAGGTGCCTCGCAACTCCCACTGAGCATGGCCTCTCCTGATGATACAGGGGTGGTTCCCTGGGGTCCCCGTCATAACTCGAGATGACCCCACTGCAACTCGAGTAAAACCGGAAGCTTCCCACCTGCAGGCGTGGTGTGGCCCTTGTCTGCAACAGCTTCTGAGGGGAATTCACCTCGTCCCTTGTGGACCTCGAAAGACTCCTTCACAACCTTGTTGTGACCCAAGAAATGCCCCGCCCCACCCGTCCCCACTCGAGAGGAAACCCAAGGGTCCCGCCAAGACTCAAGAGGAGCTACGTTATCTTCTGCTGAGCTCTAGTTGAGGGGCCCTTTCCCTGCTCCATCGGGAAAGGTTTTGCGGTGTTCCCCTCGCATCTGAAGAGGAGTTCTGGCACCTAGATAGTCGAGAGGAGTCTCACAGGTTGAACCACCATTCCCCAAGACCCTCAAATGTCTCATCCACTTCAGAGGAACCTGACTGCTCTGCACTGCCTCGACTGTAACCCCGAGTCTCGACTCCGGCACACTGGCACATGTGACAGCCCTAGGGTACCTTAAGGGCAAGCCATAGATCCCTGTATCCGCTCGACAGGGACCCGGACACAGTTACTACAGTTGGGAAGTAAAGCGGCCGTGCACGTTTCCAGTCGAGACGAGGCCTGACTCCCCTCTGGGGGCTCCAGGGAAGCCCAATACAAATGTCAGCAGGGGCGAGGCAATCTCAGGCAGCAGCCTCAGCACCAGAAGGGGACTGAGGACTTGGCGCCCCTTGGGGAGGAATCCCCAGATGTGTCTCGCCCTTCCCAAGAAGACTGGCCTATCCTGGGGCCACAGGGGGGGATCCCTGTGGTCCCCATCGTAACTCAAGAGGACCCCACTGCAACTAGAGAAAAACCAGAAACTTCACCCTTTCAGGTGCAGTTAGGCTCATATATGCTGTGGCATCCCGGGGGAAATCACTCGTTCCCTCTTGGACCTTGAAATTCTCTTTCACACCCTTGCTGTGACCCAAGAAGTTTCCCGCCCCACACGTCCCCACTCGAGAGGGCCGCCGAGGGCCCCACCTCGATGCAAGAGGAGCTCCATTTTCCAATGCTCAGCTCCAATGAGATACCCCTTCCCTGCTCCATCAGGAAAGAGTTCCCTGCAATCCTCTCTCATCCCAAGAGGAAGCACTCACACCTAGCCAGTGCAGAGAAGCGTCAGGTGTAGGGTCTCATTTCCCGAAGTGCCCCAATTGTCTAATCCAATCCACATGAATCTGACTGTCCTCCACTGCCTCGAATGTCACCCCGAGGCTCGACTCTGGCACACTGGCGCATGTGATAGCCCTGGGGTACCTCCAGGTCAAGCCACTGATCCCTGTATCAGCTCGACATGGACCCAGACACTGAGGCTGCAGTTGGGTAAGAAAGCGGCTGTGTACGTACCCAGGCGAGATGAGGCCTGACTGCCCTATGGGGTCTCCAAGGGAACCCCAAGATCTATGTCAGCATGGGCGAGGCAAGCACTGGCTCCGGCCTCAGAACGAGACGAGGACTGAGGACCCGGCGACATCTCAGGAGGAATTCCCACAGGTGCCTTGCAACTCGGATGGAGGCTGGCGTCTCCTGAGACCACAGTGGCGGGTACCTGGGCTCCCTGTCATAACTTGTGAGGACCCCGCCGCGACTCGTGAAAAACCAGAAGTTTCTCCCCTGCAGGGAGGGTGAGTCCCTTGTCTGCTTCAGCATCTCGGGGGAAATCACCACTTACCTCTTGGACCTCGAAAGGCTCCTTCATACCCTTGTTGTGACCAAGGAAGTTCCCGCTCCAAATGTCCCCACTAGAGAGGAACCCCGAGGGTTCCGCGGCCCCTCAAGAGGAGCCCCGTTTTCCCCTGCTGAGCTCCAGATGAGGGGCCCTTTCCCTGCTCCATCGGGAAAGGCTTTCCGGCACTCCACTCAAATCCCACGAGGTGGCCTCGAATCAGGAGAGCAAGGAGGAGCCTCAGATGTCGGACCATGACTCACCAAGGTCCCCAAATGTCTCCTCCACTCCAGATGAACCTCACTGCCCTGAACTGTCTCGACTGTCACCCCGAGGCTTGACTGCGGACACACTGGCACTTGAGACAGCCCTGGAGTACCTCGATGGCAAGCCACAGATCCCTGTTTCCGCTTTAGGGGGAGACAGACACTGCTGCTGCAGTTGGGGAAGAAAATGTCCATGCAAGTCTCCAGGCGAGAAGAGGCCTGACTCCCCAGTGGGGACTCCAGAGTAACCTCAAGACCTATGAAAGCATAAGCGAGGTGCCTCGCCCTCAGTACCAGACGAGGACTGAAGACCTGGTGACGACTGGGGAGGAATCCCCAGAGGTGCCTCGTAGCTCGCACTGAGACCGGCCTCTCCTGAGTATACAGGGGCAGGTCTCTGTGGTCCCCATCGTAACTCGAGAGGAACCCTCTGCGACTCGAGAAAAATTGGAAGCTTCTCCCCTGCAGGCCTGGTGTGTCCCTTGTCCACTGTGGCGTCCCAGGGGAATTCACTCCGTCCCTCTTGGACCTGGAAAGACTCCTTCACACCCTTGAAGTGTCCCAGGAAGTTCCCGACCCACCCCTCCCCACTCAAGATGAACCCTGATGGTCCCGCCAAGACTCACAAGGAGCCCCATTTTCCCGTGCTGAGCTCCAGATGTGGGGCCATTTCCCTGCTCTGTCAGGAAAGATTTTGCGGTGTTCCCCTCTCATCCCAAGAGGAGGAGCTCACACCTTGATAGTCGGGAGGAGTTTCACAGTTTGAGCCACCATTCCTCAAGACCCCCAAATGCCTCATCCACTCCAGATAAACCTGGCTGCCCTGCACTGCCTCGACTGTCAACCGGAGGCTCGACTGCGGCACACTTGCATGTGTGACAACCCTGGGGTACCTCAAGGGCAAGCCACAGATTCCTGTGTTGGCTGAAATGGATGCTGGACACTTCTGATGCAGATGGGGAGGAAAGCGGCGGTGTACGTCTCCAGGCAAGACAAGGCCTGACTGCCCTGTGGAAGCACCAGGGCAAAGCCAAGACCTAGGACAGCATGGGAGAGGCAAGCTCAGGCTGTGGCCTCAGCATTAGAGGAGGCCTGGGGATTGGGCGACGACTTGGGAGGAATACCCAGTGGCAACTCGCATGGAGACTGTCCTCTCCTGAGGCCACAGGGGCGGGTCGCTGGGGTTCTCGTTGTAACTCGAGTGGACCCCGTCGCAACTCATGAAAAACCAGAGGCTTCTCTCTTGCAGGTGGAGTGAGGCTCTTGTCCAGTGTGGCGTCCCAGTTGAAATCACCCGTTCCTTCTTGGTCTTCGAAATGCTCCTTCACACCCTTATTGTGACCCAAGAAGTTCCCTGCCCCACCCGTCCTCAATCTAGAGGACCCCAGACGGTCCCGCCGTGACTCAAGAGGAGCTCCATTTTCCCCTGCTTACCTCGAGATGAGGGGCTTTTTCCCTGCTCCATCAGGAAAGTGTTCCCGGCTCTCCGCTCGCATCCCAAGAGGAGGCCCTCACACCAGGCGAGTCAACAGGAGCCTCAGGCCTCTGGTCACCTTTCCCCAAGAACCCCAAATGCCTCGTCAACTCCAGATGAACCTGACTGCCCTGCACTGCCTCGACATTGTCTCCGAGGCTCGACTGCCGAGACCCTGGTACGTGTGATAGCCCTGGGGTACCTCCAGGACAAGCCACAGATCCTTTGTCCGCTCGGCATAGAGCGGGACACGGCTGCTGCACCCTGGAGTAAAGCGGCCCTGTATGTCTATGGGCGAGACGAGGCCTGACTTCCCTGAGGTGGCTCCAGGGGAACCCCAAGACCTTCATTAGCACGGCGAGCAAAGCTCAGGCTCCAGCCTCAGCACTACACGAGGACAGAGGACCCAGGGACGACTGTGGAGGAATCCCCAGAGGATCCTCTCAACAGGCTCAGAGACTGGCCTCTCCTCATGGAACAGAGGCGAGTCCCTGGGTTCCCAGTTATAACTAGACATGACCCAGGGCAACTCAGGAAAAAACAGAAGCTTCTCCCCAGCAGGCGGTGTGAGGCCCTTTTCTGCGGCAGCGTCTCGGGGAAATTCAGCCCGTCCCTCTTGGACCTCGAACGGCTCCTTCACAACCTTGCTGTGACCCAAGAAGTTCACAGGTCCACACGTCCCTACTCAAGAGGAACCACCATGGTCCCGACAAGACTCTAGAGGAGCCCCGTTTTCCCCTGCTGAGTTTCAGATGAGGGGCCCTTTCCCTACTCCGTCAGGAAAGACTTCGCGGTGTTCCCCTCCCATCCCAAGAGGTTGTGCTCACACCTGGAGTGTCGGGAGGAGTCTCACAGATTGGGCCACCATTCCCCAAGACCCTCAAATGCCTTGTATACACTCCAGATGAACCTGATCTTCCTGCACTGCCTCGACTGTCACCCTGAGGCTCTACTCCTGCACACTGGCATGTGTGACAGCCGTGGGGTACCTCGAGAGCAAGTCACAGATCCGTGTATCCGCTAGACAGGGACCCAGTCACTGCTGCTGCAGCTGGGGAGGAAAGCGGCCATGCACGTCTCCAGGCGATACAAGGCCTGACTCCCGTGTGGGGGCTCCAGGGGAAGCCCATGACCTTGGTCAGCATGAGCGAAGCAAGCTCAGGCTCCAGCTTCAGCACCAGACCAGGACTGAGGACCTGGCTATGACTGGGAATGAATCCGCAGAGGTGTCTCACAAATTGCTCGGAGACTGTCCTCTCCTGTGGCCACAAGGGCGGTATTCTGGGGTCCCGCCGTAACTCAAGAGGACCCCACCGGAAATCGAGAAAAACCAGAAACTTCTCCCTGCAGGTGGAGAGAGGCCCTTGTCTGTGGGGGCGTCTCGGGGGAAATCACCTTTTTCCTCCTAGATCTGGAAAGGCTCCTTCAAATTCTTGCTGTGATCCAAAAAATTCCCCACCCCACCCGTCGCCACTGGAGAGGAACCCTGAGCATCCCACCAAGACTCAAGAGGAGCCCCATTTTCCCCTGCTGAGCTCCAGATGACGGGCCCTTTCCCTGCTCTGTCGGGAAGGGTTTCGCAGTGTTCCCCTCGCATGTCAAGAGCAAGTGCTCGCACCTGGAGAGTCGGGAGCAGTCCCACAGTTTAGGCCATCATTCCCCAAGACCGTCAAATGCCTCGTCCACTCTAGATGAACCTGACTGCCCTGCACTGCCTCAACTGTCACCCCGAGGCTAGACTCTGGCACACTGGAACGTGTGATAGCCCTGGGGTAGCTCGACAGCAAGCCATTGATCCGGTATACGCTCGACAGGGACCCAGACACTGTTGCTGCAGTTGTGGAGGAAAGCGGCTGTGCACGTCTCCCGGCGAGATGAGGCCTGACTCCCCTGTGGGGGCTCCAGGGAAACCCCAAGACCTATGTCAGCATGGGCGAGGCAAGCACAGGCTTTGGCCTCAGCACCAGACGAGGACTGAGGACCCGGCGACGTCTGGGGAGGAATCCCCAGAGGTGCCTCACAACTCGCTCGGAGACTGGCCTCTCCTGAGGCCACAGCGGCAGGTCCTTGGGGTCCCCTTCAGAATTCGAGAAGTCCCTGCCGCAACTTGAGAAAAACCAGAAGCTTCTCCCCTGCAGGAAGGGTGAGTCCCTTGTCCACTGCAAAATCTCAGGGAAATAACCCCTTCCCTCTTGGACCGCGAAAGACTCCTTCATACCCTTGTTGTGACCTAGGAAGTTCCCCGCCCCAACCGTGCCCACTGAAGAGGAACACCGTGGGTCCCGCTGTGACCCAGGTGGAGCCCTGTTTTCCCCTGATGAAAGGCCCTTTATCTGCTCCATCGGAAAAGGTTTTGCAGTGTTCCCCTCCCATTCCAAGAGGTGACCTTGCATCAGGAGAGTCAGGAGGAGCCTCAGGTGTCCAACCACCACTCCCCGACATCCCCAAATGCTTCGTCCACTCCAGATGAACCTAACTGCCCTTCACTTCCTCGACTCTAACTCTGAGTCTCGACTCCTGCACAGTGGCACGTGTGACAGCCCTGGGGTACCACGAGCGCAAGCCATTGATCCCTGTATCCGCTAGACAGGGACCCGGACACTGTTCTGGCAGTTGGGAAGGAAAGCAGCTGTGCAGGTCTCCAGTCGAGATGAAGCCTGACCCCCCTGTGCGGCCTCCAGGGGAAGCCCAAGACAAATGTCAGAAAGGGCGAGGCAATCTCAGGCTCCAGCCTCAGCACCAGAAGAGGCCTGAGGACCTGGCGCCACTGAGGAGGAATACCCAGATGAGCCTCTACACTCGCTCGGAGATTGGCCTATCCTGCGGCCACAGGGGCGGATCGCTGTGGTCCCCGTCATAACTAGAGAGGACCCCGCTGCAACTTGAGAAAACCAGAAGCTTGTCCCTTGCAGGCGGAGTGAGGCCCTTGTCCACTGCGGTGTCAAGTGAAAAATCACCCGTTTCCTCTTGGACCTGTAAACGCTCCTTCACAAGCTTTCTGTGACCCAGGAAGTTCCCTGCACGACCCGTCCCCCCGCGAGTGGAACCCAGAGTGTCACGTCGCGACTCAAGAGGAGCTCTGTTTTCCCATGCTCTGCTCCAGATGAGGAGCTCTTTCCCTGCTTCATCGGGAAAGTGTTCCCGGCTCGCCCCTCGCATATCAAGAGGTGGTGCTCACACCTGGAGAGTAGGGAGGAGTCTCACAGTTTGGGCCACCATTCCCCAAGACCCCAAAGTGCCTGGTCCACTTCAGATGAACCTGACTGCCCTGCACTGCCTCAACTGTAACCCCGAGGACCGACTCCAGCACACTGGCACGTGTGACAGCCCTGGGGTATCTCGGGGGCAAGCCACTGATGCCTGTATCCGCTCTATAGGGACCTGTACACTGTTGCTTCAGTGTGGGAGGAAAGCTGCTGAGCAAATCTTCAGTCGAGATGAGGCCTGTCTCCACTTTGGGGGCTCCAGGGGAACCCCAAGTCCTATGTCAGCATGGGCGAGGCAAGGACAGGCTCTGGCCTCAGCATCAGAAAAGGACTGAAGACCTGTCGACGTCTAGGTAGGAATCCCCAGAGGCGCCTCGCTACTCGCACTGAGAATGGCCTCTCCTGAGGATACAGGGGCGGGTCCCTGGGGTTCCCGTCATCACTCGAGAGGACCCTAAGAAAACTCGAAAAAAACTGGAAGCTTCTCCACTGCAGACGTGGTCTGACCCTAGTCCACGGAGGCATCTCAGGGGAATTCAATCGGTACATCGTGGACTTCGAAAGTCTTTTTCACACTCTTGCTGTGACTCAAGAAATTCCCTGCCACACCCGTCCCCACTCGAGAGCAACCTCGAGGGTCCCGCCAAGACTCAAGTGCATCCCCATTTACTCCTGCTGAGCTCCAGATGAGGGGCCCTTTCCCTGCTCTGTCGGGAATGAATTTGCGGTGTTCCCCTTGCATCCCAAGAGGAGATGCTCACACCTGGAGAGTCGGGAGGAGTCTCACAAATTGGGCCACCATACTCCAAGACCCCCAAATGGCTCGTCCACTCTAGATGAACCTGACTGCCCTGCACTGCCTCAACTGTAACCCCGAGGCTCGAATCCGGTACACTTGCATGTGTCACAGCCCTAGTGTACCTTGAGGGCAAGCAATTGATCCCTGTAAATGCTTGAAAGGGACCCTGACACTGTTGCTGCAGTTGGGGAAGAAAGAGGCCCTGCAAGTCTCCAGGTAAGACGAGGCCTGACTCCACTGTGGGCGGTCCAGGGGAACCCCAAGACCTATGTCAGCATGGGCGAGGCAATCACAGGCTCTCTCCTCAGCACCAGACGAGGCCTGAAGATCTGGCGACATCTGCGGAGGAATCCCCAGAGGCGCCTCGCAACTCAAACTGAGAATGGCCTCTCCTGAGGATACAGCGGCAGGTCCCTGGGGTCCCCATCATAAATGGAGAGGACCCCGCTGCAACTCGAGAAATCCCAGAAGCTAATCTCCTGCAGGCAGGGTGAATCCCTTGTCCACGGCGGCATCTCAGGTGAAATCACCCCTACCCTCTTGGACCTCGAAAGGCTACTTCATATCTTATTGTGACCTAGGAAGTTCCCCACTCCAACCTTCCCCACTCGAGAGGAACCCCAACGGTCCTTTCACAACTCAAGAGGAAGCCTGTTTTCCCCTGCTGAGCTCCAGATGAGGGGCCCTTCCCTGATTCGTCAGAAAGAATTCACGGTGTTCTCTATCATCCCAAGGAGTGGCCTCGCATCAAGAGAGTTGGGAGGAGCCTCAGGTCTCTGACCGCCACTCCCCAAGCTCCCCAAATGCCTCGTCCATTCCAGATGAACCTGACTGCCGTGCACTGTTTCTACTGTTACCCCGAGGCCTGACTCCCGACCCACTGGTGCGTTAGACAGCCCTGGGGTACCTCGACCTCGATGGCAAGCCACAGATCGCTGATCACTGTGTCCCCTTGACGGGATGCCGGTCACTGCCACTGCAGTTGGGGAAGAAAGAGGCTGTGTAAGTCTCCAGATGAGACGAGGCCTGACTCCCCTATCAGGGCTCCAGAATATTCTCAAGACCTATGAAAGCATGAGCGAGGAAATCTCGGGCTCTGACCTCAGCACCAGACTAAGACTGAGTACCCGGCGATGACTGGGGAGGAATCCCCAGAGGCGCCTTGCAACTCGCACTGAGAATGGCCTCTCCTGTGGATAGAGGGGAGGTTCCCTGCGGTCCCCGTCGTCACTCGAGAAGACCCCACCAAAACTCAAAAAAACCCGGAAGCTTCTCCACTGGAGACGTGGTCTGGCCATTGTCCGCAGCGGCATCTCAGGGGAATTCACCCGGTCCCACGTGGACTTCGAAAGGCTCCTGCACACCCTTGCTGTGACTCAAGAAATTCCCCGGCCCACCCGTCCCACCTCGAGAGGAACCTCGAAGGTCCTGCCAAGACTCAAGAGCAGCCCCGTTTTCCCCTGCTGAGCTCAAGGTGAGGGGCCTTTTCCCTGCTCCATCCGGNTGGGGAAGAAAGAGGCCCTGCAAGTCTCCAGGTAAGACGAGGCCTGACTCCACTGTGGGCGGTCCAGGGGAACCCCAAGACCTATGTCAGCATGGGCGAGGCAATCACAGGCTCTCTCCTCAGCACCAGACGAGGCCTGAAGATCTGGCGACATCTGCGGAGGAATCCCCAGAGGCGCCTCGCAACTCAAACTGAGAATGGCCTCTCCTGAGGATACAGCGGCAGGTCCCTGGGGTCCCCATCATAAATGGAGAGGACCCCGCTGCAACTCGAGAAATCCCAGAAGCTAATCTCCTGCAGGCAGGGTGAATCCCTTGTCCACGGCGGCATCTCAGGTGAAATCACCCCTACCCTCTTGGACCTCGAAAGGCTACTTCATATCTTATTGTGACCTAGGAAGTTCCCCACTCCAACCTTCCCCACTCGAGAGGAACCCCAACGGTCCTTTCACAACTCAAGAGGAAGCCTGTTTTCCCCTGCTGAGCTCCAGATGAGGGGCCCTTCCCTGATTCGTCAGAAAGAATTCACGGTGTTCTCTATCATCCCAAGGAGTGGCCTCGCATCAAGAGAGTTGGGAGGAGCCTCAGGTCTCTGACCGCCACTCCCCAAGCTCCCCAAATGCCTCGTCCATTCCAGATGAACCTGACTGCCGTGCACTGTTTCTACTGTTACCCCGAGGCCTGACTCCCGACCCACTGGTGCGTTAGACAGCCCTGGGGTACCTCGACCTCGATGGCAAGCCACAGATCGCTGATCACTGTGTCCCCTTGACGGGATGCCGGTCACTGCCACTGCAGTTGGGGAAGAAAGAGGCTGTGTAAGTCTCCAGATGAGACGAGGCCTGACTCCCCTATCAGGGCTCCAGAATATTCTCAAGACCTATGAAAGCATGAGCGAGGAAATCTCGGGCTCTGACCTCAGCACCAGACTAAGACTGAGTACCCGGCGATGACTGGGGAGGAATCCCCAGAGGCGCCTTGCAACTCGCACTGAGAATGGCCTCTCCTGTGGATAGAGGGGAGGTTCCCTGCGGTCCCCGTCGTCACTCGAGAAGACCCCACCAAAACTCAAAAAAACCCGGAAGCTTCTCCACTGGAGACGTGGTCTGGCCATTGTCCGCAGCGGCATCTCAGGGGAATTCACCCGGTCCCACGTGGACTTCGAAAGGCTCCTGCACACCCTTGCTGTGACTCAAGAAATTCCCCGGCCCACCCGTCCCACCTCGAGAGGAACCTCGAAGGTCCTGCCAAGACTCAAGAGCAGCCCCGTTTTCCCCTGCTGAGCTCAAGGTGAGGGGCCTTTTCCCTGCTCCATCCGGTGTTCCCCTCGAATCCCAAGAGGAGGCCCTCACACCAAGCGAGGCCACAGGAGCCTCGGGCCTCTGGTCACCTTGCCCCAAGAACCCCAAATGCCTCGTCCACTCCAGATGAACCTGACTGCCCTGCACTGCCTCGGCTTCCTCCCTGAGGCTCGACTGCAGAGAACTTGGCACGTGTGATAGCCCTGGGGTACCTCCAGTGCAGGCAACAGATTCTTTTGTGTACTCGAAGGAGAGCCCTACAAGGCTGCTGCACCCTGGAGAAAAGCGGCCCTGCACGTCTATGGGGGAGACACGCCTGACTCCCCTGAGGGGGCTCCAGGGGAACCCCAAGACCTACGTCAGCATGGCGAGGAAAGCTCAGGCTCTGGCCTCAGCACTACACGAGGACTAAGAACCCGGGGACGACTGTAGAGGAATCCACAGAGGAGCCTCGCAACATGCACAGAGACTGGCCTCTCCTCAGGGCACAGAGGTGAGTTCCTGGGTTCCCAGTTACAACTCGAGATGACCCTGGGGCAACTCAAGTAAAAACAGAAGCTTCTCCCCTGCCGGTGGTGTGAGGCCCTTGTCCCCGGCGGCATCTCGGGGGAATTCAGCTCGTCCCTCTTGGATCTGGAAAGGCTCCTTCACACCCTTGCTGAGACCCAAGAAGTTCCCAGGCCCACACCTCCCCACACAAGAGGAACCCCAATGGTTTCACCAAGAAGCAAGAAAAGCCCCATTTTCCCCTGCTGAGCTCCAGATGAGGGGCCCTTTCCCTGCTCCGTCGGGAAAGGTTTCATGGTGTTCCCCTCACATCCCAAGAGGAGGTGCTCGCAACTGGAGAGTCGGGAGGAATCTCACATTCCCACCTTTCCCAAAGACCCCTAATGCCTCGTCCACTTCAGATGAACCTAACTGCCCTGCACTGCCTCGACTGTAACCCCGAGGATCAACTCCAGCACACTGGCAAATGTGACAGTCCTAGGGTACCTCGAGCACAAGCCATAGATCCCTGTATCCGCTTGACAGGGACCCGGACACTGTTTCTGCAGTTGGGGAGGAAAGCGGCCTTGCATGTCTCCAGTCGAGATGAGGCCTGACTCCCCTGCGAGGACACCAGGGGAAGCCCAAGACTAATGTCAACATGGGCGAGGCAATCTCAGGCTCCAGCCTCAGCCCCAGAAGGGGTCTGAGGACTTGGTGTCACTGGGGAGGAATCCGCAGATGTGCCTCGCCCCTTGCACGGAGACTGGCCTATCCTTGTTCCACAGGGGCGGATCCCTGTGTTCCCGTTGTAACTCGAGAGGACCCTGTCACAACTCGAGAAAAACCAGAAGCTTCTCCCTTGCAGGCGGAGTGAGGCCCTTGTCCACTGCGGGGTCCCGGAGGAAAACACCTGTCCCCTATTGGACCAAGAAATGATCCTTCACACCCTTGCTGTGACCCAAGAAGTTCCCCGCCCCACCCGTCGCCACTCGAGAGGAACCCCGATCGTTCTGCAGAGACTCAAGAGGAGCTCCATTTTCCCATGGTCAGCTCCAGATGAGGGGCCCTTTCCCTGTTCCATTGGGAAAGGGTTCCGGGCTCTCCCCTCGCAAACCAAGAGGAGGCCCTCACATCAGGCTAACCTAGAGGAGCCTCAGGCATCGGGTCACACTTCCCCAAGACCCCCAAATGCCTGATCCACTCCAGATGAACCTGAGTCCCCTGCACTGCCTCGACTGTCACCCCGAGGCTCGACTCCTGAACACTGGCACGTGTGATAGCCCTGGGGTACCTCGAGAGCAAGCCACTGATCCCAGTATCCGCTCGACAGTGACCCAGACACTGTTGCTGCAGTTGGGGAGGAAAGTGGCTGTGCACGTGTCCAGTTGACATGAGGCCTGACTCCTCTATGGGGGCTCAAGGGGAAACCGAAGACCTATGTCAGCGTTGGCGATGCAAGCACAGGCTCCGTCCTCAGCACCGTATGAGGACTGAGAACCAGGCGACGACTGGAGAGGAATCCAAGGAGGTGCCTCTCAAGTCGCACTGAGAATGGCCTCTCCTGAGGATACAGGGGCGGGTCCCTTGGGTCTCCATCATAACTCAAGAGGACCCCGCCGTAACTCGAGAAAAACCAGAAGCTTCTCCCATGCAGGGAGGGTTAGTCCCTTGTCCACTGCAGCATCTCGGGGGAAAACTCCCTCTTGGACCTGGAAAGGCTCCTTCATACCCTTGTTGTGACCTAGGAAGTTCTCTGATAGATCCATTCCCACGCGAGAGGAACCCCGAGGGTCCTGCCAAGACTCAAGAGGAGCCCTAGTTTCCCCTGCTGAGCTCCAGATGTGGGGCCCTTTCCCTGCTCCATCGGGAAAGGATTTCCGGAGCTCCCCTCCCATCCTGAGAGGTGGCGTCACATCATGAGAATCAGGAGGAGACTCAGGTTTCCGACCACCACACCCCAAGATCCCCAAATGCCTCGTCCACTCCAGATGAACCTGGCTGCCCTGCACTGTTTCGACTGTTACCCTGAGGCTCGACTCCCGACACACTAGCATGTGAGACAGCCGTGGTTTACCTCGATGGCAAGCCACAGATCCCTGTGTTCGCTTGACGGGGAGCCGGACCCTGCTGCTGCAGTTGTGGGAGAAGAGGCCGTGCAAGTCTCCAGGTGAGATGAGGCCTCACTCCCCTGTGAGGCCTCCAGAGTAACCTCAAGACCTGTCAAAGAATGAGCAAGGAAAACTCAGGCTCTGAGCTCAGCAGCAGTCGAGGTCTGACGACTCAGCAAAGACAGGAGAAGAATCCCCAGAGGTGCCTCGCAACTTGCACTGAGAATGGCCTCTCCTGAGGATACAGGGGCGGGTCGCTGTGGTCCCTGTCATAACTCCAAAGGACCCCACTGCAACTCGAGGACAACCGGAAGCTCTTCCACTACAGGCATGGTGTGGCCATTCGCGCGGCGACATCTCAGAAGAATTCACCTCGTCCCTCGTGGACCTCTAAATGCTCCTTGACACCCATGCTGTGACCCAAGAAGTTCCTCTCCCCACCCGTCCCCACTTGAGAGGAACCCCGAGGGTCCCGCCAAGACTCAAGCGGAGCTCCGTTTTCCCCTGCTGAGCTCCAGATTTGGGGCCCTTTCCCGCTACATCGGTAAAAGTTGTGCGATGTTCCCCTTCCATCCCAAGAGGAGGTGCTCACACCTGCATGGCCTCTTGAAGAGTCGGGAGGAGTCTCACAGATTGGGCCACCATTCTCCAAGACCCACAAATGCCTCGTGCACTCCAGATGAACCTGACTGCCCTGCACTGCCTCGACTGTATCCCCACGGCTCGAATCCGGTACACTTGCATGTGTGGCAGCTCTGGTGTACTGCGAGGGCAAGCAATAGATCCCTGTATATGCTCGTCAGGGACCCTGACACTGTTGCTGCAGTTGGGGAAGAAAGAGGCCCTGTAAGTCTCCAGGCGAGATGAGGCCTGACTCCCCTCTGGGGGCTCCAGAGTAACCTCAAGTCCTATGAAACCATGAGCGAGGAAATCTCAGGCTCCGACCTCAGCACCAGACGAGGGCTGAGGATGCGGCAACGACTGGGTAGGAATCCCCAGAGACGCCTCGAAACTTGCACTGAGACTGACCTCTCCTGAGAATACAGGGGCGGGTCCCTGGGGTCCCCGTCGTAACTCGAGAGGACCCCGCCACAACTCGAGAAAAACTGGAAGCTTCTCCCCTTAAGGCGTGGTGTGGCCCTTATCCACAGCGGCATATCCCTGTGTCTGCTGGAAGGGGTGCTGGACACTTCTGCTGCAGACGGGGAGAAAAGCGGCCATGTACAACTCCAGGCGAGATGACGCCTGAATCCCCTGTGGCAGCTCCAGGGGAACGCCAAGGCCTAGATCAGCATGGGCGAGGCAAGCTCAGGCTGTGTCCTCAGCACCAGAGGAGGCCTGGGAACCGGCGACCACTGGGGAGGAATACCCAGTGGCAACTCTTACGGAAACTGGCCTCTCCTGAGGCCACAGAGGTGTGTCCTTGGAGTCCCGGTCGTAACTCGAGAGGACCCTGCCACAACTCGAGAAAAACCAGAAGCTTCTCCCTTGCAGGTGGAGTGAGGCCCTTGTCCACTGCGGCTTCCTAGGGGAAATAACCCGTTCCCTCTTCGACCTCGAAATGCTCCTTCACAACATTGCTTTGACCCAAGAAGTTACACGCCAAACACGTCCCAACTCGAGAGGACCACCGAGAGTCCTGCCGCGACTCAAGAGGAGCTCCATTTTCACATGCTCAGCTCCAGATGATGGGCCTTTCCCTGCTCCATCGGGAAAGCATCCCGACTCTCCCCTCGTATCCCAAGAGAAGGCCTCACACCAGGCGAGTACAGAGGAGCCTCATGAGTGTGGTCATTTTCCCAAAGAACCCCAAATGCCTCATCCACTCCAGATGAACCTGACTGCCCTGCACTGCCTTGACTGCCAACCCGAGACTCGATTGCCAACACACTGGCACGTGTGATTGTCCTGGGGTACCTCGAAGGCAAGCCACATATACCTTTGTCCATTCGACAGAGAGCCAGACATGGCTGCTTCACCCTGGAGTCAAGCGGCCCTGCACGTCTATGGGCAAGACGAGGTCTGACCTGAGGGGGCTCCAGGGGAAACCCAAGGCCTACGTAGGCACGGGTGAGGAAAGCTCAGGCTCCAGCCTCAGCAACAGAAGGGGACTGAGGACTTGGCGCCACTGGGGAAGAATGCCCAGATATGCCTGGCCCCTAGCACGGCGACTGGCCTCTCCTGGGGCCTCAGGGGTGGGTCCCAGGGGCACTTTCCTAACTTGAGCGGACCCCTCCGCAACTCGAAAAAAGCCAGACACTTCCCTGCAGATGGGAGAGGCCCTTGTCCAATGAGACATCTCTGGGATTTCACCCTTTCCATCTTGGACCATGAAAGGCCCCTTCACACCCTTGATGTGACCCAAGAAGTTCCCCGCCCGACCCGTCCCCACTCTAGAGGAATGACGAGGGTCCCGCCAAGACTCAAGCAGAGCCCTGTTTTCCCATGCTGAGCTCAAGATGAGGGGCCCCTTCCCTGCTCCCACGGGAAAGGATTCAAGGTATTCCCCTCGCATGTCAAGAGGAGGTGCTCCCACCTGTTGAGTCGGTAGGAGTCTCACTGCTTGGGCCACCATTCGTCAAGACCCCAAATGCCTCGTCCACTCCAGATGAACTTGACTGCCCTGCACTGCCTCGACTGTCACCCCGAGGCTCAACTCCGACACACTGGCCCTTGTGATAGCTCTGGGGTAGAGACAAGGCACTGATCCCTGTATCAGCTCTACAGGGACCTGGACAATGTTCCTTCAGCTGGGGAGGAAAGCGGCTGTGCACACTTCCAGGTGAGACGAGGCCTGACTCCCCTGTGCGGGCTCCAGGGGAAGCCCAAGACAAATGTCAGCATGGCGAGGCAATCTCTGGCTCCAGCCTCAGCACCAGAAGAGGTCTGAGGACCTGGCACCACTGGGGAGGAATCCCCAGATGTGCCTCTACACTCGCTCAGAGACTGGCCTATTATGGGGCCACAGGAGTGGATTGCTGTGGTCCCCGTCGTAACTTGAGAGTACCCCGCTGCAACTCCAGAAAACCAGAAGCATCTACCTTGCAGGTGGAGTGAGGCCTTTGTCCACTGCGGCTTCCCGGGGGAAATCACCCGTTTCCTCTTGGACCTGTAAATGCTCCTTCATACCCTTTCTGTGACCCAGGAAGTTCCCTGCACCACCTGACACCACTCGAGAGGAACCCCGAGGGTCCCACCGCGACCCAAGAGGAGCTCTCTTTTCCCATGCTCAGCTCCAGATGAGGGGCCCTTTCCTTGCTCCATCGGGAAAGGACTCCCGGCTCGCCCATCGCATATCAAGAGGAGGTGCTCACACCTGGAGAGTAGGGAGGAGTCTCACAGTTTGGGCCACCTTTCCCAAGACTCCCAAATGCCTCGTCCACTCCAGATGAACCTGACTGCCCTGAACTGCCTCGACAGTCACCCCGAGGCTCGACCTCGGCACATTGGCACATGTGACAGCCCTGGGGTACCTTGAGGGCAAGCCACTGATCCCTGTATCCGCTCGATAGGGATCCGGACACTGTTACTTCAGCGTGGGAGGAAGGCGGCTGAGCAAGTCTCCAGTCGAGATGAGGCCTGACACCACTGTGGGAGCTCCAGGGGAACCCCAAGACCTATATCAGCGTGAGCAACACAAGCACAGGCTCTGGCATCAGCACCAGTTGAGGACAGAAGACCTGGCGACATCTGGGGAGGAATCCCCAGAGGCGCCTCGCAACTTGCACTGCGAATGGCCTCTCGTGAGGATACAGCAGCAGGTCCCTGGAGTCCCCATCATAACTTCAGATGACCCCACCGTAACTCGAGAAATACTGGAAGCTACTCCTGTGCAGGGAGAGTGAATCCCTTGTCCATGGCGGCATCTCAGGTGAAATCATCCCTTTCCTCTTGGACCTCGAAAGGCTCCTTCATACCCTTGTTGTGACCTAGGAAGTTCCCCGCCCCAACCTTCCCCACTAGAGAGGAACCCCAAGGGTCCTGTTGTGACTCAAGAGGAAGCCCGTTTTCCCCTGCTGAGCTCCAGATAAGGGGCCCTTCCCTGATTCGTCAGAAAGGTTTGGTTGTGTTCCCCTCTCATCTCAAGGGGTAGCCTCCCATCAGGAGAGTTGGGAGGAGCCTCAGGTGTCTGACCGCCACTCCCCAAGCTCCCCAAATGCCTCGTCCATTCCAGATGAACCTGACTGCCCTGCACTGTTTCTACTGTTACCCCGAGGCTCGACTCCCGACACACTGGCACGTGAGACAGCCCTGGGGTACCTCGATGGCAAGCCACAGATCGCTGTGTCTACTTGACGGGAAGCCGGTCACTGCTGCTGCAGTTGAGAAACAAAGAGGCCGTGCAAGTCTAAAGGCGAGATGAGGCCTGACTCCCCTATGGGGGCTCCAGAGTAACCTCAAGACCTATGAAAGCATGAGCGAGGAAATCTCAGGCTCCGACCTCAGCACCAGACTAGGACTGAGTACCCGGAGATGACTGGGGAGGAATCCCCAGAGGAGCCTTGCAACTCGCACTGAGAATGGCATCTCCTGAGGATACAGGGGTGGGTCCCTGGGGTCCGCGTCATCACTCGAGAGGACCCCAACAAAACTCGAAAAAAACCAGAAGCTTCTCCGCTGCAGACGTGATGTGGCCCTTGTCCATGGCGGCATCTCAGGGGAATTCACCCGGTCCTTCGTGGACTTCGAAAGGCTCCTGCATACCCTTGCTGTGACTCAAGAAATTCCCCGCCCCACCCGTGCCCACTCGAGAGGTACCTTGAGGGTCCCGCCAAGACGCAAGAGCAGCCCCGTTTTCCCCTGCTGAGCTCCAGGTGAGGGGCCTTTTCAATGCTCCATCGAGAATGGATTTGCGGTGTTCCCCTCGCATCCCAAGAGGAGGTGCTCACACCTAGAGAGTGGGGAGGAGTCTCAGATTGGGCCACCATACTCCAAGACACCCAAATGCCTCGTCCACTCCAGATGAAGCTGAATGCCCTACACTGCCTCGACTGTAAACCCGAGGCAAGACTCCAACACATTGCTTGTGTGACAGCCCTGGTGTACCTCAAGGGCAAGCAATTGCTCCCTGTATACGCTTGACAGGGACCCTGACACTGTTGCTGCAGTTGGGGAAGAAAGAGGCCCTGCAGGTCTCCAGGCAAGACGGGTCCTGACTCCCCTGTGGGGGCTCCAGAGTAACCTCAAGGCCTATGAAACCATGAGCGAGGAAATCTCAAGCTCCGACCTCAGCACCAGACGAGGACTGATGACCCGTCAAAGACTGGGGTGGAATCCCCAGATACACCTCGCAACTCGCACTGAGACTGGCCTCTTCTTAGAGTACAGTGGCGGGTCCCTGTTGTCTCTGTCGTAACTCGAGAGGACCCCGCCACAACTCGAGGAAAACTGTAAGCTTCTCCCCTTCAGGCACACAGCCAAGGGCTCCAGGAGTGAAACCTTGTTCAGAGGGAAGGCAAGGGCAACTGGTTGGCTTCTACAGTGGTCTTGGCCTCAGAGACCCAGCGCCGCATGGAGAGCACCAGGCTCCCAGGGGCCCTGGGTCGGGTGTGGAGCGACACACCCGGAGAGGGGGGCTTTGTTCTCCCCCGGCAAGGGCCTGACAGACGTGGGTTCCCTAGCTCACTCCAAGCCAGTAGAGACGTGTGCAGGTGGATTTGGCCAGCCCCTGAGTTTCTGGGCTCCCGCCCACAGCCCCAGCTCAGGGCAACCAGCCACTGAGCCAAGATCTCCAGATGGCCTACGGGCGCCCCCGCCTGGAAGCCGAGTGCACAGCATGCATGGAAGTGAGCCTCCTCGGGGGAAGCCCAGCAGCACAGATGCTTGCATCTGCAAGCCCTGATGGGGAAGACATGAGTGCAGCACCAGCACTGCAGAGCTTCATTTCTACTCAGTGGACTGATCTCGCAGAGCCCCAGGCACGAGGCTCCTCTGCCCTGGGTGAAAAGTTCCCAGACTTGTCTACATGCTAGGCTTACTGTCCGGGGAAAAGCAGGCTACAGATGGCCGGAGGATGGCACGGGTGCCTTCCTGGCCTGAGCTCAGCTCCTGACTTGCCTTACGACCTAGGCCCCCAAGGCCTCCTTGGAGAGGGTTTAGGGGCTGGTGGCTTCCACATTGCCAAGGGCTCCAGCAGTGAAAGCTCTGTCAGAGGGAAGGCAAGGGCAACTTGATGGCTTCTCCAGCGTTTGCCTGGCCGCACAGACCCAGAACCACATGGAGAGCTCCAGGCTCCCATGGCCACTCCGCCTGCAAGGGAGAAGCTTCTGGTTTTTCTCGAGTTGTGGCAGGGTCCTCTCGAGTTACGATGGGACCACAGGGATTCGCCCCTGTGGCACCAGGATAGGCCAGTCTCCGTACAAGGGGCGAGGCACATCTGCGGATTCCTCCCCAGTGGCACCAAGTCCTCAGACCCCTTCTGGGGCTGAGGCTGGAGCCTGAGATTGCCTCGCCCATGTTGACATTAGTCTTGGGCTTCCCTTGGTCTCCTCGCAGGGGAGTCAGGCCTCATCTCGACTGGAGACATGCAAGGCCGCTTTCCTCCCCAACTGCCTAAACAGTGTCCAGGTCCCTGTCAAGCGGATACAGGGATCTATGGCTTGCCCTCGAGGTACCCTAGGACTGTCACATGTGCCACTGTGCGGGAGTTGATCCTCGGGGTTACAGTTGAGGCAGTGCAGGGCAGTCAGGTTCATCTGAAGTGGACGAGGCATTAGGGGTCTTTGGGAAAGGTGGGAATGTGAGATTCCTCCCGACTCTCCAGTTGTGAGCACCTCCTCTTGGGATGTGAGGGGAACACCATGAAACCTTTCCCGACGGAGCAGGGAAAGGGCCCCTCATCTATAGCTCAGCAGGGGGAAATGAGGCTCTTCTTGATTCTTGGTGGAACCATTGGGGTTCCTCTTGTGTGGGGAGGTGTGGGCCTGGGAACTTCTTGGGTCTCAGCAAGGGTGTGAAGGAGCCTTTCCAGGTCCAAGAGGGACTGGCTGAATTCCCCCGAGATGCCGCCGGGGACAAGGGCCTCACACCGCCAGCAGGGGAGAAGCTTCTGTTTTTTCTTGAGTTTCCCCGGGGTCATCTCGAGTTGTAACAAGGACCCCAAGGACACGCCTGCATGCCCTGAGAAGAGGCCAGTCTCTGTGCATGTTGCGAGGCTCCTCTGTGGATTCCTCTACAGTCATCCCAGGGTTCTCAGTCCTCTTGTAGTGCTGAGGCCAGAGCCTGAGCTTTCCTCTCCGAGCTGACGTAGGTCTTGGGGTTCCCCTGGAGCCCCCTCATGGGAGTCAGGCCTCGTCTCCCTCATAGACGTGCAGGGTCGCTTTTCCCCAGGGTGCAGCAGCCTTGTAGGGCTCTCCTTCGAGTTCACAAAAGGATCTGTGGCCTGCACTGGAGGTACCCCAGGGCTATCACACGTGCCAAGTTCTCTGCAGTCGAGCCTCAGGGAGGAAGCCGAGGCAGTGCAGGGCAGTCAGGTTCATCTGGAGTGGACGAGGCATTTGGGGTTCTTGGCGCAAGGTAACCAGAGGCCCGAGGCTCCTGTGGCCTCGCTTGGTGTGAGGGCCTCCTCTTGGGATGCGAGGGGAACACCGGGAATCAATTCCCGACTAAGCAGGGAAAAGGCCCCTCACCTGGAGCTCAGCAGGGGAAAACGGGGCTGCTCTTGAGTCTTGGCAGGACTTTCGAGGTTCCTCTCGAGTTGGGATGGGTGAGCCGGGGAATGTCTTGAGTCACAGCAAGGGTGTGCAGGAGCCTTTTGAAGTCCACGTGGGACCGGGTGAATTCCCCTGAGATGCCGCCTCGGACAAGGGCCAGACCACATCTGCAGTGGAGAAGCTTCCGGTTTTTTTGGAGTTTTGTTAGGGTCCTCTCAAGTGATGATGGAGACCCCAGGGACCCGCCCCTGTATCCTCAGGAGAGGCCATTCTCAGTGCGATTTGCAAGGCGCCTCTGGGGATTCCTCCCTAGACGTCGACAGGTCTTCAGTCCTTTTCTGATGCTGAGGCCAGAGCCTGTCCTTGTCTCGCCCATGCTGACATAGGACTTGGGGTTCCCCTGGAGCCCCCAAAGTGGAGACAGGCCTCATCTCAACTGAAGTTTTGCTCAGCCGCTTTCCTCCACACTGAAGCAACAGTGTACTGGTCCCTATCGAGCGGATACAGGGATCAATGGCTTGCCCTCGGGATACCCCAGGGCTGTCACACGTTCCAGTGTGCCAGAGTCGATCCTCGGGGTTACAGTTGAGGTAGTGCAGGGCAGTNTAGGACTGAGTACCCGGAGATGACTGGGGAGGAATCCCCAGAGGAGCCTTGCAACTCGCACTGAGAATGGCATCTCCTGAGGATACAGGGGTGGGTCCCTGGGGTCCGCGTCATCACTCGAGAGGACCCCAACAAAACTCGAAAAAAACCAGAAGCTTCTCCGCTGCAGACGTGATGTGGCCCTTGTCCATGGCGGCATCTCAGGGGAATTCACCCGGTCCTTCGTGGACTTCGAAAGGCTCCTGCATACCCTTGCTGTGACTCAAGAAATTCCCCGCCCCACCCGTGCCCACTCGAGAGGTACCTCGAGGGTCCCGCCAAGACGCAAGAGCAGCCCCGTTTTCCCCTGCTGAGCTCCAGGTGAGGGGCCTTTTCAATGCTCCATCGAGAATGGATTTGCGGTGTTCCCCTCGCATCCCAAGAGGAGGTGCTCACACCTAGAGAGTGGGGAGGAGTCTCAGATTGGGCCACCATACTCCAAGACACCCAAATGCCTCGTCCACTCCAGATGAAGCTGAATGCCCTACACTGCCTCGACTGTAAACCCGAGGCAAGACTCCAACACATTGCTTGTGTGACAGCCCTGGTGTACCTCAAGGGCAAGCAATTGCTCCCTGTATACGCTTGACAGGGACCCTGACACTGTTGCTGCAGTTGGGGAAGAAAGAGGCCCTGCAGGTCTCCAGGCAAGACGGGTCCTGACTCCCCTGTGGGGGCTCCAGAGTAACCTCAAGGCCTATGAAACCATGAGCGAGGAAATCTCAAGCTCCGACCTCAGCACCAGACGAGGACTGATGACCCGTCAAAGACTGGGGTGGAATCCCCAGATACACCTCGCAACTCGCACTGAGACTGGCCTCTTCTTAGAGTACAGTGGCGGGTCCCTGTTGTCTCTGTCGTAACTCGAGAGGACCCCGCCACAACTCGAGGAAAACTGTAAGCTTCTCCCCTTCAGGCACACAGCCAAGGGCTCCAGGAGTGAAACCTTGTTCAGAGGGAAGGCAAGGGCAACTGGTTGGCTTCTACAGTGGTCTTGGCCTCAGAGACCCAGCGCCGCATGGAGAGCACCAGGCTCCCAGGGGCCCTGGGTCGGGTGTGGAGCGACACACCCGGAGAGGGGGGCTTTGTTCTCCCCCGGCAAGGGCCTGACAGACGTGGGTTCCCTAGCTCACTCCAAGCCAGTAGAGACGTGTGCAGGTGGATTTGGCCAGCCCCTGAGTTTCTGGGCTCCCGCCCACAGCCCCAGCTCAGGGCAACCAGCCACTGAGCCAAGATCTCCAGATGGCCTACGGGCGCCCCCGCCTGGAAGCCGAGTGCACAGCATGCATGGAAGTGAGCCTCCTCGGGGGAAGCCCAGCAGCACAGATGCTTGCATCTGCAAGCCCTGATGGGGAAGACATGAGTGCAGCACCAGCACTGCAGAGCTTCATTTCTACTCAGTGGACTGATCTCGCAGAGCCCCAGGCACGAGGCTCCTCTGCCCTGGGTGAAAAGTTCCCAGACTTGTCTACATGCTAGGCTTACTGTCCGGGGAAAAGCAGGCTACAGATGGCCGGAGGATGGCACGGGTGCCTTCCTGGCCTGAGCTCAGCTCCTGACTTGCCTTACGACCTAGGCCCCCAAGGCCTCCTTGGAGAGGGTTTAGGGGCTGGTGGCTTCCACATTGCCAAGGGCTCCAGCAGTGAAAGCTCTGTCAGAGGGAAGGCAAGGGCAACTTGATGGCTTCTCCAGCGTTTGCCTGGCCGCACAGACCCAGAACCACATGGAGAGCTCCAGGCTCCCATGGCCACTCCGCCTGCAAGGGAGAAGCTTCTGGTTTTTCTCGAGTTGTGGCAGGGTCCTCTCGAGTTACGATGGGACCACAGGGATTCGCCCCTGTGGCACCAGGATAGGCCAGTCTCCGTACAAGGGGCGAGGCACATCTGCGGATTCCTCCCCAGTGGCACCAAGTCCTCAGACCCCTTCTGGGGCTGAGGCTGGAGCCTGAGATTGCCTCGCCCATGTTGACATTAGTCTTGGGCTTCCCTTGGTCTCCTCGCAGGGGAGTCAGGCCTCATCTCGACTGGAGACATGCAAGGCCGCTTTCCTCCCCAACTGCCTAAACAGTGTCCAGGTCCCTGTCAAGCGGATACAGGGATCTATGGCTTGCCCTCGAGGTACCCTAGGACTGTCACATGTGCCACTGTGCGGGAGTTGATCCTCGGGGTTACAGTTGAGGCAGTGCAGGGCAGTCAGGTTCATCTGAAGTGGACGAGGCATTAGGGGTCTTTGGGAAAGGTGGGAATGTGAGATTCCTCCCGACTCTCCAGTTGTGAGCACCTCCTCTTGGGATGTGAGGGGAACACCATGAAACCTTTCCCGACGGAGCAGGGAAAGGGCCCCTCATCTATAGCTCAGCAGGGGGAAATGAGGCTCTTCTTGATTCTTGGTGGAACCATTGGGGTTCCTCTTGTGTGGGGAGGTGTGGGCCTGGGAACTTCTTGGGTCTCAGCAAGGGTGTGAAGGAGCCTTTCCAGGTCCAAGAGGGACTGGCTGAATTCCCCCGAGATGCCGCCGGGGACAAGGGCCTCACACCGCCAGCAGGGGAGAAGCTTCTGTTTTTTCTTGAGTTTCCCCGGGGTCATCTCGAGTTGTAACAAGGACCCCAAGGACACGCCTGCATGCCCTGAGAAGAGGCCAGTCTCTGTGCATGTTGCGAGGCTCCTCTGTGGATTCCTCTACAGTCATCCCAGGGTTCTCAGTCCTCTTGTAGTGCTGAGGCCAGAGCCTGAGCTTTCCTCTCCGAGCTGACGTAGGTCTTGGGGTTCCCCTGGAGCCCCCTCATGGGAGTCAGGCCTCGTCTCCCTCATAGACGTGCAGGGTCGCTTTTCCCCAGGGTGCAGCAGCCTTGTAGGGCTCTCCTTCGAGTTCACAAAAGGATCTGTGGCCTGCACTGGAGGTACCCCAGGGCTATCACACGTGCCAAGTTCTCTGCAGTCGAGCCTCAGGGAGGAAGCCGAGGCAGTGCAGGGCAGTCAGGTTCATCTGGAGTGGACGAGGCATTTGGGGTTCTTGGCGCAAGGTAACCAGAGGCCCGAGGCTCCTGTGGCCTCGCTTGGTGTGAGGGCCTCCTCTTGGGATGCGAGGGGAACACCGGGAATCAATTCCCGACTAAGCAGGGAAAAGGCCCCTCACCTGGAGCTCAGCAGGGGAAAACGGGGCTGCTCTTGAGTCTTGGCAGGACTTTCGAGGTTCCTCTCGAGTTGGGATGGGTGAGCCGGGGAATGTCTTGAGTCACAGCAAGGGTGTGCAGGAGCCTTTTGAAGTCCACGTGGGACCGGGTGAATTCCCCTGAGATGCCGCCTCGGACAAGGGCCAGACCACATCTGCAGTGGAGAAGCTTCCGGTTTTTTTGGAGTTTTGTTAGGGTCCTCTCAAGTGATGATGGAGACCCCAGGGACCCGCCCCTGTATCCTCAGGAGAGGCCATTCTCAGTGCGATTTGCAAGGCGCCTCTGGGGATTCCTCCCTAGACGTCGACAGGTCTTCAGTCCTTTTCTGATGCTGAGGCCAGAGCCTGTCCTTGTCTCGCCCATGCTGACATAGGACTTGGGGTTCCCCTGGAGCCCCCAAAGTGGAGACAGGCCTCATCTCAACTGAAGTTTTGCTCAGCCGCTTTCCTCCACACTGAAGCAACAGTGTACTGGTCCCTATCGAGCGGATACAGGGATCAATGGCTTGCCCTCGGGATACCCCAGGGCTGTCACACGTTCCAGTGTGCCAGAGTCGATCCTCGGGGTTACAGTTGAGGCAGTGCAGGGCAGTCAGGTTCATTTGAAGTGGACCAGGCACTGTGGGGTCTTGGGGGATGGTGGCCCAAAATGTGAGACTCCTCCCTACTCTCCAGGTGTGAGTACCACCTCTTGATATGCGAAGGGCGAGCCGGGAACACTTTTCTGATGAAGCAGGGAAAGGGCTCCTCATCTGGAGCAGAGCATGGGAAAACAGAGCTCCTCTTGAGTCGCGACGTAACCCTCTGGGTTCCACTCGCGGGGGGACGGGTCGTGCAGGGAACTTCCTGGGTCACAGAAAGCTTGTGAAGGAGCGTTTACAGGTCCAAGAGGAATCAGGTGATTTCCCACGGGACACCGCAGTGGACAAAGGCCTCACTCCGCCTGTAAGGGACAAGCTTCTGGTTTTCTCGAGTTGCAGCGGGGTCCTCTCGAGTTACGATGGGGACCACAGCGATCTGCCCCTGTGGCCGCAGGATAGGCCAGTCTTCGAGCGAGTGTAGAGGCTCCTTTGGGGATTCCTCGTCAGTGGGGCCAGGTCCTCAGGCCTCTTCTGGTGCTGAGGCTGGAGCCTGAGATTGCCTCGCCCTTTCTGACATTTGTCTTTGGCTTCCCCTGGAGGCCGCACAGGGGAGTCAGGCTTCATCTCGACTGGAGACCTGCACAGCTGCTTTCCTCCCCAACTGCAGGAAGAGTGTCCAGGTCCCTGTCTAGCGGATACAGGGATCAATGGCTTTCGCTCGAGGTACCCCAGGGCTGTCACACGTGCCACTGTGCAGGAGTCGAGACTCAGAGTTAGAGTCGAGGAAGTGAAGGGCAGTTAGGTTCATCTGGAGTGGACGAAGCATTTGGGGATCTCGGGGAGTGGTGGTCGGATACCTGAGGCTCCTCTCGACTCTCCTGATGCAAGGCCACCTCTTGGGTTGCGAGGGGAACACTGCGAAACCTTTTCCGATGGAGCAGATAAAGGGCCTTTCATCAGGGGAAAACGGGACCCACGGTGTTGCTCTCCAGTGGGCACGGTTGGGGCGGGGAACTTCCTAGGTCACAACAAGGGTATGAAGGAGTCTTTCTAGGTCCGAGAGGGAAGGGGTTATTTCCCTGAGATGCTGCAGTGGACAAGGGACTCACTCTTCCTGTAGGGGAGAAGCTTCTGGTTATTTTTCAAGTTGCGGCAGGGACTTCTCGAATTCTGAAGGGGACCCCAAGGACCTGCCGCTGTGGCCTCAGGAGAGGCCAGTCTCCGAGCGAGTTGTGAGGCACCTCTGGGGATTCCTCCCCAGACGTCGCCGGGTCCTCAGTCCTCGTCTGGTGCTGAGGCCAAAGCCTGTGCTTGCCTCGCCCATGCTGACATAGGTCTTGGGGTTTCCCTGGAGCCCCCACAGGGGAGTCAGGCCTCATCTCGCCGGGAGATGTGCACAGCCGCTTTCCTCCACAACTGCAGCAACAGTGTCTGGGTCCCTGTCGAGCGTATACCGGGATCAATGGCTTGCTGTCGAGCTACCCCAGGGCTATCACACGTACCAGTGTGCCAGAGTCTAGCCTCGGGGTGACAGTTGAGGCAGTGTAGGGCAGTCAGGTTCATCTAGAGTGGACGAGGCATTTGACGGTCTTGGGGAATGATGGCCTAAACTGTGGGACTGCTCCCGACTCTCCAGGTGCGAGCACTTGCTCTTGACATGCGAGGGGAACACTGCGAAACCCTTCCCGACAGAGCAGGGAAAGGGCCCGTCATCTGGAGCTCAGCAGGGGAAAATGGGGCTCCTCTTGAGTCTTGGTGGGATGCTCAGGGTTCCTNCCTTGCTATTGACATGTGAGGGGAACACTGTGAAACCTTTCCCGATGGAGCAGGGAAAGGGCCCGTCATCTGGAGCTCAGCAGGGGAAAACGGGGCTCCTCTTGAGTCTTGGTGGGATGCTCAGGGTTTCTCTCGAGTGGCAACAGGTGGGGTGGGGAACTTCTTGGATCACAGCAAGAATTTGAAGGAGCCTTTCCAGATCTAGGAGGAAAGAGGTGATTTCCCCCGAGATGCCCTCGCAGACAAGGGCCTCTCTCCACCTGTGGGGAGAAGTTTCTGGTTTTTCTCGAGTGCCGGTGGGGTCCTCTCGAGTTACGGTGGGACCCCAGAATACCGCCCTTGTGGCCACAGGAGAGGACAGTCTCTGAGCAATTTGTGAGACACCTCTGGGGATTCATTCCCAGTCATAGTCGGTTCCTCAGTCCTGGTCTGGTGCTGAAGCTGGAGCCTGAGCTTGCTTCACTCATGCTGACCAAGGTTATGGGTTTCCACTGGAGCCCCCACACGGGAGTCAGGCCTTGTATCGCCTGGAGATGTGCACGGCCGCTTTCCTCCCGAGTTGCAGCAGCAGTGACCGGGTACCTGTCTAGCGGATATAGGGATCTGTGACTTGCTCTCGAGGTACCCCACGGCTGTCACACATGCCAGTGTGCAGGAGTAGAGCCTCAGGGTGACAGTCGAGGCAGTGCAGGGAGGTCAGGTTCATCTGGAGTGTACGAGGCATTTGAGGGTCTTGGGGAATGGTGGCCCAATCTGTGAGACTCCTCCCGACACTCCAGGTGTGAGCACAACCTCTTGGGATGGGAGGGGAACACCACGAAGTCTTTCCCGACGGAGCAGGGAAAGGGGCCTCATCTGAAACTCAGCAGGGGAAAACGGGGCTCCTCTAGAGTCTTGTCGGGACCATGGCGGTTCCTCTTGAGTGGGGACGTGTGGACCTGTGAACTTCTTGGGTCACAGCAAGGTTGTGAAGGAGCCTTTCGAGGTCCAAGAGGGATGGGCTGAATTTGCCCGAGACGCTGCCGCAGAAAAGGGCCTCACACCGCCTGCTGGGGAGAAGCTTCTGTTTTTTCCTGAGTTGCCCCGGGTCATGTCTAGTTATAACCTGGACCCCAGGGACTCGCCTCTGTTCCATGAGGAGAGGCCAATCTCTGAGCCTGTTGAGAGGATCCTCTGGGGATTCCTCCACAGTCGTCCCTGGGTCCTCTGTCCTCGTGTAGTGCTGAGGCTGCAGCCTGAGCTTTGCTCGCCGTGCTAATGTAGGTCTTGGGGTTCCCCTGAAGCCACCTCAGGGAAGTCAGGCCTCGTCTCGCCCGTAGACATACAGGGCCGCTTTACTCCAGGGTGCAGCAGCCGTGTCCCGCTCTATGCCGAGCGGACAAAGGATCTGTGGCTTGTTCTGGAGGTACCCCAGGGCTATCACACGTACCAGGGTGTCAGCAGTCGAGCCTAGGAGACGATGTCGAGGCAGTGCAGGGCAGTCAGGTTCATCTGGAGTTGACGAGGCATTTGGGGTTCTTGGGGAAAGGTGACCAGAGGCCTGAGGCTCCTGTTGACTCGCCTGGTTTGAGGGCCTCCTCTTGGGATGTGAAGGGAGAGCCAGGAACCCTTTCCCGATGGAGCAGGGAAAAAGCCCCTCATCTCGAGGTAAGCAGGGGAAAATGGAGCTCCTCCTGAGTCATGGCGGGACCCTCTGCGGTTCTCTAGATTGGGGACGGGTGGGGCGGGGAACTTCTTGGGTCACAATAAGGGTGTGAAGGAGCATTTCGAAGACCAAGAAGGAACGGGTGATTTCAACTGGGACGCCACAGTGGACAAGGGCCTCACTCCACCTGCAAGAGAGAAGCCTCTGGTTTTTCATGAGTTGCGACGGGGTCCACTCGAGTTACAACGAGAACCCCAGTGACCCGCCCCTGTGGCCTCAGGAGAGGACAGTCTCCATGCGAGTTGCCACTGGGTATTCCTCCCAAGTCGTCGCCCAATCCCCAGGCCTCCTCTAATGCTGAGGCCACAGCCTGAGCTTGCCTCTCCCATGCTGTCCTAGGTCTTGGCTTTGCCCTGGTGCTTCCACAGGGCAGTCAGGCCTTGTCTGGCCTGGAGACGTGCACCGCCGCTTTCCTCCCCATCTGCATCAGAAGTGTCCAGCACCCATTTCAGCCGACACAGGGATCTCTGGCTTGCCCTCGAGGTACCCCAGGGCTGTCACACATGCAAGTGTGCCGCAGTCGAGCCTCTGGTTGACAGTCGAGGCAGTGCAGGGCAGCCAGGTTCATCTGAAGTTTACGAGGCATTTGGGGGTCTTGAGGAATGGTGGCTCACACTGTGAGACTCTTCCCAACTATCAAGGTGTGAGCTCCTCCTCTTGGGATGCGAGGGGAACACCGCAAAATCTTTCCTGACAGAGCAGTGAAAGGGCCCCACATCTGGAGCTCAGCATGGGAAAATGGGGCTCCTCGTGAGTCTTGGGGGGACCCTCAGGGTTCATCTTGAGTGGGGAGGGGTGGAGCGGGAACTTCTTGTGACACTATAAGGGTGTGAAGGAGTCTTTCGAGGTCCAAGAGGGACGGAGTGAATTCCCCTAGGACGCCACAGTGGACAAGGGACACACCATGCCTGCAGGGAAGAAGCTTCCAATTTTTCTCGAGTTGCAGAGGGTTCCTCTCGAGTTACGATGGAAACCACAGAGACCTGCCCCTGTATCCTCAGGAGAGGCTGGTCTCAGTGCGAGCTGCGAGGCACCTCTGGGGATTCCTCCCAAGTCGTCACCAGGTCTTCAGCCCTCGTCTGGTGCTGAGGGCGAAGCACCTCGCTTATGCTTTCATAGGTCCTGAGGTTACTCTGGAGTCTCCACAGGCGAGTCAGGCCTCTTCTCGCCTGGAGACTTGCACGGACTCTTTCTTCCCCAACTGCAGCGGCAGTGTCTGTCTCCCCCTAAAGCGGATACAGGGATCTGTGGCTTGCCATCGAGGTATCCTAGGGCTGCCTCACGTGCCAGCGTGTCCGGAGTTGAGCCTCGGGGTGAGATTCGAGACAGTCCAGGGCAGTGAGGTTCATCTGGAGTGGAGGAGATATTTGGGGACCTTGAGGAGTCATGGTCGGACATCTGAGGCTACTCCTGACTCTCCTGATTCGAGACCATCTCTTGGGATGCGAGGGGAACACCATGAAACCGTTCCCAATGGAGCAGGAATATGGCCCCTCATCTGGAGCTGAGCATGGGAAAATGGAGCTCCTCTTGAGTCGTGGCGGGACCCTCGGGGTTCCTCTCGAGAGGAGACGGGTGGGGCGGAGAACTTCTTGGGTCACAGCAAGGGTGTGAAGGTCCATTTTGAGGTCTAAGAGGGAACGGATGTTTTCCTCCAGGACGCCGCATTGGAAAAGCGCCTCACTCCGCCTGCAAGGGAGAAGCTTATGGTTTTTCTCAAGTTGTGGCTGGGTCCTCTCGAGTTACGATAAGGACCACCGGGATCTGCCCTTGTGGCCCAAGTATAGGCCAGTCTCCTTGCGAGTGGAGGGGCACATCTGGGGATTCCTCCCCAGTGGCGCCAAGTCCTCAGGCCCCTTCTGGTGCTGAGACTGTAGCCTGAGATTTCCTCGCCCGAGTTAACATTAGTCTTGGACTTCCCCTGGAGTCCTCACAGGGGATCAGGCCTCGTCCTGACTGGAGTCGTGCAAGGCCGCTTTTCTCCCCATCTGTAGGAACAGTGTCCGGGTCCGTGTCGAGCAGATACAGGGATCTGTGGCTTTCGCTCGAGGTACCCCAGGGCTGTCACATGTGCCAGTGCACTGGAATTGATCCTCGGGGTTACATTCGAGGCAGTGCAGGGCAGTCAGGTTCATCTGAAGTGGCGGACACATTTCTGGATCTTGGGGAATAATGGCACAACTTGTGAGGCTCCTCCCAACTCTCCAGGTGTGAGCACGTCCTCTTGGGATGCGAGGGGAACACCCTGAAACCTTTCTTCTCTTGAGTTGTGGCGGTTCCCTAGGGGTTCCTCTCGAGTGGGGACGGATCCAGCAGGAAACTTCCTCGGTCACAACAAGGGTATGAAGGAGCCTTTCGAGGTCCAAGAGGGAAGGGGTGATTTCCCCCAAGATGCTGCAGCGGACAAGAAATTAACCCCCCTGCAGGGGAGAAGCTTCTGGTTTTTCTCGAGTTTTGGCTGGGTCCTCTCGAGTTATGACGGGGATCCCAAGGACCCACCCCTGTATCATCGGGAGAGGCCATTCTCAGTGTGACTTGCAAGGCACCTCTTGGGATTCCTCTCCAGCCGTCGCCTGGTCCTCAGTCCTCGTCTGGTGCTGAGGCCGGAGCCTGTGCTTGACTCGCCCATGCTGACATAGGTCTTCAGGTTCCCCTGGAGCCCCCATAGGGGAGTCCTGCCTCCTCTCGCCTGGAGACGTGCACAGCCGCTTTCCTCTCCATCTGTAGCAACAGTGTCCGGGGCCCTGTAGAGCGGATACAGGGATCTGTGGCTTGCCCTCGAGGTACCTCAGGGCTATCACACGTGCCAGTGTGCCAGAGTCGATCCTCGGGATGATAGCCGAGGCAGTGCAGGGCAGTCAGGTTCATCTGCAGTGGACGAGGCATTTGGGGTTCTTGAGGAAAGGTGAACAGAGGCCCGAGGCTCCTTTGGACTCGCCTGGTGTGAGGGCCTCCTCTTGGGATGCGAGGGGAGGGCCGGGAATCCTTTGCTGATGGAGCAGGGAAAGGGCCCCTCATCTGGAGATGAGCATGGGAAAATGGAGCTTCTCCTGAGTCGCAGCAGGACGTTGGGGTTCCTCTCGAGTGGGGACAGGTGGGGCGGGCAACTTCTTGGGTCACAGCAAGGGTTTGAAGGAGCATTTTGAGGTCCAAGAGGGAACGGGTGTTTCCCTCTGGGACGCCGGAGTGGATGAGGGCCTCACTCCGCCTGCAAGGGTGAAGCTTCTGGTTTTTCTCGAATTGGGGCAGGGTCCTCTCGAGTTATATCGGGGACCACAGGAATCCGCCCCTGTGGCACCAGGATAGGCCAGTCTCCGTGCACATCTGGGGGATTCCTCCCCAGTGGCACAAAGTCCTCAGACCCCTTCTGGTGCTGAGGGTGGAGCCTGAGATTGCCTCATCCATGTTGACATTAGTCTGGGGCTTCCCCTGGGGTCCTCACAGGGGAGTCAAGCCTCGTCTCGACTGGAGACCTGCAAGGCCGCTTTCCTCCCCAACAGCAGTAACAGTGTTCGGGTCCCTGTCGAGCGGATACAGGGATCTCTGGCTTCCGCTCGAGGTACCCCAGGGCTGTCACATGTGCCAATGTGCCGGAGTCAATACTCGGGGTTACAGTCGAGGCAGTGCAGGGCAGTCAGGTTCATGTGAAGCGGACGAGGCATTTGGGGGTTTTGGGGAATGGTGGCGCAACCTGTGAGACTCCTCCCGACTCACCAGGTGGGAGCACCTCCTCTTGGAATGCGAGGGGATCACCGTGAAACCTTTCCCGATGGAGCAGGGATATGGCCCCTCATATGGAAATCAGCAGGGCAAAATGTGATTCCTCTTGATTCTTGGCGGGACCATTGGGGTTCCTCTCGAGTGGGGATGTGCCGGCCTGGGAACTTCTTGGGTCGCAGCAAGGGTGTGAAGGAGCCTTTCCAGGTCCAAGAGGGAAGCACTGAATTTCCCCGTGATGCCGCCAGGGACAAGGGCCTCACACCGCCTGCAGGGGAGAAGCTTCTGTTTTTTCTTGAGTTGTCCCGGGGTCATCTCCAGTAGTAACTGAGACCCCAGGGACTCGCCTCTCTGCCCTGTGGAGAGGCCAGTCTCTGTGTATGTTGCGAGGCTCCTCTGGGGATTCCTCCACAGTCATCGCCGGGTTCTCAGTCTTTGTCTAGTGTTGAGGCCGGAGCCTGAGCTTTCCTCGCCGTGCTGACGTAGGTCTTGAGGTTCCCCTAGAGCCCCCTCAGGGGAGTCAGGCCTCGTCTCGCCCATAGACGTGCAAGGCCCCTTTTCTCCAGGGTGCAGCAGCCTTTTACAACTCTCCTTCGAGCGGACAAAGGGATCTGTGGCTTGCACTGGAGGTACCCCAGGACTATCACACGTGCCAGGGTGTCTGCAGTCGAGCCTCGGGGAAGAAGTCGAGGCAGTGTAGGGCAGTCGGATTCATCTGGAGTGGACGAGGCATTTGGGGTTCTTGTGGAAAGGTGACCAGAGGCCTGAGGCTCCTGTGGACTTGCTTGGTGTGAGGGCCTCCTCTAGGGATTCGAGGGGCGATCTGGGAAACCTTTTCCGATGGACCAGGAAAGGGCCCCTCATCTGGAGCTGAGCAGGGGAAAATGGAACACCTCTTGAGTTGTGGCGGGACCCTCAGGGGTCCTCTCGAGTGGGCCCGGATGGGGTAGGAACTTTGTGGGTCAGAGCAAGGGTGTGAAGGAGACTTTCGAAGTCCAAGATGGAAGGGGTGATTTCCCCCGTGATGCTGCAGCAGACAAGGAACTCACCCTCCCTGCAGGGGAGAAGCTTCTGGATTTTCTCGAGTTTCGGCGGGGTCCTCTCGCGTTACAATGGAAACGCCAGGGACCCACCTCTGTGGCCTCAGGAGAACCCAGACTCAATGCGATTTGATATGCACCTCTGGGGATTCCTCCCCAGACGTCGCCTGGTCCTCATTCCTCGTCTGGTGTTGAGGCCGAAGCCTGTGCTTGCCTCGCCCATGCTGGCATATGTCTTGGGGTTCCCCTTGAGCCCCACAGGGGAGTCAGTCCTCTTCTTGCCTGGATACGTGCACAGCTGCTTTCCTCCCCAACTGCAGCAACAGTGTCCAGGTCCCTGTTGAGCGGATACAGGGATCAGGGACTTGTCCTCCAGGTACTCCAGGGCTATCACAAGGGCCAGTGTGCTGGAGTTGAGAATCGGGGTGACAGTCGAGGCAGTGCAGGGCAGTCAGGTTCATCTGGAGTGGACGAGGCATTTGGGGGTCTTGGGGAATGATGGCCCTAGCAGTGAGACTCCTCCCGACTCTCTAGGTGGGAGCACCTCCTCTTGACATGAGAGCGGAACATCGTGAACCCTTCCCGACGGAGCAGGGAAAGGGCCTCTCATCTTTAGCTCAGCAGGGGAAAACGGGGCTCCTCTTGAGTCTTGGATGGACCCTCGAGGTTCCTCTCGAGTGGGGACGGGTGGGGAGGGGAACTTCTTGGATCACAGCAAGGGTGTGAAGGGGCCTTTCATGGTCCATGAGGGAAGAGGTGAAGTCGCCGAGATGCCACATCGGACAATGGCCTCTCCCCACCAGCACGGAAGTGTCTGGGTTTTTTTGAGTTGTGGACGGGTCCTCTCAAGTTACAACAGTGACCCTGGGACCCACCCCTGTGGCCCCAGGAGAGGCCAGACTCCGTGCTAGGGGCCAGGCACATCTGGGCATTCTTCCCCAGTGGTGCAAAGTCCTCAGTCCCATTCTGGTGCTGAGGCCGGAGCCTGAGCTTTCCTCACCCGTGCCTACGTAGGTCTTAGGATTCCCCTGGAGCCCCCTCAGGGGAATCAGATCTCGTCTCGCCCATAGACATGCAGGGCCACTTTACTCCGGGGTGAAGCAGCTGTTTCCGGCTCTCTGTCGAATGGACAAAGTGATCTGTGGCTTGCCCTCGAGGTACCCCAGGGCAATCACACGTGCCAGTGTGTCGGCTGTGGAGTCTTGGGGAGGCAGTCGAGGCAGTGCAGGGCAGTCAGGTTCGTCTGGAGTGGATGATGCATTTGGGGTTCTTGGGGAAAGGTGACCAGACACCTGAGGCTCCTCTGGATTCGCCTGGTGTGAGGGCCTCCTATTGGGATGCGAGGGGAGAGCCGGTACCCTTTCCCGATGGAGCAGGGAAAGGCCCGTCATCTGGAGCAGAGCATGTGAAAATGGAGCTCCTCTTGAGTCACGGCGGGACCCTCGGCTGTCCTCTCGAGTTAGGACGTGTTTGGCCGGGAACTTCTCGTGTCACAGCAATGGTGTGAAGGAGCATTTCGAGGTCCAAGAATGAACGAGTGATTTCCCCCGGGACGCCAAAGTGGACAAGAGCCTCACTCCGCCTACAAGGGAGAAGCTTCTGGTTTTTCTCAAGTTGTGGCGGGGTCCTCTCGAGTTACAACCGGGACCCCAGGGACCCACCTCTGTGGCCTCAGGAGAGGCCAGTCTTCGTACGAGTTGCCACAGGGTATTCCTCCCCAGTCGTCGCCGGGTACCCAGGCCTCGTCTGGTGCTGAGGCCACATCCTGAGCTTGCCTCGCCCATGCTGACCTAGGTCTTGGGGTTCCCCTGGAGCTCCTAAATGGGAGTCAGGCCTCTTCTCACCTGGAGAGGTACACGGCTGCTTTCCTCCCCATCTGCAACAGAAGTGTCCAGCACCCCTTCGAGCAGACACAGGGATATGCCGGCACGGATAAGGGCCACACCATGCCTGAAGGGGAGAAGCTTCCGGTTTTCTCGAGTTGCAGCAGGGTCCTCTCGAGTTACAATGAGGACCCCAGGGACCCTCCCCTGTATTCTCGAGAGGCCAGTGTCAGTGCGAGTTGTGAGGCGTCTCTGGGGATTCCTCCCCAGTCATCGCCGGGTCCCCAGTCCTCATCTGGTGCTGAGGTCAGAGCCTGAGATTTCCTCGCTCATGGTTTCATAGGCCTTGAGGTTACTCTGGAGCTCCCACAGGGGAGTCAGGTCTCATCTCGCCTGAAGACTTGCAGGGCCTCTTTCTTCCCCAACTGCAGCAACAGTGTCAGGGTCCCTGTCGAGTGTATACAGCAATCGATTGTTGCACTCGAGGTACACCAGGGCTGCCACACATGCAAGTGTGCTGGACTCGAGCCTCGGGGTTACAGGCGAGGCAGTGCAGGGCAGGCAGGTTCATCTAGAGTGGACGAGGCATTTCGGGGTCTTGGAGAATGGTGGCCCAATCTGTAAGACTCCTCCCGTCTCTCCTGGTGTGAGCACCTCCTCTTGGGATGGAAGGGGAACATCGGGAAACCTTTCCCGATGGAGCAGGGAAAAGGCCCCTCATCTGGTGCTCAGCAGGGTAAATCAGGGCTCCGCTTAAGTCATGGCAGGACCCTCGGGGTTCCTCTCGAGAGAGGACGAGTGGGGCGGGGATCTTCTTGGGTCACAGCATGGGTGTCAAGGAGCCTTTTGAGGTCCACGAGAGTCGGGTTGAATTCTTCTGAGATGCCGCCATGCTAAAGGGCCACACCACGTCTGTAGTGGAGGGGCTTCCCCTTTTTCTCGAGTTGCGGTTACGACAGGGACCTCAGGGACCCGCCACTGTATCCTCAGGGGAGGCCATTCTCAATGCAAGTTGCAAGGCGCCTCTGGGGATTTTTCCCCTGTCGTCGCTGGGTCGTCAGTCCTCATCTGGTGCTGAGGTAAGAGCCTGAGTTTTCCTCGCTCAGGCTTTCATAGGTCTTGAGGTTACTCTGGAGCCCCACAGGGGAGGCAGGTCTCGCCTCGCCTGTAGACTTGCATGGCCTCTTTCTTCCGCAACTGCAGCCTCAGTGTCCATCTTCCAGTCAAGCGGACACAGGGATCTGTGGCTTGCCATCGAGGTAAACCAGGGCTGTCTCACGTGCCAGTGTGTCACCAGTCGAGCCTCGGGGTAACAGTCAAGACAGTTCAGGGCAGTCAGGTTCATCTGGATAGGAAGAGGCACTTGGGGATCTTGGGGAGTGGTGGTCGGACACCTGAGGCTCCTCCCGACTCTCCTGATGTGAGGCCACCTCTTGGGATGCAAAAGGAGCTCCAGAAAACCTTTCCCGAGGGAGCAGGGAAAGAGCTCCTCATCTGGAGCTCATCAGGAGAAAACGGGTCTCCTCTTGAGTTCTGGCGGGACCCTAGGGGTTCCTCTCGAGTGGGGACGGATCTAGCAGGGAACTTCCTCGGTCAAAACAAGGGTATGAAGGAGTCTTTCGAGGTCCAATAGGGAAGGGTTGATTTCCCCTGAGATGTTGCAGCGGACAAGAAATTAACCCTCCCTGCAGGGGAGAAGCTTCTGGTTTTCCTCGAGTTGAGGCCCGGTCCTCTCGAGTTACGACAGGGATCTCAAGGACCCACCCCTGTATCATCAGGAGAGGCCATTCTCAGTGTGACTTGCAAGGCACCTCTTGGGATTCCTTTCCAGTCGTGGCCTAGTCCTCAGTCCTCGTCTGGTGCTGAGGCCGGAGCCTGTGCTTGACTCGCCCATGCTGACATAGGTCTTCGGGTTCCCCTGGAGCCCCCATAGGGGAGTCCTGCCTCCTCTTGCCTGGAGACGTGCACAGCCGCTTTCCTCTCCAACTGTAGCAACAGTATCCGGGTCCCTGTCGAGCGGATACAGGGATCAGTGGCTTGCCCTCGAGGTACCCCAGGGCTATCACTCTTGCCAGTGTGCCAGAGTCGATCCTCAGGGTGAGAGTCGAGGCAGTGCAGGGCAGTCAGGTTCATCTGGAGTGGACGAGGCATTTCGGTTCTTGAGGAAAGGTGAACAGAGGCCAGAGGCTCCTCTGGAATCGCCTGGTATGAGGGCCTCCTCTTGAGATGCGAGGGGAAAGCCTGGAACCCTTTCCTGATGGAGCAGGGAAAAGGCTCCTCATCTGGAGATGAGCATGGGAAAATGGAGCTCCTCCTGGGTCGCAGCGGGACCCTCGGGGTTCCTCTCGAGTGGGGACGGTTGGTGCGGACAACTTCTTGGATCACAGCAAGGGTGTGAAGGAGCATCTCGAGGTCCAAGAGGGAAAGTGTGTTTTCCTCTGGGACGCCGGAGCAGACGAGGGCCTCACTCCGCCTGCAAGGGTGAAGCTTCTGGCTTTTCTCGAATTGGGGCAGGGTCCTCTCGAGTTATGACGGGGACCACAGGGATCCGCCCCTGTGGCACCAGGATAGGCCAGTCTCCGTGCAAGGGGCGAGGCACATCTGGGGGATTCCTCCCCAGTGGCGCCAAGTCATCAGTCCCCTTCTGGTGCTTAGGGTGGAGCCTGAGATTGCCTCACCCGTGTTGACATTAGTCTGGGCTTCCCCTGGAGTCCTCACAGGGGAGTCAGGCCTCGTTTCGACTGGAGACGTTCAAGGCCGCTTTCTTCCCCAACTGCAGTAACAGTGTGTGGGTCCCTGTCGAGCGGATACAGGGATCTCTGGCTTTCGCTCGAGGTACCCCAGGGCTGTCACATGTGCCAATGTGCCAGAGTCAATACTCGGGGTTACAGTCGAGGCAGTGCAGGGCAGTCAGGTTCATGTGAAGAGGATGAGGCATTTGGGGGTTTTAGGAAATGGTGGCGCAACCTGTGAGACTCCTCCCGACTCGCCAGGTGTGAGAACCTTCTCTTGGGATGCGAGGGGATCACTTTGAAACCTTTCCCGACAGAGCAGGGAAAGGGCCCCTCTTATGGAACTCAGCAGGGGAAAATGGGGCTCCTCTTGATTCTTGGCGGGACCATTGGGGTTCCTCTCGAGTGGGGATGTGCGGGCCTGGGAACTTCTTGGGTCTCAGCAAGGGTGTGAAGGAGCCTTTCCAGGTCCAAGAGGGACGGGCTCAATTCCCCAGTGATGCCGCCATGGACAAGGGCCTCACACCGCCTGCAGGGGAGAAACTTCTGTTCTTTCTTGAGTTGTCCCGGGGTCATCTCCAGTAGTAACTGAGACCCCAGGGACTCGCCTCTGTTCCTTCTGGAGAGGCCAGTCTCTGTGTATGTTGCGAGGCTCCTCTGGGGATTCCTCCACAGTCGTCGCCGGGTTCTCAGTCCTCGTCTAGTGTTGAGGCCGGAGCCTGAGCTTTCCTCGCTGTGCTGATGTAGGTCTTGAGGTTCCCCTAGAGTCCCCTCAGGGGAGTCAGGCCTCGTCTGGCCCATAGACATGCAAGACCCCTTTTCTCCAGGGTGAAGCAGCCTTGTCTGGCTCTCCTTTGAGCAGACAAAGGGATCTGTGGCTTGCACTGGAGGTACCCCAGGACTATCACACGTGCCAGGGTGTCTGCAGTCGAGCGTCTGGGAGGAAGTTGAGGCAGTGCAGGGCAGTCATGTTCATCTGGAGTGGACGAGGCATTTTGGGTTCTTGGAGAAAGCTGACCAGAAGCCTGAGGCTCCTGTGGACTCGCTTGGTGTGAGGGCGTCCTTTTGGGATGCAAGGGGAGAGCCGGTAACCCTTTCCTGATGGAGCAGAGAAAGTGCCCCTCCTCTGGAGCTGAGCAGGGGAAAATGGAACTCGTCTTGAGTCACAGCAGGACCCTCGGCGGTCCTCTCCTGTGGGGACGGGTGGGGCGGGAACTTCTGGGGTCACAGCAAGGGTGTTAAGGAGCCTTTCAAGGTCCAAGATGGAAGGGGTGATTTCCCCCGTGATGCTGCAGCGGACAAGGCACTCACCCTCCCTGCAGGGGAGAAGCTTCTGGATTTTCTGCAGTTTCGGCGGTGTCCTCTCGAGTTACGATGGAGAACCCAGGGACCCGCTAATGTGTCCTCATGAGAATCCAGACTTCATGCGATTTGATAGGCACCTCTGGGGATTTCTCCCCAGATGGCCGTGTCCTCAGTCCTCATCTGGTGCTGAGGCCAGAGCCTGTGCTTGCCTGGCCCATTCTGTCCTAGGACTTGGGGTTCCACTGGAGCCCCCACAGGGGTGTCAGGCCTTGGCTCGCCTGGAGTCATGAACAGCCGCTTTCCTTCCCAAATGCAGCAAGNATCAGTCCCCTTCTGGTGCTTAGGGTGGAGCCTGAGATTGCCTCACCCGTGTTGACATTAGTCTGGGCTTCCCCTGGAGTCCTCACAGGGGAGTCAGGCCTCGTTTCGACTGGAGACGTTCAAGGCCGCTTTCTTCCCCAACTGCAGTAACAGTGTGTGGGTCCCTGTCGAGCGGATACAGGGATCTCTGGCTTTCGCTCGAGGTACCCCAGGGCTGTCACATGTGCCAATGTGCCAGAGTCAATACTCGGGGTTACAGTCGAGGCAGTGCAGGGCAGTCAGGTTCATGTGAAGAGGATGAGGCATTTGGGGGTTTTAGGAAATGGTGGCGCAACCTGTGAGACTCCTCCCGACTCGCCAGGTGTGAGAACCTTCTCTTGGGATGCGAGGGGATCACTTTGAAACCTTTCCCGACAGAGCAGGGAAAGGGCCCCTCTTATGGAACTCAGCAGGGGAAAATGGGGCTCCTCTTGATTCTTGGCGGGACCATTGGGGTTCCTCTCGAGTGGGGATGTGCGGGCCTGGGAACTTCTTGGGTCTCAGCAAGGGTGTGAAGGAGCCTTTCCAGGTCCAAGAGGGACGGGCTCAATTCCCCAGTGATGCCGCCATGGACAAGGGCCTCACACCGCCTGCAGGGGAGAAACTTCTGTTCTTTCTTGAGTTGTCCCGGGGTCATCTCCAGTAGTAACTGAGACCCCAGGGACTCGCCTCTGTTCCTTCTGGAGAGGCCAGTCTCTGTGTATGTTGCGAGGCTCCTCTGGGGATTCCTCCACAGTCGTCGCCGGGTTCTCAGTCCTCGTCTAGTGTTGAGGCCGGAGCCTGAGCTTTCCTCGCTGTGCTGATGTAGGTCTTGAGGTTCCCCTAGAGTCCCCTCAGGGGAGTCAGGCCTCGTCTGGCCCATAGACATGCAAGACCCCTTTTCTCCAGGGTGAAGCAGCCTTGTCTGGCTCTCCTTTGAGCAGACAAAGGGATCTGTGGCTTGCACTGGAGGTACCCCAGGACTATCACACGTGCCAGGGTGTCTGCAGTCGAGCGTCTGGGAGGAAGTTGAGGCAGTGCAGGGCAGTCATGTTCATCTGGAGTGGACGAGGCATTTTGGGTTCTTGGAGAAAGCTGACCAGAAGCCTGAGGCTCCTGTGGACTCGCTTGGTGTGAGGGCGTCCTTTTGGGATGCAAGGGGAGAGCCGGTAACCCTTTCCTGATGGAGCAGAGAAAGTGCCCCTCCTCTGGAGCTGAGCAGGGGAAAATGGAACTCGTCTTGAGTCACAGCAGGACCCTCGGCGGTCCTCTCCTGTGGGGACGGGTGGGGCGGGAACTTCTGGGGTCACAGCAAGGGTGTTAAGGAGCCTTTCAAGGTCCAAGATGGAAGGGGTGATTTCCCCCGTGATGCTGCAGCGGACAAGGCACTCACCCTCCCTGCAGGGGAGAAGCTTCTGGATTTTCTGCAGTTTCGGCGGTGTCCTCTCGAGTTACGATGGAGAACCCAGGGACCCGCTAATGTGTCCTCATGAGAATCCAGACTTCATGCGATTTGATAGGCACCTCTGGGGATTTCTCCCCAGATGGCCGTGTCCTCAGTCCTCATCTGGTGCTGAGGCCAGAGCCTGTGCTTGCCTGGCCCATTCTGTCCTAGGACTTGGGGTTCCACTGGAGCCCCCACAGGGGTGTCAGGCCTTGGCTCGCCTGGAGTCATGAACAGCCGCTTTCCTTCCCAAATGCAGCAAGAGTGTCCAGGTCTCTGTCGAGCGGATACAGGGATCAGTGGCTTGTCCTCCAGGTACCCCCAGGCTACCACAAGGGCCAGTGTGTCAGCGTCGTGCCTCAGGGTGACAGTCGAGGCAGTGCAGGGCAGTCAGGTTCATCTGGAGTGGACGAGGTATTTCGGGGTCTTGGAAAATGGTGGCCCAAGCAGTGAGACTCCTCCCGACTCTCCAGGTGGGAGCACCTCCTCTTGACATGCGTGGGGAACACCGTGAAACCTTTCCCGTCAGAGCAGGGAAAGGGTCCCTCATCTTGAGCTCAGCAGGGGAAAACGAGGCTCCTCTTGAGTCTTGGCGGGACCCTCGCGATTCCTCTCGAGTGGGAACACGATGGGCGGAGAAACTTCTTGGGTCACAGCAGGGTGTGAAGGGGCCTTTTGTGGTCCAATAGGGAAGGGGTGAAGTCCCTGAGATGCCGCATTGGACAATGGCCTCTCCCCGCCTACAGGGAAATGTCTGGTTTTTTTCCGAATTGCGGAGGATTCCTCTCCAGTTACAACAGTGCCCCTGGCACCCACCCCTGTGGCCCCAGGAGAGGCCAGTCTCCGTGTGAGGGCCAGGCACATCTGGGGATTCTTCCCCAGTGGTGTCAAGTCCTCAGTCCCATTCTGGTGCTGAGGCCAGAGGGTGAGCTTTCTGCATCCTTGCCTACGTAGTTCTTGGGGTTCCCCTGGAGCCCCCTTGGGGGAGTCAGACCTCATCTCGCCCATAGACCTGCAGGGCCGCTTTACTCCAGGGTGCAGCAGCCGTGTCAGGCTCTCTGTCAAACGGACAAAGGGATATATGGCTTGCCCTCGAGGTACCCCACGGCCATCACACTTGCCAGTGTGTCGACATTCGAGTCTCGGGGAGGCAGTCAGGTTCATCTGGAGTGGACTAGGCATTTGCGGTTCTTGGGGAAAGGTGACCAGACACATGAGACTCCTCTGGACTCGCCTGGTGTGAGGGCCTCCTCTTGGGATGCAAGGGGAGAGCCGGGAACCCTTTCCCGATGGAGGAGGGAAAGGGCCGTCATCTGGAGCTGAGCATGTGAAAATGGAGCTCCTCTTGAGTCTCGGCGGGACCCTCGGCGGTCCTCTCATGTTGGGTCATCTGGAGTTTCGCTGGGAACTTCTTGGGTCAACAGCAATGGTGCGAAGGAGTATTTCGAGGTCCAAGAGGGAATGGGTGATTTCCCCCGGGACACTGCAGTGGACAACATCCTCACTCAGCCTGCAAGGGAGAAGCTTCTGGTTTTTCTGGAGTTGCGGCGGAGTCCTCTCGAGTTATGACCGGGACCCCAGTGACCCACCTCTGTGGCCTCAGGAGAGGCCAGTCTCCGTACGAGTTGCCACAGGGTATTCCTCCCCAGTCGTCACCTGGTCCCGAGGCCTCGTCTGGTGCTGAGGCCACAGCCTGAGGTTGCCTCGCCCATACTGACCTAGGTCTTGGGGTTCCCCTGGAGCTCCCACAGGGGAGTCAGGCCTCATCTCGCCTGGAGACGTACACGGCCGCTTTCCTCCCCATCTGCAGCAGAAGTGTCCAGCACCCCTGCGAGCAGACTGGGATACGCCACCGTGGATAAGGGCCACACCACGCTTGAAGGGGAGAAGCTTCTGGTTTTTCTCGAGTTGTGGCGGGGTCCTCTCGAGTTACGACGAGGACCCAAGGGACCCGCCTGTGTATTGTCAAGGGAGGCCAGTCTCAGTGCGAGTTGTGAGGCATCTCTGGGGATTCCTCCCCAGTCGTCGCCGGGTCCCCAGTCCTCATATGGTGCTGAGGTCAGAGCCTGAGATTTCCTCGCTCATGGTTTCATAGGCCTTGAGGTTACTCTGGAGCCCCCACAGGGGAGTCAGGCCTCATCTCGCCTGGAGACGTGCACAGCCGCTTTCTTCTGCAACTGCAGCAACAGTGTCCAGGTCCCTGTGGAGAGGATACAGGGATCAGTGGCTTGCTCTCGAGGTACACCAGGGCTATCACACGTGCCAGTGTGCCAGAGTCGAGCCTCTGGGTGACAGTTGAGGCAGTGCAGGGCAGTCAAGTCCATCTAGAGTGGACGAGGCACTTGGGGGTCTTGGGGAATGGTGGCCTAAACTGTGAGACTCCTCCCGACTCTCCAGGTGTGAGCACCTCCTCTTGACATGTGAGGGGAACTCCGCGAAACCTTTCCCGATGGAGCAGGGAAAGGGCCCCTCATCTGGAGCTCAGCAGAGGAAAACGGGGCTCCTCTTGATTCTTGGTGGGATGCTCGGGGTTCCTCTCGAGTGGGGATGGGTCTGGCGGGGAACTCCTTGGGTCACAGCAAGGGTGTGAAGGAGCCTTTCCAGGTGTAGGAGGAAAGGGGTGATTTCCCCCGAGATGCCCCCACGGACAAGGGCCTCACTCCACCTGCAGGGGAGAAGTTTCTGATTTTTCTCAAGTGCCAGTGCAGTCCTCTCAAGTTACGGCATGACCCCAGAAACCCACCCTTGTGGGCACAGGAGAGGACAGTCTCCGAGCAATTTGTGAGACACTGCTGGAGATTCATCCCCTTTCGTCGCTGGGTCCTCAGTCCTGGTCTAGTGCTGAAGCTGGAGCCCGAGCTTGCTTCGCCCATGCTGACATAGGTCTTGGGTTTCTGCTGGAGCCCCCACACGGAAGTCAGGCTTAGTCTCGCCTGGAGACGTGCAGGGCCGCTTTCCTCCCCAACTGCAGCAACAGTGTCCGGGTCCCTGTCTAGCGGATACAGCGATCTGTGACTTGCTCTCGACGTACCCCAGGGCTGTCACATATGTCAGTGTGCCAGAGTCGAGCCTCAGGGTGACATTTGAGGCAGTGCAGGGAGGTCAGGTTCATCTGGAGTGTACGAGGCATTTGGGAGTCTTGGGGAATGGTGGCCCAATCTGTGAGACTCCTCCCGACTCTCCAGATGTGAGCACAACCTCTTGGGATTGGAGGGGAACACTGTGAAGCCTTTCCCGACGGAGCAGGGAAAAGGCCCCTCATATGGAGCTCAGCAGGGGAAAACGGGGCTCCTCTTGAGTCTTGTCAGGACCATGGGGGTTCCTCTCGAGTGGGGACGTGTGGACCTGTGAACTTCTTGGGTCACAGCAAGGTTGTGAAGGAGACTTTTGAGGTCCAAGAGGGATGGGCTGAATCCCCTGAGACGCCACAGTGGACAAGGGCCTCACACCACTTGCAGGGGAGAAGCTTCTGTTTATTCTTGAGTTGCACTGGGGTCAACTCGAGTTATAACTGGGACCCCAGGGACTCGCCTCTGTGCCCTGAGGAGAGGCCAGTCTCTGTGCTTGTTGCCAGGCTCCTCTGGGGTTTCCTCCACAGTCGTCGCGGAGTCTCAGTCCTTGCCTTGTGCTGAGACCAGAACCTGAGCTTTCCTCGCCATGCTGATGTAGGTCTTGGGGTTCCCCTTGAGCACCCTCAGGGGAGTCAGACCTTGTCTTGCCCATAGACGTGCAGGGCCACTTTACTCCAGGGTGCATCTGCCCTGTCCGGCTCTCCATCGAGCGGACAAAGGGATCTGTGCCTTTCCCTCGAGGTAACCCAGGACAATCACACATGCTAGGGTGTCGGCTGTCAGGCCTCAGGGAGGCAGTCGAGGCTGAGCAGGGCAGTCAGGTTCATCTGGAGTGGACGAGGCATTTGGGGTTCTTGAGGAAAGGTGAACAGAGTCCCGAGGCTCCTCTGGACTCGCCTGGTCTGAGGGCCTCCTCTAGGAATGCGAGGGGAGAGCCGGGAACCCTTTCCTGATGGAGCAGAGAAAGTGCCCCTCATCTGGAGTGAGCAGGGTTAAGTGGAGCTCCTCTTGAGTCGTGGCAGGACCCTTGGCGGTCCTCTCGAGTGGGGACAGATGGGGCGGGGAACATCTTTTGTCACAGCAAGGGTGTGAAGGAGAATTTCGAGGTCCAAGAGGGAACAGGTGATTTCCACCTGGATGCCGTAGTGGACAATGGCCTCACTCCGCCTGAAAGGGAGAAACTTCCTGTTTTTCTCGAGATGCGGCTGGATCTTCTCGAGTTACGACAGGGACCACAGGGACACACCCATGTGGCCTCAGGAGAGGCCAGTCTCCTTGCAAGTTGGGAGGCACCTGTGGGGATTCTTCCTGAGATGTCGCCGGGTCCTCAGTCCTCCTGTGGTGCTGAGGCCAGAGCCTGTGCTTTCCTTGCCCATGCTGACATAGGTCTTGGGATTCTCCTGAAGTGCCCATAGCGGAGACAGGCCTCGTCTCGCCTGGAGACGTGCACAGCCGATTTTCCTACCCAACTGAAGCAACAGTTTCCGGGTCCCTGTAGAGCAGATACAGGGATCTGTGTCTTGCGCTCGAGGTACCCTAGGGCTGAAACACGTGCCAGTGTGCTGGAGTCGAGCCTCGGGGTTGCAGTCTAGGCAGTGCAGGGCAGTCAGGTTCATCTGAAGTGGACGAAGCATTTGGGGGTCTTGGGGAATGGTGGCCCAACCTGTGAAACTCTTCCCGACTTTCCAGGTGTGAACACCTCATCTTGGGATGGGAGGGGCACATTGGGAAACCTTTCCAGATGGATCAGGGAAAGGGCCCCTCATCTGGAGCTCTGCAGGGGAAAACGGGTCTCCTCTTGAGTCTTGGCAGGACCCTCGGGGTTCCTCTCGAGTGGAGACGGGTGGGGCGGGGAACTTCTTGGGTCACAGCAAGGGTGTGAAGGGCCCTTTGAGGTCCACGGCTGATGGGGTGAACTCCCCTGACAAGGGGAATTGCGGACAAGGGCCACACCATGCCTGCAGGAGAGAAGCTTCCAGTTTTTCTGGAGTTGCAGCGGGGTCCACTCGAGTTACGACGGGGACCCCAGGGACCCGCCCCTGTATCCTCAGGAGAGGCCATTCTCAGTGCACGTTGCGATGCACCTCTGGGGATTCCTCCCCAGTCAGCGCCGGGTCCTCAGTCCTCGTCTGGTGCTGAGGTCGGAGCCTGAGATTTCCTTGCTCTTGCTTTCATACGTCTTGTGGTTACTCTTGAACCCCCACAGCGGAGTCAGGGCTCTTCTCACCTGGAGACTTGCACGGCCGATTCCTTCCCCAACTGCAGCAGCAGTGTCCAGCTCCCCGAAAATTGGACACAGCGTTATGTGGCTTGCCATCGAGATACTCCAGGGCTGTTTCATGTGCCAGAGTGTTGGCATTCAAGCCTCGGGGTGACAGTCGAGACAGTGCAGGGCAGTCATGTTCATCTGGAGTGGACGAGGCATTTGGGGAACTTGGAGAGTGGTGGTCGGACACCGGAGGCTCCTCCCAACTCGCCTGATGCGAAGCCACCTCTTGGAATTCGAGGGGAACGCCAGAAAACCTTTCCCGATGGAGCAGGGAAAGGGCCCCTCATCTGGAGCTCAGCAGGGGCAAACGGGGCTCCTCTTGAGTCGCGGCGGAACCCTCGGGTTCCTCTCGAGTGGGGACGGTTGCGGCGGGAAACTTCCTAGGTCACAGCAAGGTTATGAAGGAGACTTTCGAGCTCCATGAGGGAAGGAGTGATATCCCCCGAGATGCTGCAGTGGACAAGGGACTCAACCTCCCTACAGGGGAGAAGTATCTGGTTTTTTCGAGTTGCAGCGGTGTCCTCTCGATTTACGACCAGGACCCCAGGGACCCGACCCTGTGGCCTAAGGAGAGGCCAGACTCCATGCGAGTTGCGAGGCACCTGTGGGGATTCTTCCCAAGATGTCGCCGGGTCCTCAGTCCTCGTCTGGTCCTGAGGCTGGAGCCTGTGCTTTCCTTGCCCATGCTGACATAGGTCTTGGGATTCTCCTGGAGCGCCCATAGCGGAGACAGGCCTTGTCTCGCCTGGGGACGTGCACAGCAGCTTTTCCTACCCAACTGAAGCAACAGTGTCCGGGTCCCTGTTGAGTGGATACAGGGAAGAGTGGCTTGACCTCGAGGTACCACAGGGCTATCAAACGTGCCAGTGTGCCGGAATCGAGCCTCGGGGTGACAATCGAGGCAGTGCAGGGCAGTCAGATTTATCTGGTGTGGACTCGGCATTTGGGGGTCTTGCAGAAATGTGTCCCAATGCCAGAGGCTTCTCTGGACTCGCCTGGTGTAAGTGGCTCCTATTGGGATGCGAGGGGAGAGCCGGGAACCCTTTCCTGATGGAGCCGGGAACGTGTCCCTCATCTGGAGCTGAGCATGGGAAAATGGAGCTCCTCTTGAGTCACAGAGGGACCTTCGGCGGTCCTCTCACATGGGGACGGGTGGGGCGGGGAACTTCTTGGGACACAGAAAGGGTGTGAAGGAGCATTACGAGGGTCAAGATTGAACGGGTGATTTCCACCGGGATGCCACAGTGGACAAGGGCCTCACTCTGCCTGCAAGCGAGAAGGTTCTGGTTTCTCTCGAGTTGTGGTAGGGTCCTCTCGATTTACGACTGGGACCCCTGGGACCCACTCTTGTGGCCTCAGGAGAGCCCGGTCTCCATGCGAGTTGCCACTGGGTATTCCTCCCCAGGCGTCGCCAGGTCCCCAGGCCTCATCTGATGCTGAGGCCGCAGCCTGAGATTGCCCCGCTCATGCTTACCTAGGTCTTGGCATTCCCCTGGAGCTCCCAAGGGGAGTCAGGCCTCGTCTCGCCTGGAGACGTGAATGGCCGCTTTCCTCACCATCTGCATCAGAAGTGTCCAGCACACCTTCGAGCGGACACGGGGATCTGTGGCTTGCCCTCGAGGTACCCCAGTGCTGTAAAAACGTGCCAGTGTGCCAGAGTCGAGTCTCGGGGTGACAGTCGAGGCAGTGCAGGGCAGTCAGGTTCATCTGGAGTGGATGAGGCATTTGAGGGTCTTGGGGAATTGTGGCCCAAACTTTGAGAATCCTTCCGACTCTCCAGGTGCAAGCACCTCCTCTTGGGATGTGAGAGGAACACCGCCAATCCTTTCCCGACGGAGCAGGGAAAGGCCCCTCATCTGGAGCTCAGCAGGGGAAAACGGGGCTCCTCTTGAGTCTTGGCGGGACCCTCGGGGTTCCTCTCGAGTAGGGACGTGTAGGGCGTGGAACTTCTTGGGTCACAGCAAAGGTGTGAAGGTTCCTTGTGAGGTCCAAGAGGGAAGGGGTAAATTCCCCCTAGATGCCGCATTGGACAAGGGCCTCTCCCAGCCTGCAGGGAAGTGTCTGTTTTTTTTCGTGTAGTGGAGCAGTTCTCTCAAGTCATGACGGGGGCCCAGGGACCCAACCCTGTGTCCTCAGGAGAGGCCAGTCTCCGTGAGAGGGGCAAGGCACATCTCGGATTCTTCCCCAGTGGCACCAAGTCCTCAGTCCCATTCCGGTGCTGAGGCCGGAGCCTGAGCTTTCTTCACCTGTGCCTACGTAGGTCTTGGGTTTCCCCTGGAGCCCCTTCAGGGGAGTTAGGCCTTGTCTCACCCATAGACGTGCAGGGCCTCTTTACTCCAGGGTGCAGCAGCCGTGTCCGGCTCTTCATCGAACGGACAAATGGATCTGTGGCTTGCCTGGAGGTACCCCAGGGCTATCACCAGTGCCAGGGTGTGGGCAGTCGAGCCTCGGGGAGGAAGTCGAGGCAGTGTAGGGCAGTCAGTTTCATCTGGAGTGGAATAGGCATTTGGGGTTCTTGGGGAAAGGTGACCAGACACCTGAGGCTCCTCTGGACTCGCCTGGTGTGAGGGCCTCCTCTTGGGATGCAAGGGGAGAGCCGGGAAGCCTTTCCTGATGAAGCAGGGAAAGGGCCCCTCATCTGGAGCTGAGCATGGGAAAATAGAGCTCCTCTTGAGTCACGGCGGGACCCTCGGCGGTCCTCTCGAGTGGGGACCCGTGGGGCGGGCATCTTCTTGGGTCAAAGCACGGATGTGAAGGAGTATTTCGAGATCCAAGAGGGAACTGGTGATTTCCCCCGGGACGCCACAGTGGACAAGGGCCTTACTCCGCCTGCAAGGGAGAAGCTTCTGGTTTTTCTGAATTGCGGGGGGTCCTCTCGAGTTATGAAGGGTACCCCAGGGACCCGCCCCTGTTGCCTCAGGAGAGCCCAGACTCCGTGCGAGTTGCCACTGGGTATTCCTCCCCAGTAATCGCCAGTTCCCTAGTCATCGTCTGGTTCTGAGACCACAGCCTGATCTTGCCTCGCCCATGCTGACCTAGGTCTTGGGGTTCCCCTGGAGATCACACATGGGAGACAGGCCTCATCTCGCCTGGAGACATGCACTGCCGCTTTTCTCCCCATCTGCAGCAGAAGTGTCAAGCACCCCTTCGACGGGACACAGGGATCTGTGGCTTGCCCTCAAGGTACCCGAGGGCTGTCACACGTGCCAGTGTGTTGGAAGTTGAGTCTCGGGGTGACAGTCGATGCAGTGCAGGGCAATGAGGTTCATCAGGAATGGACGAGGCATTTGGGGGTCTTGGGATTGATGGACCGACCCCTGAGGCTTGTCCTGTCTGTCATCGTTCGAGCGCCTCTTCTTTAGATGCCAGGGGAGAGCCGTGAACACTTTCCCGATGGAGCAGTGAAAGGGCCCGTCATCTGGAGCTCAGCAGGGGAAAACGGGGCTCCTGTTGAGTCTTGGCAAGACCCTCAGGGTGCCTCTCAAGTAGAGACGTGTTGGGCGGGGAACTTCTTTGGTCACAATAATGGTGTGAAAGAGACTTTCGAGGTCTAGGAGGGAAGGGTTGATTTCCACCGAGATGCCCCCGTGGACAAGGGCCTCACTCCACCTGCATGGGAGAGAAGTTTCTGGTTTTTCTCGGGTGCCAGTGGGGTCCACATGAGATATGATGGGACTCCAGAAACCTGCCCTTGTGGCCACAGGAGAGGACAGTCTCCGAGCGATGTGCGAGGCGCCTCTGGGGATACATCCCCCGGCGTCACCGGGTCCTCAGTCTTCGTCTAGTGCTGAAGCTGGAGCCTGAGCTTTCCTCGCCCATGCTAACATAGATCTTGGGTTTCCACTGAAGCCCCCACAGGGGAGTCAGGCCTCGTCTCGCCTGGAGTCGTGCACGGCCGCTTTCCTCCCCAACTGCAGCAACGGTGTCCGGGTCCCTGTCGAGCGGATAGAGGGATCTGTGACTTGCCCTCGAGGTACCCCAGGGCTGTCACACGTGCCAGTGTGCTGGAGTCGAGCCTCGGGGTGACAGTCGAGGCAGTGCAGGGCAGTCAGGTTCATCTGGAGTGGACGAGGCATTTGGGAGTCTTGGGGAATGTTGGCCCAAACTGTGAGCCTCCTCCCGACTATCCAGGTGTGAGCACCTCCTCTTGGGTTGTGAGGGGAACACCGCAAAACCTTTCCCAATGGAACAGAAAAAGGGCCCCTGATCTGGAGCTCAGCAGGGGAAATTGGTGCTCCTCTTGAGTCTTGGCGGGACCCTCAGGGTTCATCTCCAGTGGGGACGGGTGGGGCAGGAACTTCTTGGGTCACAGCAAGGGTGAGAAGGAGCATTTCCAGGTCCAAGAGGGAACAGGTGACTTCCCCCTGGATGCCGCAGTGGACAAGGCCCTGACTCTGCCTGCAAGGGAGAAGCTTCTGGTTTTTCTAGAGTTGTGTCGGGGTCCTCTCGAGTTNCAGGTCCAAGAGGGAACAGGTGACTTCCCCCTGGATGCCGCAGTGGACAAGGCCCTGACTCTGCCTGCAAGGGAGAAGCTTCTGGTTTTTCTAGAGTTGTGTCGGGGTCCTCTCGAGTTACGATGGGGACCCCAGGAACCCACATCTGTAGCCTCAGGAGTGGCTAGTCTCCGTGCGAGTTGCCACTGGGTTTTCCTTCCAATCGTCAGCGGGTCCCTAGGCCTCGTCTGGTGCTGAGGTCGCAGCCTGAGCTTGCCTCGCCCATGCTTACCTAGGTCTTGGGGTTCCCCTGGAGCTCCCACAGGGGAGTCAGACCTCGTCACGCCTAGAGACGTGCTCGGCCACTTTCTTCCTCATCTGAAGCAGAAGTGTCCAGCACCCCTTCGAGTGGACACAGGGATCTGTGGCTTGCCCTTGAGGTACCCAACGGCTATCACATGTGCCAGTGTGTCGGGAGTCGAGTTTTGGTGTGACAGTCGAGGCATTGCAGGGCAGTGAGACTCATCAGAAATGGGCGAGGCATTTGGGTGTCTTGGGAATCATGGAACGACCTCTGAGGCTCGTTCTGTCTCTCCTCGTTCGAGGTCTTTTTCTTGGGATGCCAGGGGAGAGCCGTGGACACTTTCCGGACAGAGCAGGGAAAGGGCCTGTCATCTGGAGCTCAGCAGGGGAAAACGGGGCTCCTGTTGAGTCTTGG
>SJYW01012910.1:35722-48650 GCA_006410735.1 Raphicerus campestris
TGGTATGGATCATTATTTAAAAAAAAAAGAGAGAAACATCATGTGAAAAGGAATAGTGCTTCCTCTTGATGTATAGTATGCCTACAGTTTTTACAAAATTGTGAACTTGTATAATAGGATATATTGTTGCATTTCTAGCTGTTTATACATTTGAATTTATATATGTAATGTTTGCTTTATCAATTACAATCTGAATTTCTAAAAAGCATGTTGACTTTTGTAATAAAGATGCAACAGGGACTGGTTCACAGTTGGAAAAGAAAAAAGATAAAAGGTACAAATAAAAAGAATTTGGAAAATTTATGAACCATTCCAAAAATTATAACAATCACACACACAAGAAGGAGTTTGTTTCAAAATTTTAGATTGGTGGGCTGGGAGAGCATCACTGAGAAGGCGATTCTTGAGTAAGAAGTAAGAAGAAAGGTTAAGCCATAGGACAAAAGTCATGTTATAGTGGAGGTCTATAGAAGTTACTTCAGAAACACACATGGATGCTGGAGATGCAAGCAACACTCAGTGAATACATACTACATCCCAGGGAGTATTCTAAGCACTTTGTTAACAGATTAACTCATTTAATAGTAACAATAATCCCATTTTAGTAAAGCAATCACCTCTGAGAAAGCAGTTGACTTGAGGCGGGTTGGCAAAGGAAAGCAGAGAGGGCTGCACAGAGGTGACAGCGTTCAAGTTGGCCCTAAGTGATGCGGATGACGCTGGGAACGGGAGCTATGGAATGCTGGAAGGTGGCAACAGAGAGAAACATAGGGGAACACAGGCAAAGTGTAAAAACAGAAATACACCTGGGATATTTGGGAAATATGTCCGGGAGTCAAAGCCATTTTAAAAAATGATTATGCCTTGATATTTTTCTGAGGGGAAAAGTCCTGTTTTACTAAAAATTATAGTATAAAAGAACAGAGGAGCAAGAGTTTATGAAAGCACAAAAGATCTTTTTTAGGGTTTTGGCTTTATCAGAGTGGGGGAGAGGAAAAAGAATCCACTCAGGCCTGGTGACTTATCTCAGGGTAATCCAAGACTCAAGAAGTGAAACAGGAGAAAAAGCACTCTCTCATTCTTATCAGCCCTTTTCCCTATCAGGTAGATATAATTATGACTCTCAGATCTTTAAGTGGCTACCTCTTTGCCTAAATTTTGTGCAACTGAAGGTGCCACGTGTTATATACAAAATATCCCTGCCGTTTGATTTTTGTGTGCATCATACTGATTTGCAGTGTCCAAGAGAATTTTTAAATGTTTCATAAATTTTCTCACAATTTTTCTCCAAACTAACATAGAGGTATTTTGTGTTTCTTGATGAAAATCCTGCTAAAGAAATTCTTGCTGTCCCTATACTTCTTTGAAAAGTTTCAGTATAAAAAACATAAACAATTGAAAAAAAGACAATGATAATATGAATAATTTAATGTTATATCACATTTTTTATTACCCTTATATATAAGTGAATGGAAGGAAATGTTCATCATGAGATTATGAGGCTCTTAAGGGACAACAGATTGTTCTGAAATCTACAGAGCTGCCTGAATCATTGCAGTATTTTAACGAGTACCTTTAACTACTAAAAAAACCCCTTTCTTCTGTATGTTCATATTTTTAAAACATAAACGCCTCTGGGAATTTACTCAAGTTGCATAAGCATTAATCTACTGATTGTAGAACAAAAAGCATCATCAATGACATAAGTAGGTGTCTTTGGAAAGAAAATACTGAGTTTGACCTTATATCTCAGTTTATGAATACACTAATAACTATTCCCTTGCTCTGTTTTGTGGATTTTTTCAGCAACTCTTTTTCCCCCCTCCCTCCTCACCAACTCTTTAAGAACCTTGAAATGGAAATTTGCCAGATAACTTTCTCCCTCTCAAAAGCAGGGCACAGTTATGATNAAATAACTATTCCCTTGCTCTGTTTTGTGGATTTTTGTTTCAGCAACTCTTTTACCCCCCTCCCTCCTCACCAACTCTTTAAGAACCTTGAAATGGAAATTTGCCAGATAACTTTCTCCCTCTCAAAAGCAGGGCACAGTTATGATAATATTTGAATAACACAAACAACAATAGCCAAGCAGAGGAAAGAAGAGGCAAGGAGGAGGCCGTTTCAAAGTTCATCTGTATCTGCATGTTTATTTTTAATTAAACCAAAGACATAAAAAGACCATGATTTATGCAGTAAAAGCTTTAGTTGTATAAGCAAATAATTAAAACATTTTAAAAAAAGATTGAAATATTAGCCTTGCATTGTCAGCAGCAACAGTGGTAACAATACATACGTATTAATAAGATTAAGTTGTGGGAATCTCTTACCGGAGTGAATAAGTTATTAAACCTTAGGGAAGAAAATTATACCAAATAAACCATAAAGTGATATCAAATGAATTGCACGTATTTCACAGGATTCCACAAGCAGGTCCCCTTTCCCTTCTTTGTTCCCCTGGGCAATTCTCCACCCATTTCTGTAAGTCTCATCCAGGAACTGCTGCTGCTGCTAAGTTGCTTCAGTCGTGTCTGACTCTGTGCGACCCCATAGATGGCAGCCCACCAGGCTCCCCCATCCCTGGGATTCTCCAGGCAAGAATACTGGAGTGGGATGCCATTTCCTTCTCCAATGCATGAAAGTGAAAAGTGAAAGGGAAGTCTCTCAGTCTTGTCTGACTCTTAGCAACGCCATGGACTGCAGCCTACCAGGCTCCTCCGTCCATGGGATTTTCCAGGACTGCTCTCTGCCAAATCTCATCCTCACCTCTGACTGCTGTCATGTGTTACAAACTGAACTTTTCAATTATTATCTCATTCTAGATTGTGCTCAGTCGCTTCCAACTCTTTGCAACCCCATGGACTGTAGCCTACCAGGCTCCTCCATCCATTTAATTTTCCAGGCAAGAATAGTGGAGTGGGTTGCTGTTTCCTCCTCCAGGAGGAAACTCCTCCCTCCTTTCTGACCCAGAGATTAAACCCACATCTCTTATATCTCCTGCATTGGCAGATGGGTTCTTTACCTCCAGAGCCATCTGGGAAGCCTCTATTTTAGACTGGAGAACCTCAAAAGCAACATATTTGCAAATATTCTCTTCTTTCCCGTCCCAACTTTTGGCTAATGGCACCACAGTTCATCCTGGAGCTCAAGCTAGAAACCTAGCAATCATCTAAAAGATCCCCCTGTCTATCAGTATATTCCTCTGCTAACTATCTCGTTCTGCCTCTTCTGCCTTTCAAATATCCCCTGAATTTACCTCTTCTCTCTTTTCAATGTCACTGCCACATTCAAGCCCACATTTCGAACGTGAATTCTCACTTGCCCACATTTCCATGCCCTTCTAATGTGTGAGCTACACTATGGCCTGGCCAGAGTGACCATTCTTAGATGCAAGTGATCATGGCATTCTCACACTTGTCATCCCATGCAAGACAGAGCTGAAACTTTTCAGCACCATCTGGCCTTTATCCGTGTTTCAAGCTCATCTGTGGAGACTCTGTTGCCCCTTGTATTCGGCAGCCATGTTGAATTCCTCCAACGATCCTCTCTATCTTTACATTCCATCTTCTGCAGGGCTTTCCCTCTGTTCTTTATTCAGCAAATTTCTCGGCATACTTTAAGGCTAGCTCAAGTACAGCCTCCCTTAGGAGGTTTCTTTGAACTCAGCAGGCAGTTAAGTACATTCCTCTTCGTGTTGCCACACTGCCCTGTTTGTATTTCTAACCTAGCATATATCTCCCGCGCTCCCCGCGGGCCTGCGCCGAGCCCGATAAATGGTATGCTATGATAGAGGCATGATTACGTTATTATTAGTAGTAATAATAAGAGTAAATGCTATTTAATTACGGCATCCTGCTCCCAGCGCCGCCGCCCCGGCAGCTCCGTCCCTGTGGCTCCGGAGCGCTTTACTTTCATTTCCAGCTCCCCTCGGCCGNCATGCTGCAGTCAATGGAGCTGCAAAGGACTGGACGCGACTGAGTGACTGAACCTAAATGAACTAATGGAATTACAGTGGTGCCATGCTTTGTCCAAATCACAGCGCTTTGTGACCAAATCTCATAAAGTGGTGTGATCAGCATTTTTGTAGCCCATAAGCTGCAAGTACTGCAAGATTAAAAATTAATTGTACACAATTTTTTGTAAGACTGGTTTTACCTAGAAAATTTGTATTTTTAAAAAAACATATTTGATATATAATTTCCTACTTGGAGGGGTTTATAGAACAGGGATTATAAATAGAGCTGATTTTATTTTTGGACTTGCCTGATGGGCCGCCATCTTTGGGGTCGCACAGAGTCGGACACGACTGAAGTGACTTAGCAGCATCCTGTTAAAACACATTTAAGGCCTAATAATTCTCCTTTAACTCAAGTTGGCATACAGTATAAAAGGACTGTGGCACATCTTAACTTTGATTTAGTATTCATGTAATTATACTGCCAGCGTGGTTTTTAATACAAAATTTTGGGTGTCAGGGTACATGCTAAGCTCATTTATTTGTTTACTGAATAATTAATACTGATGGCCTATAATGTGCTAGCTTCTAGGAATTCAAGGATGAATTTAGATACATTTCCTGGCTTGGAGGAACAAACTACAGTCAAATATGCAAACAACTAATTATAATGTAACATGGTAATTTCAGCATGGATACAAAGATAATCTTTAGTAGGAACAAAATAAGAGCTCTCCAGCACATCTGGGTGTATCATTTTAGCTTAAGTATGAGAAGAGTTTTCCAAATGCAAAAGCAGCAGAGAAAATAACATTGCAAAGAAAGGAAGTGGGAGAGTTTAATATATTCTTGGAAAAAAGAAAGCAACTTTATTATAGATAAAAATTGGATTGGATGATATAGCTTAGAGGTACAATCATACAGGCTTCTTAGTACTTCTTCCTGAACTACTTTTACCCCTTAAACTGAAGCACCCCTTTCTCAAAGGGACAGAGCCTGCCCTTAAAAAATGACCTTACAGATGAACAGCAGGTGGGGTTTATCTATGGACTGGCTGGCTCTGAAAAGCTAAGCAGTATATTCCCTGAAATTCACTAAGAAAATCACTAATGCTTCTAAAAGAAGGTATGATTTGAGTGTGATAGGCAATTTAAAATAGAACATATGCATCACTGTTGCAGAAGTGTCTTAAACATGAGACCAAGAAAAAAGATGTAGATGATGTGCACTCAAAATTTTGAGTTGGGATAGTTTCCCTTTTCATCATAATGAGATGTCCAATGTGAAGTATAAAGAAGGGGTTAAAGGAGATAAGACTGGAGGCAGAAATTTCTTAAGTGTCTGTGATAGGACTCAGAGAGATGATCTGGAATGGATCAGGGGTCGTAGAGATGCTTAAGAGGTAAAATTGGTAGGAACTGTAATTTAATTGTGCAAGAAAGAAGAAAAATCTAGAATGACTCAGACTTATGTCCTTGGAAATTGATTATCATTAATTAACCTAGGTAATATAAAACAAAAGCCAAAGGATAGATTGAGTGTGGGACATAGTGAGCTGCATATTCTTGGAGGAAATCCCAGTTATGGATATTTATTGGAGATTGGATAAATCGATCTGGAGGTAAGGAAAGGGATTTGAATTAGTGATAGGGATTTGGTATGATTAACAACTTAATCATAGTTAAAACTAAAGGCATGATTAAGTAAACTGGGGAGAATTTGTGGAATAGAGGAAGAAAGTGATTATATACCCTGTCCAGAATGAGTTGGGTATGGAGTGTATCCTTTCCAGTCTAGAAAGCTATTATGCTCTCTCTGTTAGAACATAGGTAATTTAAATTTTAAATTTCAACTCCATCTGAGGTTAATAAAGAAACTCCTGTTGTTTCAAACAAATCAATATATTATCAGAGTGTAAATTATAGGCAAAGTTTGAACAGTAGATATCAAGCCATGATCCTGACAACATTTTTAGATGTAATAAACTCAGCTGACTGAGGCTCCAAATAAATATTTATTCAGGCATTGAATAGGAGTACAGATACCACTTACCATGCAATTGTTCGTTGCTTAGTTTACTGTTCAGGATCATAATTCTAAAGCATGTATTCTCAAAGGAGTCAAAAATTGGTTTCTGTGGGCAGAAAAACCTTGGCTGTAACTGTGGGGGGCCTCCATGGTGCAACCCTATTTGGCAAAATCTTATTCCTTAGTATTTAATTTTTCTTGTTAAATTAAAATTCTCCCTCCTTAGATGTTAGTAAGGAAGAAGGAAAAAAAACTAAGAAACACTATTCTTAAGATATTAAGAAAATTTATAGAAGACATTAATTTCAGGTATCTTTCCTTTGGTTTCTGAGAAAGACTGGCTTATTTCTGTTTTTCCATTTTGCTAGTATTCATTTGATCAAGAGCATGGAACAAAATCACTCTCCTAATTGTAAAGGTTTTACTGCTATTTGATGTAGAATTTACAGAAAATCTGGATTTCTAACTATATAAGCTTTCAACTGAAGATTTACTTTAGGCATTGGTTAATTTTTGTTCTCATCTGATACTAAAAAGAAAAAATCTGATTATTTTGAATTTTAGCCAATATATTAAATAACCAAACGGGTATAAATCATTCTATCATCAGCAATTTGACTATTAAGTCCAGACCCCATACCAACTCCTTGGGCTTGGAGACGGTATGTATACTAATCAGGATTTTTTAATTATGAAAAGAGAAATGGCCTCTGCATATCTCATGTGCAAAAAGAATCCCAGGGAAGGTTGAAAAGCCAGACGCGGGCAGGCTCCAAGCATGATGAGACAGCCAAGATTCTGCCCTAGGCTCTCTCTGTTGAGGATATTGCCCCTGGCACAGTTGCCACTGGGCACTGCTGCTGGCAGCGCCACTCTGCGTGTATGCCATCTAGAGACTGTACTCCAAGGCACCGCAGCTGTTGCACCGGATCCCTAACCTTGTGCCTTTGATGGCTCCATTAAATTTCAATGTCCAGGCAGGAGCCATTGCTTGCATCTGCTTTACCTGCCAAGAGTCAGGAATATTTATCCTTCTTTGGCTTCCATCATGAAATGAGGCCTCTGCTCCCCACCTATCTTAGGATTTCCCCCAAATAGAATGTGGATTTATACACTGAAAAACCCCACATGCCAAATGTCCCTTACAACATCGATAACTAGGAGTCAAATAATGCTTTGCAGTAAACAGAGTCCCTTGGAATATTTTTCATTTGATTATTTTTAACAACTTAAAGTATTTCTGTATTTCTGTCTTTTTAAAATTGAAATATAGTTCATTTACAATGTGCCAATCTCTGCTGTACAGAAGACTGACCCTGTTATACATATACATTCACTCTTTTTTTTAGATTATTTTCCTATTTCAGTTTTTGAGGTGGGGAAACTAGAACTTGAAGAGGTTAACTAACTAAAAGTTGCAACGCTAGGAAAGAAATGAAAATTTTTGAATGGCTGTCATGTGCTAAACCTAGTCCCAGATGCTTTTACACACAATATTTTTTTAAAAATGTATTTAGCATATACATATATATGTATATTTAGCATATACATCATATAGACACAAATATTAGCATTTGAGCATGTGATCAATATTAAAAATTATCAATGAAATAGTTTATACTCCTTTCCTTATACTAAGCTTTCAAAATCCAGTGTATATTTTCTGTTTACAACACCTTTCAATTGATACACTCAATTTTCAATGGATATAGTAGACCCATATTTATAGTTTATAAAATGTACAGTTAAAAAAAGATTTATATATCTAAGCTGTTCAAAACTAACTTTAATTTTTTGCAGTGTTCCTACCATATTTGTTTATTTATTAAAATTTTTTGCATACAAAAAGCTGTAACTAATATGTGCAAATTTGAGTTTGAAAGTAAATATACATTTGTTAAAAATAATACAACAGTCTGCGCCATAAACCTGTCACCTCCAAAAGTTTCCTCCTTCCTTATTTTTTACTATTGTTGTTATTATTACTATTTCCTGATAAAATTACAATACAAAATCTACCTTCTTAGCAAATTTTAAGTATATAATACAGTATTGTTAACTGCATGCTTTATGCTGTATAGATCTCTAGGAGTTACTCATCTTGCATAACTGAAATTTTATACTCTTTTACTTCTTTCTCCCTGTTTTCCTGTCTTCCCAGGACTTGGCAATCACATTTTTCTCTGTTTCTATGAGTTTGGTTTTTTTAGATTCATCACTCTGTTCAGTTCAGTCACTCAGTCATGTCTGACTCCTTGCAAACCCATGAATTGCAGCACACCAGGCCTACCTGTCCATCACCAACTCCCGGAGTTCTCTCAAACTCATGTCCATCGAGTCAGTGATGCCATCCAGCCATCTCATCCTCTGTCGTCCCCTTTTCCTCCTGCCTCCAATCCTCTCCAGCATCAGAGTCATTTCAGTGAGTCAGCTCTTCGCATGAGGTGGCCAAAGTACTGGAGTTTCAGCTTTAGCATCAGTCCTTCCAAAGAACACCCAGGACTGATCTCCTTCAGGATGGACTGGTTGGATCTCTTTGCAGTCCAAGGGACTCTCAAGAGTCTTCTCCAACACCACAGTTCAAAAGCATCGATTCTTTGGCACTCAGCCTTCTTCACAGTCCAACTCTCACATCCATACATGACCACAGGAAAAACCATAGCCTTGACTAGATGGACCTTTGTTGGCAAAGTAATGTCTCTGCTTTTGAATATACTATCTAGGTTGGTCATAACTTTTCTTCCAAGGAGTAAGCGTCTTTTAATTTCATGGCTGCAGTCACCATCTGCAGTGATTTTGGAACCCCCAAAATAAAGTCAGCCACTGTTTCCCCATCTATTTCTCATGAAGTGATGGGACCATAAGTGGCATAATGCAGAATTTATTCTTCTGTTTCTGGCTTATTTCACTCACCATGTGAGAACTGGACCATAAAGAAAGTTGAACACTGAAGAACTGATGCTTTTTAACTGTGGTGTTGGAGAAGACTCTTGAGAGTCCTTTGGACTTCAAGGGGATCAAACCAGCCAATCCTAAAAGGGAAGTCCTAAAGGAAATCAGTCCTAAATATTCATTGGAAGGACTGATGCTGAAGCTAAGATTCACTATATTGGCCATCTGATGCAAAGAAATAACTCATTAAAAAAGACCCTGATGCTGGGACCCTCCTGCCCTGAAGGCAGGAGAAGGGAATTACAGAGGATGAGATAGTTGGATGTCATCATTGATTCTATGGACATGAGCTTGAGCAAACTCCAGGAGTTGGTAAAGGGCGGGGAAGGCTGGCGTGCTATAGTCCATGGGGTCGCAAAGAGTTGGACACAACTGAGCGACTGAACTGAACTGAACTGAACTGAATAATGTCCTCTAGTCTCTTTGGTGTCACAGATGGCAAGATTTTTTTTTCTTTTTAAAGGATGAATTTATTCCACTGTATTTATATATAACATTTTTTTTGAACATTCATTCATCAGTGGACACCAAGGTTGTTTCCATATCTTGGCTGTCATGAATGATGCTGCAATGAACATGCAGACATCCCTTCAAGATCCTGATTTCAGTTCCTTTGGATATTAACCCAGAATGGATTTTCTGGATGAGATGGTGGTTCTATTTTTAGTTTTTACGAGGAACTTCTTTTCTATAGCAGCTTCACCAATATACATACCCATCAACAGTGCAGAAGGGTTCCTTTTCTCCACATCCTCACCAACATTTATTTTTCTGATACATAAAAGCCATTGTAACAGCTGTGAGGTGGTATCTCATTGTGGGTCTGACTTCATTTCCCTGGTAGTGAGTGACATTGAGCATCTTTTTATGTACCCATTGATCATTTATATGCCTCCTTTGGAGAAATGTCTACTCCGTTTCTTTGCTCATTTTTAAATTGGTTTATTTGGTTTATTTTGTTATTGAGTTGTAAGAATTCCTTATATGTTTTAGATATTAACTAACCCTTTATCAGGCAAATGACTAGCAAACATTCATTTCATTCTGTAGGTTGCATTTTCATTTCATTAATTATTTCTTTTGCTATAGAGAGGATTTTAAATTTGATATAATGTGACTTTATTTTTTCTTTTGTTGTCTGTGCTGTTGATGCTATATTTAAGAAGTCATTGCTAATGCTAGCGTCAATTTGCTTTTTCCCTTTGTTTTCTTCTAGGGATTTAATGTTCTTATGTTTAAATGTTTAAACTATTTTGAGTTCATCTTTGTGTATGGTGAGAGATAAGGGTCCAATTCAATTATTTTATATGAATATATCCAGTTTTCTCAACACTATTAATTGAAGATTATACTTTCCCATTGTGTATTCTTGGCATTCTTGACAAAATCATTTGATACATATGTGTGAGTTTATTTCTCTACTCTGTTCTGTTGGTGTATGTATATGTTTATGTGTTCTAGTACCTTACTGTTTTAATTACAGTAGCTTGCAATATATGTTGAAATTGGGAAGTGTGATACCTCTATTTTGGTTATTTTTCAAGATTGCTCTGATTATTTGATTTCTTTTATGGTTTCATAAAAATCTTAGGGTTTTTTTGGTTCTATTTCTGTGGAAAATGACATTGGGCTTTTGGTAGGAATTGCACTGAATCTGTAGACCCTTCAGGCAGTACAGACATTTTAAAAACATTCTTCCCATCTAAGAACTCACAATATCTCCACTTTTTTTGTGTCTTCTTCAGTTTCTTACACTGTGTTTTGTAGTTTGCAGTGTGAAGATTTTTACCCTCATTGGTTAAGTTTATTGCTAAGTATTTTATTTTATTTTTGATGCTTTTATAAATGAGATTATTGATTTCCTTTTTGGATAATTTGTTGTTAGTGTGTAGAAGTGCAACTTGTTTATATTGATTTTTGTATCCTGCAATTGTGCTGAATTAGTTATAATGATTTATTTTTGTAGTCTTTAAGGTATTTTTAAAATGTCATCTGCAAGCAGGCATAATTTTACTTCTGTTTTGATTTGGATATCTTTTATTTCTGTTTCTTGCCAGTATTTTGTTGAGGATTTTTTCATCCTTGTTCATCAGGGATATTGGCCTATAGTTTTATTTTCTTATAGTGTATTTGTATGGCTTTGCTTTAAGGGTAATGCTGGCTCAGTAAAAAGAGTTTGGAAATATTCCCTCTTAATTTTTGTAAAAGGTTGAGAAGGAATGGTATTAATTCTTCTTTCAGTGTTTGGTGGAATTTGCCTGTCGTGGCCTTTTCTTTGTTGGGAAATTATTTTTTATAACTGATTCGATCTCTTTATGTAGTATTGGTCTGTTCAGTCTTTTTCTTTCTCCTTGATTCAGTCTTGGTTGGATGTATGTTTGTAAAAATTTATCCATTCTTGTAGAATGTTCAATTTGTCAGCATATTAGCATAATAACCTCTTATGATGTTTTAAAAACATTTCCAAAGCATTGGTTGTGTCCCCTCCTATGTCTTATTTTACTTATTTAATTTTTCTTTTCTTTTTAGTTTAGCTAAGGATTTATTAATTTTATTTTTTTCCAAGGAACCAGGTCTTAGTTTCATCAACTTACTTTATTGTTTTTTCAATACTCTATTTCATTAATTTCTGCTCTAATATTATTTCCTTCTGCTAACTTTGGACTCAATGTGTTCTTTTTCTAGTTCTCTGAGGCGTAATGCCAAGTTGTTAATAAGAGATCTTCCTTCTTTTCTAATGTAGGCATGTATCACTATAAACTTCCCTCTGGTGTGTTGTGTTTTTGTTTTCACTTGTCTCATCATAGCTTCTAATTTTCCGATATTTATGTACTTGGCTGCCTGGGTCTTCTTCGCGGTCTTAGTTTGTTGCATTATGCGGAACCTTTCCGGGCAGTGCAGGTACTCTTTATTTGTGGTGCATGGGCTCTGGGGCATGCACTCTTCAGTAATTGTGGTCATGGGCTTAGTTACTCTGCAGCGTGTGGGAACTTAGTTCCTTGACCAGGGATCGAAGCCACATCCCCTGCATTGCAAGGCAGATTCTTATTCATTGGACCATCAGTGAGATCCCTAACTTCCTTTTCTGATTTCTTCTTTGGCCCAATGTTTCAAGAGCGTGTTGTTTGGTTTTCATGGATTTGTGATTTTTTTTTCCATTTTCTTTTGTTTTTGAGCTCTTGTTTTGTTCCACTGTAGTTAGAAAAGATTCTTGGAAAGATTTCAGTCTTCTTGAATGTATTAAGACTTGTTTTGTGACCTAGAATGTGATCTGTCATGGAGAATGTTCTGTGTACACTTGAGAAGAATGTATGTTTTGCTCCTGTTGGGAAGAATAGTTTGTATGTCTCTTAGTTTGGTCTGTATTATAGTTCACATCTGCTGTTTCCTTATTGATTTTCTGTTTGGATAATTTGGCCATTATTATAGGCAGATTATTGAACTTTCCTATTATTGTAATGTCTATTTGCTCCTTCAGATCTATAAATGATTGCTCTATAAATTTGATACTCTGATATTAGATACATATAACAACAGTTTTGGTATAATTATAGGCAATCCTGCTTTCATTTGGTTATTTTTTAAAAAGATTTTCCTGATGTTCAGTTCAGTTCAGTTCAGTTCATTTGCTCAGTCGTGTCCGACTCTTTGGGACCCCATGAATCGCAGCACGCCAGGCCTCCCTGTTCATCACCATCTCCTGGAGCTCACTCAGACTCACGTCCATAGAGTCCATGATGCCATCCAGCCATCTCATCCTCGGTCGTCCCCTTCTCCTCCTGTCCCCAATCCCTCTCAGCATCAAAGTCTTTTCCAACGAGTCAACTCTTCACATGAGGTGGCCAAAGTACTGGAATTTCAGCTTTAGCATCATTCCTTCCAAAGAAATTCCAGGGCAGATCTCCTTCAGAATGGACTGGTTGGATCTCCTTGCAGTCCAAGGGACTCTCAAGAGTCTTCTCCAACACCACAGTTCAAAAGCATCAATTCTTCAGC
>SJYW01012910.1:78809-120746 GCA_006410735.1 Raphicerus campestris
TGAGAGTTGGACTGTGAAGAAAGCTGAGCACTGAAGAATTGATGCTTTTGAACTGTGGTGTTGGAGAAGACTCTTGAGAGACCCTTGGACTGCAAGGAGATCCAACCAGTCCATTCTAAAGGAGCTCAGTCCTGGGTGTTCATTGGAAGGACTGACGCTAAAGCTGAAACTCCAATACTTTGGCCACTTCACGTGAAGAGCTGACTCATTGCAAAAGACCCTGATGCTGGGAGGGATTGGGGCCAGGAGGAGAAGGGGATGACAGAGGATGAGATGGCTGGATGGCATCACTGACTCGATGGACATGAGTTTGGGTAGACTCCGGGAGTTGGTGATGGACAGGGAGGCGTGGTGTTCTGCAATTTGTGGGGTTGCAAAGAGTTGGACACAACTGAACTGAGCAACTGAACTGAACTGAACTGAACAGATTTGGTGTGCTCACTCAGTGCCAGGCCCTCTGCATATATTGTTTCAATCCTGACATTTACCCTGTAAGTGGGAATTAATAACTGCATTTCATAGGTAAAGATGTGTTGTATTTTGAAGGATTAAGTATGTCTCATCTCACAAAGGAGAAAGTCATAGAGCTGGGATTAGAAAGGAATATTATCATGATTCAATGACTTTCTGCTGGATTAGATCCCTTTTTAGGAGACAGATTCCTCAATAAGGGGCTTCCCTCATGGCTCAGAGGTAAAGAACTTGTCTGCCAATGCAGGAGACACAGGTTTAATCCTTGGGTTGGGAAGATCCCCTGGAGGGGGAAATGGCAACTCGCTCCAGTATTCTTGCCTGGAAGTCCCATGGACAGAGGAACTTGGCAGGCTACAATCCACAGGATCACAAAAGAATTGGACACGACTTAAAGACTAAACAACAACAATTTCTCAGTAAACCTCTTCTAAATGGCAAATTCAAAAATTAAAGTTCTTAGTAGCAACAGCTTTGACCACTGTTCTTATAAACCACTGTTCTTTTTTTATAGAAATGTGTATTTATTTATAGAAATTAAGCAAAATTCAAGTCTTGATTGTAACTAGTAAACACAAGACAATACATATATATATATAATCTTTTACCCAGTCATTTTAAGTGGCTGAGTATGTGTGGGTTTAGTCCACACACTTGTAATTAAAATTGAAGGTGTTCAAGGTAACTGGATTTTACTTATATGTGCCCAGAATACCAACAAATGCTAAAATATTTTATTATAAAAACACATTACCTTCCCTAGTAACTGAGTTTCCCTGCTGGCTTAGTTGGTAAGGAATCCACATGCAATTCAAGAGACCTGAGGTTTGATCCCTATGTCAGGAAGATCCTCTGGAGAAGAGAATGGCTACCCACTCCAGTATTCTTGTCTGGAAAATCCCATGGACAGAGGAGCCTGACAGGCTACAGTCCATGGGGTTGCAAAGAGCTGGACATGACTGAGTGACTAACACTTTCTTCCCCTAATAACCAATGATATGCTTGCTTTTTTCTGATGTGTAAAACTTAGTTGACCACCTAGGAGACTTATACTAAATTTCTTGTGTTGGTAAACCTTAAGGAGCTATGGTTTATAGTGTCAGTAACCTCCCCCTCACCTCCCCAAAAGACCTGATCAAACAAAATAATTTTGGAATAGGAGAGAATTAACACTGATCAGTGAAGACCAATGCAGAGTTGTTATCTGAAATATTGCCCAAGATTGAGCATAAAAGTATCCAGGTGCTATGCAGGCACAAAAAAATAAAACCCATAACAAACAAACAAAAAATAGAGGTGCATAACTCTGCCCTCCAGAAGTTTAAAGTATAATGAAAATGGAAAATGAAAGCAGACCCAGCCATATGTTCAACAGATCATTAGCTAGGCTCTAGAGGACGAGGTGGCATCAGGAAGATGAACAGGTTATTATTAAAAGTTTGAAATCTAGATTCCTTGAGAGGTAAAAGCTGCCCACCCCCGGTGGCCTGGTTAGTGAGCTCTTCAGCAGATGGCTGATTTACCTTTCTTATTTCACTCTTGCAGTTAGCCTAAAAGAGGGAGAATTCTCAATTTCCAAACCAGATGTGCATGACTGTTTAACTCCAGGAAGAGACACAGAGAAATAGCTGGTGACTTTCTCATTAGTAGGTAATGTTCTAGATATGAAGACCGGGATTTCTTTTTGTAGCTAAATGATGTGCCTTCATTCCATTGAAAGGCAATGAAGATTCCTACTGGGCTAAGGGAAAGAAGATGGAAGAATACGTCCTCNTTGGCATAGTCAATAAAGCAGAAATAGATGTTTTTCTGGAAATCTCTTGCTTTTTCGATGATCCAGCAGATGTTGGCAACAAATGGTCACTATTAATAAAAAATAATAGAGACATTAAAGATATTTGTAGATGATAGCAACAATCAAGATTTACAGTGTAAAATTTGAAACAAATAAATTTTAAATTAGTGAACAAACTTCCTCAACTTTGTCTTCATTCACTTTTCCATATATCAAGTTGGGCAAAAGATTCATCTGGTTTTACCCATAAGATGTCTTTAGTAGTGTTTAGTTGTCTTTAACTTTGAAAAAATTTTGTTGTTTTTATTTTATTTATTTATTATTTTATTTTGACAGTTGTCATATCAGTGTACATTTAAAAACACTTATCAAAATCAGTGAATTTTTGTGTAGCCTTTTTAATATTGAATGTGGAAGAAAAAAGCAACATTTTTAGCATATTATACTTTATTATTTCAAGAAAGGTCAAAATGCAGCTGAAATGCCAAAAAAAGGATTTATGCAGTGTATGGAGAAGGTGCTATGACTGATCAAACATGTCAAAAGTGGTTTGTGAAGTTTTGTGCTGGAGGTTTCTTGCTGGATGATGTTCCATGGTGGGTAGACTAGTTGAAGTTGACAGAGATCAAATTGGGATATTAACTGAGAACAATCAACATTGAAAATAATTTTCACCAGCTTGGTTATGTTAATTGCATTGATGTTTGGGTTCCACATAAGAGAACAAAATCTTCCTGATCATTATTTCCTCATGAAATTCTTTACTTAAACATAACGAAAACATTTCATTTTTAAAACAAATTGTACAACAGTGTGGGATGGATGAGATCGTGGGGCAAGCTAAATGAACCTCCACCAACCACACCAAAGACTGGTCTTCATCCAAAGAATATGGTGTGTATGTGGTGGCATTGGAAGGAGAACTCTATTATGAGCTTCTTCCGGAAAACCAAACAATTCCAGTGAGTACTGCTTCCAGTTAAACCAACTGAAAGCAGCACTGAATGAAGAGTGTCGAGATTTAGTCAACAGAAAACACATAATCTTCCATCAGGATAATGCTAAATTGCATGTTTGTTTAATGACCAGGCAAAACTGTTACAACTTGGCTGGGAAGTTCTGATTCATCCAGTGTATTCACTACATTGCACCTTCAGATGTCCATTTATTTCCATTTTTACAAAATTCTCTAATGGAAAAAATATCAGTTCCTTGGAAGACTGTAAAAGCACCTGAAACAGTTCTTTGTTCAAAAAGGTAAGTTTGGGGAAGATGGAATTATGTATGAGGTTGCCTGAAAAATGGCAGAAGGAAGTGGAAAAAAATCATGAATATGTTGTTCAATAAAGTTCTTGATGAAAATGCAAAGTGTGTCTTTTATTTTACTTAAAAAAACAGAAGGAACTCTTTGGCCAATGCAATACTTGAAGACAGTTTACATTAATTAACTCTCCTTCTTCCTAAAAAGTTTCTAAATTGTAATTCCGGTTTCACTATAACTTGTCCGGATCATGTATTTGTTTCTTTCTTCCATTCATTCTTCTAGTCTAGCCATTTGACAATCAATTTTGAGCTTATTCTTTGTACTGGGCACACTGAAATATAAATGCAGGAGAATGGAAGTCAAAACTAAGTGCAGCTCTGGGACAATCAGACTGGGAGTGGGGGTCGACTCCTTTACTCTCTTTAGTGCCCATAAAGTAACCTTAAACTTTGCCTTATCAGTTTCCTCATTCAGAAAATGAAAATGACTCCTCTCCTTTTAATAGGAATGTAATGATGTCTAAACAGAGAAGGCAATGGCATCAAGCCCCAGTACTCTTGCCTGGAAAATCCCATGGACAGAGGAGCCTGGTGGGCTGCAGTCCATGGGGTTGCTAAGAGTCAGACATGACTGAGCAACTTCACTTTCTCTTTTCACTTTCATGCATTGGAGAAGGAAATGGCAACCCACTCCAGTGTTCTTGCCTGGAGAATCCCAGGGATGGGGGAGCCTGGTGGGCTGCCATCTATGGGGTCGCACAGAGTCGGACATGACTGAAGCGACTTAGCAGCAGCAGCAGCAGNAGGAGAACTCTATTATGAGCTTCTTCCGGAAAACCAAACAATTCCAGTGAGTACTGCTTCCAGTTAAACCAACTGAAAGCAGCAAGGAATGAAGAGTGTCGAGATTTAGTCAACAGAAAACACATAATCTTCCATCAGGATAATGCTAAATTGCATGTTTGTTTAATGACCAGGCAAAACTGTTACAACTTGGCTGGGAAGTTCTGATTCATCCAGTGTATTCACTACATTGCACCTTCAGATGTCCATTTATTTCCGTTTTTACAAAATTCTCTAATGGAAAAAATATCAGTTCCTTGGAAGACTGTAAAAGCACCTGAAACAGTTCTTTGTTCAAAAAGGTAAGTTTGGGGAAGATGGAATTATGTATGAGGTTGCCTGAAAAATGGCAGAAGGAAGTGGAAAAAAATCATGAATATGTGGTTCAATAAAGTTCTTGATGAAAATGCAAAGTGTGTCTTTTATTTTACTTAAAAAGACAGAAGGAACTCTTTGGCCAATGCAATACTTGAAGACAGTTTACATTAATTAACTCTCCTTCTTCCTAAAAAGTTTCTAAATTGTAATTCCGGTTTCACTATAACTTGTCCGGATCATGTATTTGTTTCTTTCTTCCATTCATTCTTCTAGTCTAGCCATTTGACAATCAATTTTGAGCTTATTCTTTGTACTGGGCACACTGAAATATAAATGCAGGAGAATGGAAGTCAAAACTAAGTGCAGCTCTGGGACAATCAGACTGGGAGTGGGGGTCGACTCCTTTACTCTCTTTAGTGCCCATAAAGTAACCTTAAACTTTGCCTTATCAGTTTCCTCATTCAGAAAATGAAAATGACTCCTCTCCTTTTAATAGGAATGTAATGATGTCTAAACAGAGAAGGCAATGGCATCAAGCCCCAGTACTCTTGCCTGGAAAATCCCATGGACAGAGGAGCCTGGTGGGCTGCAGTCCATGGGGTTGCTAAGAGTCAGACATGACTGAGCAACTTCACTTTCTCTTTTCACTTTCACGCATTGGAGAAGGAAATGGCAACCCACTCCAGTGTTCTTGCCTGGAGAATCCCAGGGATGGGGGAGCCTGGTGGGCTGCCATCTATGGGGTGGCACAGAGTGGGACACGACTGAAGCGACTTAGCAGCAGCAGCAGCAGCAATGATGTCTAAATGAGATAATGCCTGTAAAAGAATTTTATAAATAATAAAACATGATAGAATAATTAGTGTTGTTAATAATAATATCAGTTGCATTTAAGTCTCAGTATTATTTTGAAAACTTCTTTCCTAAAAGACCAGTGTTACTTATAAATTTAATTGGTTAATTATGGTTCTTTTCCAATCAGTTGCCTCCCTCCTTCCTGCTACACTGGCAAGTCTCTTTGCTTTGCATTCACAAGATTGCAAGAGAAGATTGTGATTCTGATTAAGCATGCAAGGAGTTTAGAATTAATATTCATATTCATTCTTGATGCCACTTAAAATCACATTTTTGATAGGTGGGAAAATCATAGTATGTATGTACATGACAGTGGATTAGCTCTAAAAAATCCCTCTAGAAAAACTTCTTTGTGTAGGAATTAAGAAACATTAAAGTATCAGTTGGTTTGTGACTTGCCTAAAGTATTTTTTAAAAACATCTAGTGACATATGTGGAGAAGGCAATGGCACCCCACTCCAGTACTCTTGTCTGAAAAATCCCATGGACAGAGGAGCCTGGTGGGCTGCAGTCCATGGGGTCCCTAAGAGTCGGACACGAGTGAGCGAATTCACNATTTTTTAAAAACATCTAGTGACACATGTGGAGAAGGCAATGGCACCCCACTCCAGTACTCTTGTCTGAAAAATCCCATGGACAGAGAAGCCTGGTGGGCTGCAGTCCATGGAGTCCCTAAGAGTCGGACACGAGTGAGCGAATTCACTTTCACTTTACACTTTCATGCACTGGAGAAGGAAATGGCAACCCACTCCAGTGTTCTTGCTTGGAGAATCCCAGGGACGGTGGAGCCTGGTGGGCTGCCATCTGTGGGGTCGCACAGAGTCGGACACGACTGAAGAGCCTTAGCAGCAGCAGCAGCAGCAGCAGTGACATATGAGAATCTGGAATAAAGTTTCTAAAATATTTCTAGGGATATCTGAAAAAATCCGAAGAATTTTCTATACATAGATGATAACCTATCCTTCATTCAGCTTTTTGGGAATGAAATCTAGCACTTTGTAGCAGTAAAGTTGGCATCATTTTCTAACACATTGCATTGGAGGGGGGGCGGAAAGAAGGGCAAGAAGTTTCCCTCAGCACAGGTGCCCATGAGGAGTTCTTGAGATGTGTGTAGGGTTTGCCAAAATTGGGAATGTCAGGTACTTGCTCTCAAACATCACATCATTCAGGTGAACTAATTCTTGAGGCATCACTTAGAGAGGTAACACATGGTTCCCTGGAGGAGATTTAGAGGCAGCTTTAGGTATAAAAATAGTCTCTTATCAAAAAGTATACTATACCTACCCTAGCACACAGAGAAGCACTCAGTACTTGTTTTGAGCTTAAGGAACATATGGCTACAAAGTTTGTGCATGCATGCGTGCTGATTCATGTCCAGCTCTTTGAGACCCCTGTCCAAGACTCCCCTGTTCATGGGATTATCCAGGAAAGAATACTGGAGTGGGTTGCCATTTCCTCCTCCAGGGGGTCTTCCCCACCCACGGACTGAACCTGTGTTTACTGCATCTCCTGCACTGGCAGAAGGATTCTTTAGGGAAGCCGCATCACAGTGAATCAGACTGAATCCCTTCCTCCTGCCTGTGTAGCCCACAGATTGAAGGGATGAGGCCCCCTCCTCCAGTTCTAAGGTCCAGACCGTAATCCATCATGGGAATTCCAGTCTCCGCGGTAGTGACTGGTCTAGGAGCGCAGCAGAAGCCAATCGTCAGACATTTCACTGCCAGCTTGATCTAAGGGGACTTGATTTAAGTCGGCTCTGATAAGTTCATATCTATGGATATCAGGTGGATTTTTATTCTCGGTTGGAGGATAGTTTTCCCCTCTCTCTTTCTTGCTAGATGTAACCAAGAAATAACATATCCCCCATTGTAGCTAGTTGCCCCAGCAGCTACCCAAGGATGGGGACAGCACGTGATGAGAGCAGAGCCAAAGGTCCCCAAAGAGCCAGAGCCAAGAGCCTGAAGTTCGGACATCCTATCACAGGAAGTAATACTTGCCCTCATTGTTTAAGAAGTTTTGAATCAGTTTTATGTAGCATTTAGCCCAAAGCATTCTAATTAATCTAGCCTCGGTAAACATTTGTTCGATGAGGGTAAAAGTGAATTGGAAGAAAGCCAGGGAGTCTGGGAGGAGAAAGGAGGGGTGGTCAGTGAAGAACACCAATGCCTTGGGCCGGGAGTGAGTTGCTGAGAAGGAGGTCCTGAGCCAGTGCTGTGCAGACCCCTTTGAGCACCCGGGAGCCCTATTGGGGTGTAGGGTGGGGGGATGTGATGGGTGAAGGATGGGGGTGAGCTTGCCAGGGGTCCACAGAAGTGGAAATTGAACACCGCCTGTGCCCTGAGCTCACTCAAGGATTCAGTCTACAAATGTGTGGATTTCATTTTCATTTATTTACTAGAATTCAAATTTTGTGCAATCAAGTGCTTTGTCTGCTTGGTTCACTGCAGAATCCCCCCAGCGCTTAGAAGGGTGTCTGCTACATGGTAGGAACTCGTGTGTGCTCACCTGCTCAATTGTGTCTGACTCTCTGCAATCCCATGGACTGTAGTCTACCAGGCTCCTCTGTCCATGGGATTTCCCAGGCAAGTATATTGGAGTGGATTGCCATTTCCTTCTCCAGGGGATCCTCCGTGCTACTGTTGCTGCTGCTGCTGCTGCTAAGTCGCTTCATTCGTGTCTGACTCTGTGCAACCCCATAGACGGCAGCCCACAAGCCTCCCCCATCCCTGGGATTCTCCAGGCAAGAACCTTGGAGTGGGTTGCCACTGCCTTCTCCGATGCAACTACCACCACCATCTAATTCCAGAACAGTTTCATCATACCAAAAGGAAACCCATTAGCAGTTATTTCCCATTTCTCCCTGACCACTAGCCTCCAGAAATTAAGGAGGAAGGAACATCCTTATCTCTGAAGATAAACAGATGCTAAAAAGAACCTTAACAAATAGGACTTGTTCTCCCAGTTTACTATCCTTAACCTCACACTCTGTAACCTATCATAATCTTCCGGGACGATCCAGTCTTCATCAAACTCAGCATAAAGGAATAGAATTCTAACTCTTTGGGTCTTCATTTCCTTATGAAGGCTTTCCTATCACATAAAACCTATATTAAATCTATTTGTGTGTTTTTGTTCTGTTAATGTGTCTTTGTCAGTTCAGTTTTCAGACTCTGCTAGGGACCCTAAGAAGGTGAGGAAAACTTTTTCCTCCTCTACAGTATCAAGATTGAATTTAATTCACATACCATGAAATTCACACTTTCAGTGGTTTTAGTATATTAACAAAGTTGTGCGACCATCACTACTGTCTAATTCCAGAATATTTTTCATCACCCCAAAATGAAATGCCAGATACCTTCTGGTCACACCTCTTCCCCTATCCCCTGGCAACCACAGATGTACCTCCTGTTTGTGTGGACTTGCCTATTCCTGACATACTATATAAATGGAATCATATGACAGATAGCCTATTGTGACTGGCTTCTTTCACTTAGCATGATATTTTCATTGTTCATGTGTGTGGTAGCATTAACAGTACTTCATTTTTTTCTGTGGCTGAATAATATTTCATTGTACATACAGATACCACAATTTGTTTATTCATTCATCAGTTGATGGGCATAGGTTACTTCCAGTTTGAGGACATTATAAATAATGCTGCTATGAACATTTATCTACAGGTTTTTATGGTAACATGTTTTTAATTCTCTTGGATATATATCTAGGAGGAGAATTGCTAGATTACATGGTATGTCTACGTTTAACTTTTTGAAAAATTACCAAACTGTTCTCCAAAGCTATATCATTTTACATTTCCATCAGCAATGTATGAGGGTTCTAATTTCTTTACATCCTTGTCAAAACATGATCTGTCTGTTAAATTTTAGCTATCTTAGTGAATGTGAAGTGATATTTCATTATGGCTTTTTGACACATATTTTTTAAAAAGCCAATAAATCTGGATCAAGAACCTCATTAGACATGTGACATGAGGTTTTTCTCTGCCGCCTTCTGGTTACCTTCTGAGGATGTCTTCTGGAGCAGTCCCCAAATAACTGGAAGATCAAAGGTAATCCCCGGCAATCTGGTGGGCACGAATTCTGTCAATGTGTGTAGTAATTCATTTTATGTTAGTCAGGACTCTCATTGACCATTCAGTATATCTTTGATTAATAAAATGAAAATCAATGAAATATTACTTAGTAACTACACTTTATTTAGTAGAAAACACCTTTGGTAACATGGACTTTGGAGAGTAGCTGGGGATAGCCTCAGTGATAAAAATGGTCTTCATCAAGGCAATATTGCGTGATTTTAAGAGCATAGCATCTGGGTACCTCCTAAGTTTGAACCCCAGTTCTACAACTGCCTAACCGTCTTACTTACTCTCTGTTACTCATCCATATCCATTTAGTTCAGTTCAGTTCAGTTGCTCAGTTGTGTCTGACTCTTTGTGACCCCATGGACTGCAGGACACCAGGCTTCCCTGTCCATCACCAAGTCCCGGAGCTTGTTCAAACTCCTGTCCATTCAGTTGGTGATGCCGTCCAACCATCTCATCCTCTGTTGTCCCCTTCTCCTCCTGCCTTCGGTCTTTCCTAGCATCAGAGTCTTTCCCAAGGAGTCAGTTCTTCACATCAGGTGGCCAAAGTATTGGAGTTTCAGTTTCAGCATCAGTCCTTCCAATGAATGTTCAGGACTGATTTCCTTTAGGATGGACTAGTTCAGTCTCCTTGCAGTCCAAGGGACTTTCAAGAGTCTCCTCCAATACCACAGTTTAAAAGCATCAATTCTTTGGTGCTCAGCTTTCTTTATAGTCCAACTCTCAAATCCATACATGACTACTGGAAAGACCATAGCTTTGACTAGATGGACCTTTGTAAAGTAATATCTCTGCTTTTTAATATGCTGTCTAGGTATAGCTCATATCCATATCTATCTGCAAAACAAGAAAAAATTTTCTGCCTATTAATGGTGTTGTAAGGATTAAATCAGTCAATTATATAAAATGTTTGAAGCAGAGATGGTGACTTAGTAAGTGCCAAGTGAATTATTGTTCAGCCTCTAAGTTGTGCCTGGCTCTTTGTGACCCCAGGAACTGCAGCATGCCAGGCTTCTCATCCCTCACTATCTCCCAGACTTTGCTCTAACTCATGTTTTTGAGCCAGTGATGTCATCCAACCATCTCATCCTCTGCCACCCCCTTCTCCTCCTGCCCTCAATCTTTCCCACTGTCAGGGTCTTTTCCAATGAGTCAGCTCTTTGCATCAGGTGGCCAAAGTACTGGAGCTTCAGCATTCGTCCTTCCAGTGAGTATTCAGAGTTGATTTCCTTTAGGGTGGACTGGTTTGATATCCTTGCTGTTCAAGTGACTCTCAAGAGTCTTCACTAGCACCACAATCCAAAAGCATCTTCTTTGACACTCTATGATTAGTATTCTGGCTAAACTGCTATGGTACCATCCCTCATTTTAGAAAAGATATGAAGGCCCCAAGCAATTAAAAAACTGGTTCAGATTGCAACCAAAGTCAGATTTAACACAGAACATGCATTTCCTGATCCTCACCTCCACTCCATTGCCTCTTTATTTGAATAAGAAGCTAGTAAAACCATAAGTTTTTGGACATATATTCTTTTCCTCATTTCTATTTCTGCACTCTGTCAGAAAGAAGAACTGTGGCAAAGAAAGATGTATTCTTCATTAAGACTTTAAGTGCAACCATACAATTTCACCGGCTTAACCAAATCAAGACGTCAGGGCTCTGGACATGCCTTGGGGTTTGTGGCTGGGTCAGCAGCCTCTGCCTCATTTACTCTGAGCAAGAAAATCACTCGACAAAGAATGTGAGTCTTTTACAGAGGTAGCTAAAGTTTTCCTGTTATTGCTGTGCTCCTATTAATTGAAATAAATATGATGACTAATGGATTTATATGAGGTCTTTAAAAATTACTTGAGTAGGCCAACTTTTGTTGTAAAGAGAGTAAATTTGGAATTAAGCCTTTCCTGTGGTAATCTTGACAAAAAGAGAACTTGACATTGCACTTCAAATAATGAGCCAAAGTGAAGACCGTTCTCGGGAGAGGCTTGTTTTAAGACAGTAAGAAATGCACAGATGCCAGTTTTTGAGAACATTTAGAGTTACACCTCATTAAGAGCCAGAGGCTAGATCAGATTGGGGACTTTCAACCTTTTGTGCCCGTGATCCACAGCAAGAAATCACAACTCAGTACACACACATACACACACAGTGAATTTTTATAAAACAAATTTTACTCCCAGCATATTAAAAAGCAGAGACGTTACTTTGCCAACAAAGGTCTGTGTAGTCAAGGCTATGGTTTTTCCAGTAGTCATGTATGGATGTGAGAGTTGGATTATAAAGAAAGCTGAGTGTTGAAGAATTGATGCTTTTGAATTGTGGTGTTGGAGAAGAATCTTGAGAGTCCCTTGGATGGCAAGGAGATCCAACCAGTCCATCCTAAAGGAGATCAGTCCTGAATCTGCATTGAAAAGACTGATGCTAAAGCTGAAACTCCAATACTTTGGCCACCTGATGCAAAGAGGTGACTCATTTGAAAAGCCCCTGATATTGGGAAAGATTGAAGGTGGGAGGAGAAGGGGACGACAGAGGATGAGATGGTTGGATGGCATCACTGACTCAATGGACATGAGTTTGGGTAAACTCTGGGAGTTGGTGATCGACAGTGAGGCCTGGTGTGCTGCAGTCCATGGGGTCACAAAGAGTCAGACACAACTGAGTGACTGAATTGAACTGAACTGAAATGGAGTATATTATGATATTTTCTCTTTATTTTATTAAAAAAATGCTGGTTGTAATCCAATAAATGAGTTATCCACTTACCAGTTGTGACCTGCCATTTGCAAATACCATATTAAATGGATCTTGGGTTATCTTCCTTAGTTCTGACACTATAATAATCTTTAATAACCATAATATTAAGAATATAACTTTGATGATCTCTGCTCCCCTCACCTTCATCTTAAAGTGTTGAAGGATGATGAGTTTAGGGGTATAGTATTTCTATAACGAAGGGCTTCCCCAGTGGCTCAGTGATAGAGTAACTGTCTGCAGTGCAGGAGACACAAGAGATGTGGGTTCAATCCCTGGGTCGGAAAGATTCCCTAGAGAAGGAAGTGGCAACCCACTCCAGTATTCTTGCCTGGGAAACCCCACTGACAGAGGAGCCTGGCAGGCAACAGACCATGGAGTCATAAAAGAATCTATATGCTGTGTTTACTAATGACTCATTAGTATTAATAATAAACTTTAGGGAATACTATAAAAGCTTAATTCTAATGTCTACTATATATTATAGTTATTACTGCAGGTAGATTCATTATTTTAAGAATATACAAAGTATTTCAAGTGAAAAAAAAGAAAGTTGCAAAGTGGTCTTTATCTTATGCTCTCATTTGTATTTTATAAAACTCTATACAGTGTTTTTTACAAAAGAAACTGGTGACAGTAGCTGTTTTAGGAGAGAGAAACAGGAGCACTGATGATTCTGTTTGGGAAGGAGACATTCTTTGCTGCATATATTTTTGTACAACTTTGAAGGAAAGTGGCAAATTAACTTTAAGAAAATGTTAGTGTGTATAATTAGTACTTCTGTAAAAAAAAAAAGTATTGGAAGAATGCTCTCCAGGGTTCCTTTCATTCTAAAAGTCTGGGATTCTAAACTCTTGTGTGCATTCTATATTCAAACCACTCCCTGCTATTGAAGGATTTATACTCTTAAAGGTTGGGCATTGGTTTGTATATGCCAAAGAGGACATGAGAATTATATTGCCATTTATAGAAAATCTTGGCTTTCTTTGCAGTTCAATTAGTTCTAGACAGTCTTTGAAAGATAACTTAGCAAGTAGCTAGCTAGCAGGCAGCTATTCGGTAGCACAGGCGGCTTGACTCGGTGCTCTGAAACAGTCCAGAGCGGGCAGGAAGGCTCTGCATGTGTGTTTGTACTAAGTCTCTTCAGTTGTGTCCGACGCTTTGCAACTCTGTGGACTGTGGCCCACAAGGCTCCTCTGTCCATGGGATTCTCCAGGCAAGAGAAGAGTACTGTAGTGGGTTGACATGCCCTTCTCCAGGGGATCTTTCCAACCCAGGGATCGAACCCGCATCTCTCACATCTGCTGCACTGGCAAACAGGGTTTACTATAAGCACCACCTGGGAATCCCGGATATACATATGCTGCTGTGCTTTGCTCAGTCACTACATCACATCTGACTCTTTGAGCCCCAGTGGACTGTAGCCCACGAGGCTGCTCTCTCTGTGGGTTTCTCTAGGCAAGATTACTGGTGTGGATTGCTGTGAGTTCCTTGAGGGGATCTTCCCAACCCAGGGACTGAACCCACGTCTCTGGCATTGCAGGTGGATTCTTTGCCACTGGGGAAGCCAGGATATATGTATACATATAGCTAATCCACTACATTATATGGCAGAAACTAATACAACATTGTAAAGCAAATATTCTCCAATAAAATAAAATGATTCTAAAAATAACTATGTTAATCAACAAACACTAACGAATTATTTTAGGTGGACGCACATCTAAAATGCATTGCATTCTCTACTATATCAGGAAATGATATGACTACAATATCATCAGTACGAACTGCACTTACTAGATAGTGGCATGTCACAGTGGTATCATCAGAGTCATCTGAGGCACTGTGGTCCTAAAATTTAGTGACTTCACTCCTCAATTTAGTGATTTGGGCTTAATAGTTTTGTTTTTCTGGATTCCTCTATAGATTTCATTGTGAGTACCTCTCAGAATGCTGACCTGGGCGAAGAAAATATTTGCTCCGTTTTAGATTCACTAGCCCAATCTAATACACTCAGAAAACAGCTAGTAACATTTTTTAGAACAGTATGCAAAGTGTGAATGGGCCCTGAGTTTAGGCCTCATCTTTGAATGGCATACANTGGTCCTAAAATTTAGTGACTTCACTCCTAAATTTAGTGATTTGGGCTTAATAGTTTTGTTTTTCTGGATTCCTCTGTAGATTTCATTGTGAGTACCTCTCAGAATGCTGACCTGGGCGAAGAAAATATTTGCTCCATTTTAGATTCACTAGCCCAATCTAATACACTCAGAAAACAGCTAGTAACATTTTTTAGAACAGTATGCAAAGTGTAAATGGGCCCTGAGTTTAGGCCTCATCTTTGAATGGCATACATGCATCTTAATGGATGGACTTGTAATATTCACTTCAGTTGCTTAGAGCTCTTCTTTTTATTAGTTCTTGATTCTTATCTGTGTTTCTGGTAGGTGTGGTTATCTATAGCTTGGAACATGGCATAGAAATATCTAAAAGGATATATTAGAAAGGCAAGAAATGAAGGAAAGAATTCCATGGCTAATATTAAACCTTTGAAAAGGTCAAATACAAAGAAGTGTAAATAAATAGTCACTGTATATTTAATATTAAGGATTCTGTCAAGAAATTTCCAAATCAATCATTAGAATATATATTGAAGNGCCTGGTGTGCTGTGATTCATGGGGTTGCAAAGAGTCAGACATGACTGAGTGACTGAACTGAACTGAACTGAACTGAAGTGTTGCAAACTGGATTTATTCACAACAAAGCTCTTGTTATTCCAGTATCCCTCAAACTGCTCATCCTGTAGGTTTTATCATATCAGTAAATGGTATTATCATTTAACTTGTTTCTCAGTCCTGAAACCTAGAAGTATATATCGAGACAGTAACGGAATCCTGATTAAGGACTAGAAAGCCTGATTCACATATGAGCTGTACTGTGTACTGGTTGTTGACTTGAGTATATTTCTCATCTCACTGAGCTTCAGTTTGTCATCTATGAAAATGGGGAAGATGAAAACACCTCTTAAGTTTATTGTGAGAATTAAGGGATGGAGGTTGGTTACATTGTACAGGAGGTAGTGATCAAAACCTTCCCAAGAAAAAGAAATGCAGAAAGGCAAAATAATTGTCTGAGAAAAGAAGAGAAGTGAAAGGCAAAGGAGAAAAGGAAAGATATACCCATCTGAATGCAGAGTTCCAAAGAATGGCAAGGTCAGAAAAGAAAGCTTTCTTAAATGAAAAATCCAAAGAAATAGAGGAAAGCAATAGAATGGGAAAGACTAGAGATCTCTTCAAGAAAATTAAAGACACTAAGAGAACATTTCATGCAAAGATGGGCACAATAAAAGACAGAAATGGTATGGACCTGACAGAAGCAGAAGTTATTGAGGTGGCAAGAATATACAGAAGAACTGTACAAAAAGATCTTCATGACCTAGATAATCAAGATAGTGTGATCACTCACCTAGAGCCAGACATCCTGGAGGGTGAAGTCAAGTGGTCCTTGGAAAGCATCACTATGAACAAAGCTAGTGGAGGTGATGCAATTCCAGCTGACCTGTTTTAAGTCCTAAAAGGTGATGCTGTGAAAGTGCTGCACTCAATATGCCAGCAAATCTGGAAACCTCAGCAGTGGCCACAGGACTGGAAAAGGTCAGTTTTCATTCCAATCCAAAAGAAAAGCAATGCCAAAGAATATTCAAACTGCCACACAATTGCATTCATTTCACATGTTAGCAAAGTAATGTTCAAAATCCTTCAAGTTAGGCTTCAGCAGTACGTGAAATGAGAACATCCAGTTGTACAAGCTAGATATAGAAAAGGCAGAAGAACCAGAGATCAAATTGCCAACTAAAATTGCGAATTGTAGTCATTGAAATGCTTCGATGACTATACTAAAGCCTTTGACTCTGTGGGTCACAATAAACTGTGGAAAATTCTGAAAGAGACAGGAATATCAGACCACCTATCTGCCTGCTGAGAAACCTGTATGCAGGACAAAAAGCAGCAGTTAGAACTAGATACAGAACAACAGATTGATTCAAAATTGGGATTGGAGTATGTCAAGGCTGTATATTGTCACCTTGCTTATTTAACTTGTATGCAGAGTACAACATGTAAAATGCTGAGCTGGATGAATCACAAGCTGGAATCAAGATTGCCAGGAGAAATATCAACAACCTTAGATAGGCAGATGACAGCATCCTCATGGCAGAAAGTGAAGAGAAACTAAAGAGCCTTCTGACGAAGGTGAAAGAGGAGAGTAAAAAAGCTGGCCTGAAACTCAACATTCAAAACACTAAGATCATGGCATCCAGTCCCATCACTTCATGGCAAAAGGATGGGGAAACAATGGAAACAGTGAAAGACTATTTTCTTGGGCTCCAAAATCACTGCAGATGGTGGCTGCAGCCCTGAAATTAAAAGATGCCTGCTCCTTGGAAGAAAACTTATGACCAACTTAGATGGTGTATTAAAAAAAGGCATCACTTTGCCGACAAAGGTCCATATAGTCAAAGCTATGATTTTTCCAGTAGTCATGTATGGATGTGAGAGTTAGACCATAAAGAAGGCTTTCATTGAAGAATTGATGCTTTTAAACTGTGGTACTGAAGAAGACTTTTGAGAGTCCCTTGGACTGCAAGGAGATCAAATCAATCAATCCTAAAGGAAATCAGTCCTGAATATTCATTGGAAGGAGTAATGCTCCAATACTTTGGCCACCTGATGCGAAGAACTGACTCATTGGAAAAGACTCTGATATTGGGAAAGGCAAGAGGAGAAGGGGACGACAGAGGATGAGATGGTTGGAAGGCATCATTGACTCAGTGTATGTGAGTTTGAGCAGGCCCCAGGAGCTAGTGAAGGATAGGGAAACCTGGCATGCTGCTGTTCATTGGGTTTCAAAGAGTCGGACATGACTGAGCTACTGAACAATAACAACAAAAAGTGAACAAACTAGTACCTGGCAAGAGTAAATAATCCACAGATGTCAGCTCTTGGTGGGATTTCTAGCCCTCTTCCTATCGCCAGAAGCAGATTTACTGTGAAACAAGTGAAATTCAAGCTTGTCCAGGACCGATTCAAGATTCTGTCCCTTTTACTTGTATTTTTGGTATTTGTGATTTTGTAATTTTTTAAAACCACCTTCACAATTGTATTAATTTCAGGGCTACAGATGTTGGATGAGCTCTTGCATACAACTCTACATAAATACATCCCAAATACCATAGAAAATATATCCCCATATTCTCCATTTCAGCTAACACAAACCTATCTAAATACTGTCAGCCCTTGCCTCGACCATTATAATAACTTCCTAACTCATCTCTTTACCTCTGATGTTTTCTAATTTATTCTTGAGCCAGAGAAGTCTCTTCAAAAAGCAAATCCTTCTTAAAACATTTCAATGGAATACTATACAGAAATCTGAAAAAAATACACCCTAGTAGACTTAACCCTATGTATGTTAAACCTTCAGTAAAATTTTTTCTTTAAAGACACACTTCACTAATTTCTGTTGTCCTTGGATATGAAATTCATACCCCTTGATATGGGTACTTTTAGTTGCCCACCATAATCTCTCCTCATACCCTACTCAAGCCTTTGATCTTTCTGGAAGATTCAAGGTGGACCCTATTGACAGGCTAGTATAACTTTTAGGACCCCTTTTCAGAATAATCTTTTTTAATATATAAAATATGTCAGGTTATGAAGAAAATAAATTATTTTGAAATATAGTTATCAAAAACAAATTTGTAGACTAGTAGTATGTGTATCCCTTTACTAGTGCATCAAACAAAAGGATAAAACATAGGCATTAAAATTAAGTTTACATTTTTAACACATCTATCAGTGTGAAAGCATTTCCTATTTAGCGTACATAGTAACATGACATTTTAGGGTCATCTTTGGCTCACCTCCTTCCATGTATTGATCCCCAAACAGGTGAATAGGGAATGCAGGAAAGTGATATAACCATAAATGTATGTGACATGAAAATGTCTGTGACCTCCTACTGTGATAAAGTCACAGACACTACCATTACTACTGTGCTTTTGCTTTTTGCTTACCTTCATAATTAAAAGAAGATTTCAGCTAGAGATCATTAAAAAAATAAAGATGTAATGTTTCCCAGTCCCAGTATACACATCTCCTGAATGCTGTCTTACCCAAGGTGTTCATGAGGCTCTGGTTAAGAAATTTTCATTTAGGTATCAGTGTTCCTGAAGCATGTGGTCAGGCCCCAGTAGGTGAGTTATGGTAGAAGAGTCATGGTAATTCCACTCCTTTAACCACTGTTAGTTTATGGCATTTGCACAACACAAATTTGACTAAGGAGACAGTTACAAACCTTCTGGGGGAGGAAGGGATGGGAAGGGGTAAGATGCTTGTGGGAATGCTTCTGGGAAGAGTTAATTTGCTCTTAAAAATAAAAAATAAAAAAAAATGAACTTCTGCAGCCAGCTAAGCATCATGAGGATCCAGCCCTGAAATGTGGAGTCAGCATGGAAGAAATCTTCATCCTTGGTGCTATGGTTGAGCAGCTGACATATCCAGTCCTGTAACCATATGCCTTTGCTCCTCTGTTGGGCTGGATAATAAACTTCTTTGTATTTGAGGTTTTTGAAATTAATCTTTCTATTACTAACAGCAGACAGCATCCAAGCCTCTACAAACTGAATCTTGCCTGTCTTTCTCACTTCGTCTCCTGCCATTCTTCTCCTAGCTCCCTGGTCTTTGGTTTCCAGCTCTTGCAATTTGCTGTTCATACCTCTTCGAGCTTGAATATTATTTCTTTAGACAGACTTGCCTGACCCTCTTTCTAAATTTTATACCGTCTCCTACTTCTTCACCTCCTGCCACCTTGTCTGTTACTCCTTTATAAACCTTGCACTTAAAACATGCTTTCTTGAGTTTATTTTTCTTTTTCTCATGAGACTGAAAACTTCACGAGAGCAAGAGCCATATCACTGCCATTCCCAGCACCAGCACAATGTCTGGCATAAACACTCAGGAAGTATTTGTTGAATTAAAGAGAGCCTCACTTCCTCCTGGTTCTCTTCTGGTTAGACATTGTCTAGCATTGTAATCTGCAGTGTGATAAATGTAGTCACTTTTCCAATTGTTATATCTCATTTCTGTTTCATATCTTATTATGTTGTCCAGAACTTTCAGAGCAATTTTGAATAATGATAATGTTATTAGGTGGTTTTGATTTTTGCCTGTTTTAATAGAAATTGTCTCTATTGGCTGTCGATGTGGCTCTGTGTATGATATTTTTAAAAAGTCATATTAAGGAAGTATTTTTCTCTTCCTGAGAAATGCTTAAATATGGAGCAAGTTGGAAACGTGAGGAGGCATATTTTTTTTATATTCTATAAGACTGTGGACTATTTTCATATAGAAAATTACACTGATGATAGAATTTAACTTATTTCTTTGATCTGATCTCATTTTTCTATGTAAGTCAATTTGTGAAACAACTGAGTGGTAAATCCTAGGTTGCAGAAATAATATGATGGATTTATTAAGTGACCCACACAAATATTCTATGTATCTATTATCTACCTTTACTTTCACTGCTCCTTCCTAACATAAGCTGTGTATTAAATACATATTTTAGTATATACTCCTTATAGCTACTACTTTAAAGAGTGTTTACTCTTTGCCAGTCCAATGCAAATCACTTGATATGGCTGATCTCATTTATTCCTCACAAAATGCTATGAGGTGGGTACCATCACTCTTATCCCTATTTTACAGATAACAAAATTGAGTCTTAAGTTCAGCTTATTTCCCTTAACACAGCTGATAAGTAGTAGGGCAGGGATCTGAACCTTGGCAGTCAGCTCCTTGCCCTGCGTTGTTTCTACCTCCAGTGGTACCAATTGATGTGGTTGTTCATTCACAAGCCATGTCTGACTCTTTGCAACCCTACGGACTGCAGCATGCCAGGCTTCCCTCTCCTCCACTATCTCCCAGAGTTTGTTCAAGTTCATGTCCATTGAGTCAGTGATGCTATCTAACCATCTCATCCTCTGCTGCCCTCTTCTCCAATTGCCTTCAGTCTTTTCCAGCCTCAGAGTCTCACCAGGTACATAAAACCACTGTTAATTTTGAAATCAATTGGAAATTAGTTACCATAATTTCAAGAATAAACAGCACAAAATCAGTACATTGGAGCCAATTTTGAAATGAAATGACAGTAAATATGCAAAACTGTATATCATAGAATATTGGTCTTTTAAAGTATTTTATAAAGTGAATCACACATTCAAATGGAAGGCTTTCATGAAAATTTCTACTTTGTTTTAACATTTTTAACAGATGCTTGACCTGAAAAATCCCTGTGTTGCTAAGAAGCTAATTATTACCAATATTTTCTTGGTAATGAGTTTGAATATTGTTTCAAGCCTACATTCACCCCCAAAAAGATTATTTGAAATTTCTAATGTAATGTTATTTCCTGAGTTATGGTATTGAATCCACATTTGTTTATTATCCTTTATACTCACTGCTAGCACATTATCAAAATGAAGTGAGAGTGTTTATATTTCTATTAAAATGCTAAGGTGTTTTGTTTTTAAAAAAAATTTTTTTTAAGAAAATGACAACCTACAGATAACTGCAAACTAAAAGCATTATAACCATTACCCAGATTTAGATTCTAAAGGAACAAAATGATCCCATGAAGAGTGCAACTTAAAACAATGATAAAGTTTCAATCAACATAATAAATGATGAAATCTTCTGAGATGCAATAATGTCATAAAACATTTCACCTTCAGAACCACAGAATCATGTTTGAATTAATATCTGGGATTAGGGCCTTAGGAAAATGATTGTAAGGTTTTTTCCCCAGGTGCCTGCTAAACCTCATGGCCTCATAGGATACTTTTATGGTGTGTACTCTCCATTCAGGCCAACACTTCACTCTTGCAGATACATAGAACCACAGCACTGCTTACGGTCCCAGCAAGGGATGCCATCGGTGCTGCGAGGCTCCCGGACCCTCCAAAGAGAGGAAGTGCTTGTGTCTCTACTGCAGGTTAAACATGCTCTAATACACTGATTTTATGAAAATCTATATGATGACAAGAGATTAAATGAAGTGGATTTAATACTCTGCAGTATTAGAGTATAGGAGTCTTCCCACATCTTCAATAAATTTCCTTTTAAAACTTAGTTTCCTTAGTGCTTTGAAAGCATAATTTACAAGTTTTTCAAAAATAAAACTGTTACATAAAATACCATGTCAAAATGAAAAATGTTCAATAAATATTAAGTGCCTCCTAGTTATGAATTCAGTGCCTGTAAGTTGTTTCCTTAGTTAATCCTCACAACAACCACGTGAAATAGGTATTATTCCTAACATAAATAAACATGTGAAAGTGTACAGAAACTGAGGAGAAGGCAAAGACTGACTTTGATTCATCTTTTTCGTCTGCTTATTCATAGAGGGTTTAAATTCTTTGTTTGGTAAATTTTATTTATTTATTTAGATTTGGCTCTGCTGGGTCTCTGTCACCGCACCAGCGTTTCCCTAGCAAGCAAGCAAGCAGAGGCTGCCCTCCAGTCGCGGTGCACAGGCTTCTCATTGTGATGGCTTCTTTTGTTGCAGAGCTTCCCAGGTGGCTCAGATGGTAAAGAAACTGCCTGCAATGCAGAAGACCTGGGTTCAATCCCTGGGTCAGGAAGATCTCATGGAGAAGGAAATGGCAACCCACTCCAGTATTACTGACTGGAGAATCCCATGGACGGAGAAGCCCGGTGAGCTACGGTCCATGGTGTCACGGACATAACTGAGCAGCTAACACTTTGTCTTGTTGCCGAGCGCTGGGCTCTGGGAGTGTGGGCTTCGTAGTTGCAGTACGTGGACTCCAGAGCACAGGCTCAGTAGTTGTGGTGCATGAGCCCAGCTGCTCTGAGGCATCTGGGGTCTTTCCAGATCGGAGATTGAAGCCGAGTCTCCTGCATTGGCTGGGGTTCTTTAACACTGAGTCATCAGGGAAGCTCCATAGCGAGTTTAGTGAGTGAGACTGTGGAACAAAGGCAGTAAACACATGGTAGAAACAGATTCAAATCCATGTTTGCTAACTCCAGTTTCAATGTTCTTTCCACTGCACCATCCTGACTAATAACATTTCCTGTAGCAGTAACAACTGAGGAGGTGTTACCAAGTAAAGCCAACTGAAATGAAACTTAAGAGACTCTTATCTAAAGTAAGGTGGGCTGAATATAGGCATACAGCAACAATGTTGAAATTAGTATCCCTTTGTAATACTGTTGATTCCTTGTAGTTGTGCTGGCAAGGGAAAGGTCATTGATTCAAAGATGAGCCTGGAAAAAAAGAAAAAAAAAAGATAAGCCTGACTGCTGACATTTGGCTATAGAAATGACTAGCATGAACCATGTATAAATAAAAGTTCTGGAGACTTCTCTTTCTAGTAATGGCAGACTGGACAATTTCAGTGAACCTTCTGTAAAGGACAGAAAGTTCTGGATAAACACATTTTAAAACTCTCTTTGAAAACATCAGACAACTAACAAGATAATAAAGAATTATTGTCTAGGATCTGAAGAAAACAGAGGCACAGCAAGCTGAGCCCAGCACCTAGGGACACTTTTCCTTTGGGGCATTTTCCAATTTTGGAGGACATATTGAGAACCTAAGAAGAGTTTTTTTTTTTTTTTTTAATGCTTATTTATTTTTCCAGTCTTATTGTGATATAATTGACTTATTGTGCAAGCTTACGTTATACAGTATAATGATTTGACTTACATATATTGTGAAGTGATTACCACAATAAGTTCAGGTTAATATATGTCATCTCATGTCATTTTTTTCTTTGTGATGACAATCTGAGCAGAGAACTTGGGATACCTTCATGGGGCTGTGGTAGGGATTAGAGTCCAGGACAGGACAACTTGTTGGGAATCCTAGTGAAGGTGCATCAGTTAGATTGTACCTGGAAAGTTCATACTCAAAGTATGAGAGAAAACCCAAAGTAAATGGGAATTCTTAGAGTTCATCTTAGTTTCAAATCATCTCAATCCCTGAAATTGGATTGAAGTTATTTCAAACTGTTCATACCTTTAGCTATTTAACAGAAACATACACAAAACTTCTTTGGAGAAAGAAAGCCTCTTTGGATGGTAATTAGTTCTATAAACAGTTCTGTAAGAACATTGTGCAGCATCAAAATTAAAAAATGCCAGACATCCAATGTGCTGGAGATCAGTGGAGAAATAACTCCAGAAAGGACGAAGAGATGGAACCAAAGCAAAAACAACACCCAGTTGTGGGTGTGACTGGTGATGGGAGTAAAGTCTGATGCTGTAAAGAACAATATTGCATAAGAACCTAGAATTTTAGGTCCCTGAATCAAGGCAAATTGGAAGTGGTCAAACAGGAGATGGCAAGAGTGAACATCGACATTTTAGGAATCAATGAAATAAAATAGACTGGAATGGGTGAATTTAACTCAGATGACCATTCTATCTACTACTGTGGGCAAGAATCCCTTAGAAGAAATGGAGTAGCCATCATAGTCAACAAAAGCTCTCAAAAATGACAGAATGAGGCCTGTTCATTTCCAAGGCAAACCATTCAATATCACAGTAATCCAAGTCTATGCTCTGACCAGCAATGCTGAAGAAGCTGAAGCTGAACAGTTTAACTTANGCCATCATAGTCAACAAAAACTCTCAAAAATGACAGAATGAGGCCTGTTCATTTCCAAGGCAAACCATTCAATATCACAGTAATCCAAGTCTATGCTCTGACCAGCAATGCTGAAGAAGCTGAAGCTGAACAGTTTAACTTATATGCCGAGTACATCATGAGAAAAGCTGGACTGGAAGAAACACAAGGTGGAATCAAGATTGCCAGGAGAAATATCAATAACCTCAGATATGCAGATGACACCACCCTTATGGCAGAAAGTGAAGAGGAACTAAAAAGCCTCTTGATGAAAGTGAAAGAGGAGAGTGAAAAAGCTGGCTTAAAGCTCAACATTCAGAAAACGAAGATCATGGCATCTGGTCCCATCACTTCATGGGAAATAGATGGGAGAAACAGTGGAAACAGTGTCAGACTTTATTTTTTGGGGCTCCAAAATCACTGCAGATGGTGATTGCAGCCATGAAATTAAGAGACACTTATTCCTTGGAAGGAAAGTTGTGACCAACCTAGATAGCATATTAAAAAGCAGAGATATCACTTTGCTGACAAAGATCCTTCTAGTCAAAGCTATGATTTTTCCTGTGGTCATGTATGGATGTGAGAGTTGGACTGTGAAGAAGGCTGAGCACCAAAGAATTGATGCTTTTGAACTGTGGTGTTGTAGAAGACTCTTGAGAGTCCCTTGGACTGCAAGGAGATCAAACCAGTCCATCCTAAAGGAGATCAGTCCTGAATGGTCATTGGAAGGACTGATGTTGAAGCTGAAACCCCAATACTTTGGCCACCTGATATAAGGAACTGACTCATTTGAAAAGACACTGTTGCTGGGAAAGACTGAAGGTGGGACAAGAAGGAGATGACAGAGGATGAGATAGGTGGATGCCATCACTGACTCAATGGACATGAGTTTGAGTCAATTCCATAAGTTGCTGATGGACAGGGAGGCCTGGTGTTTGCAGGCCATGGAGTCGCAAAGAATCGAACGACTGAGCGACTGAACTGAACTGAACAAATTGATAAAACTTTATGAACAAAATACAGCAGAAACAACAGACAATAGGAAAAGGCCTACAGGTGTTTTAGATTTCGTAGTTACTAGATATAGTCTTTAAATAAATATGCATACTATGTTCAAGAAAATACAGTGAAATAGATAATTAAGAATACAATTGGAAGCTCTATGACACAATAGGAGAATAACACAGAACTAAAATTTAAGACTTCAGTAAATGTATTTGTATGTTAGACAGAGAATTAGAGAACTAGAAGAAAGGTCAGAAGAAAATATAGAGAATGAACATGGAGAAAAATTGTTGTTTTCCGGTTGCTAAGTCATGTCCAGCTCTGCGACCTCAAGGACTGCAGCATGCCAGGTTTCCTTGTCCTTCACTATCTCCCAGCGTTTGCTCAGACTCATGTCCATTGAGTCAATAATGCCATCCATCCATCTTAGCCTCTGTTGCCCCCTTCTCCTNTTTGTTTATTATCCTTTATACTCACTGCTAGCACATTATCAAAATGAAGTGAGGGTGTTTATATTTCTATTAAAATGCTAAGGTGTTTTGTTTTTAAAAAAAATTTTTTTTAAGAAAATGACAACCTACAGATAACTGCAAACTAAAAGCATTATAACCATTACCCAGATTTAGATTCTAAAGGAACAAAATGATCCCATGAAGAGTGCAACTTAAAACAATGATAAAGTTTCAATCAACATAATAAATGATGAAATCTTCTGAGATGCAATAATGTCATAAAACATTTCACCTTCAGAACCACAGAATCATGTTTGAATTAATATCTGGGATTAGGGCCTTAGGAAAATGATTGTAAGGTTTTTTCCCCAGGTGCCTGCTAAACCTCATGGCCTCATAGGATACTTTTATGGTGTGTACTCTCCATTCAGGCCAACACTTCACTCTTGCAGACACATAGAACCACAGCACTGCTTACGGTCCCAGCAACGGATGCCATCGGTGCTGCGAGGCTCCCGGACCCTCCAAAGAGAGGAAGTGCTTGTGTCTCTACTGCAGGTTAAACATGCTCTAATACACTGATTTTATGAAAATCTATATGATGACAAGAGATTAAATGAAGTGGATTTAATACTCTGCAGTATTAGAGTATAGGAGTCTTCCCACATCTTCAATAAATTTCCTTTTAAAACTTAGTTTCCTTAGTGCTTTGAAAGCATAATTTACAAGTTTTTCAAAAATAAAACTGTTACATAAAATACCATGTCAAAATGAAAAATGTTCAATAAATATTAAGTGCCTCCTAGTTATGAATTCAGTGCCTGTAATTGTTTCCTTAGTTAATCCTCACAACAACCACGTGAAATAGGTATTATTCCTAACATAAATAAACATGTGAAAGTGTACAGAAACTGAGGAGAAGGCAAAGACTGACTTTGATTCATCTTTTTCGTCTGCTTATTCATAGAGGGTTTAAATTCTTTGTTTGGTAAATTTTATTTATTTATTTAGATTTGGCTCTGCTGGATCTCTGTCACCGCGCCAGCGTTTCCCTAGCAAGCAAGCAAGCAGAGGCTGCTCTCCAGTCGCGGTGCACAGGCTTCTCATTGTGATGGCTTCTTTTGTTGCAGAGCTTCCCAGGTGGCTCAGATGGTAAAGAAACTGCCTGCAATGCAGAAGACCTGGGCTCAATCCCTGGGTCAGGAAGATCCCATGGAGAAGGAAATGGCAACCCACTCCAGTATTACTGACTGGAGAATCCATGGACAGAGAAGCCCGGTGAGCTACAGTCCATGGTGTCACGGACATGACTGAGCAGATAACGCTTTCTCTTGTTGCGGAGCGCTGGGCTCTGGGAGTGTGGGCTTCGTAGCTGCAGTACGTGGACTCCAGAGCACAGGCTCAGTAGTTGTGGTGCATGAGCCCAGCTGCTCTGAGGCATCTGGGGTCTTTCCAGATCGGAGATTGAAGCCGAGTCTCCTGCATTGGCTGGGGTTCTTTTAACACTGAGTCATCAGGGAAGCTCCATAGAGAGTTTAGTGTGAGTGAGACTGTGGAACAAAGGCAGTAAACACATGGTAGAAACAGATTCAAATCCATGTTTGCTAACTCCAGTTTCAATGTTCTTTCCACTGCACCATCCTGACTAATAACATTTCCTGTAGCAGTAACAACTGAGGAGGTGTTACCAAGTAAAGCCAACTGAAATGAAACTTAAGAGACTCTTATCTAAAGTAAGGTGGGCTGAATATGGGCATACAGCAACAATGTTGAAATTAGTATCCCTTTGTAATACTGTTGATTCCTTGTAGTTGTGCTGGCAAGGGAAAGGTCATTGATTCAAAGATGAGCCTGGAAAAAAAGAAAAAAAAAGATAAGCCTGACTGCTGACATTTGGCTATAGAAATGACTAGCATGAACCATGTATAAATAAAAGTTCTGGAGACTTCTCTTTCTAGTAATGGCAGACTGGACAATTTCAGTGAACCTTCTGTAAAGGACAGAAAGTTCTGGATAAACACATTTTAAAACTCTCTTTGAAAACATCAGACAACTAACAAGATAATAAAGAATTATTGTCTAGGATCTGAAGAAAACAGAGGCACAGCAAGCTGAGCCCAGCACCTAGGGACACTTTTCCTTTGGGGCATTTTCCAATTTTGGAGGACATATTGAGAACCTAAGAAGAGTTTTTTTTTTTTTTTTTAATGCTTATTTATTTTTCCAGTCTTATTGTGATATAATTGACTTATTGTGCAAGCTTACGTTATACAGTATAATGATTTGACTTACATATATTGTGAAGTGATTACCACAATAAGTTCAGGTTAATATATGTCATCTCATGTCATTTTTTTCTTTGTGATGACAATCTGAGCAGAGAACTTGGGATACCTTCATGGGGCTGTGGTAGGGATTAGAGTCCAGGACAGGACAACTTGTTGGGAATCCTAGTGAAGGTGCATCAGTTAGATTGTACCTGGAAAGTTCATACTCAAAGTATGAGAGAAAACCCAAAGTAAATGGGAATTCTTAGAGTTCATCTTAGTTTCAAATCATCTCAATCCCTGAAATTGGATTGAAGTTATTTCAAACTGTTCATACCTTTAGCTATTTAACAGAAACATACACAAAACTTCTTTGGAGAAAGAAAGCCTCTTTGGATGGTAATTAGTTCTATAAACAGTTCTGTAAGAACATTGTGCAGCATCAAAATTAAAAAATGCCAGACATCCAATGTGCTGGAGATCAGTGGAGAAATAACTCCAGAAAGGACGAAGAGATGGAACCAAAGCAAAAACAACACCCAGTTGTGGGTGTGACTGGTGATGGGAGTAAAGTCTGATGCTGTAAAGAACAATATTGCATAAGAACCTAGAATTTTAGGTCCCTGAATCAAGGCAAATTGGAAGTGGTCAAACAGGAGATGGCAAGAGTGAACATCGACATTTTAGGAATCAATGAAATAAAATAGACTGGAATGGGTGAATTTAACTCAGATGACCATTCTATCTACTACTGTGGGCAAGAATCCCTTAGAAGAAATGGAGTAGCCATCATAGTCAACAAAAGCTCTCAAAAATGACAGAATGAGGCCTGTTCATTTCCAAGGCAAACCATTCAATATCACAGTAATCCAAGTCTATGCTCTGACCAGCAATGCTGAAGAAGCTGAAGCTGAACAGTTTAACTTATATGCCGAGTACATCATGAGAAAAGCTGGACTGGAAGAAACACAAGGTGGAATCAAGATTGCCAGGAGAAATATCAATAACCTCAGATATGCAGATGACACCACCCTTATGGCAGAAAGTGAAGAGGAACTAAAAAGCCTCTTGATGAAAGTGAAAGAGGAGAGTGAAAAAGCTGGCTTAAAGCTCAACATTCAGAAAACGAAGATCATGGCATCTGGTCCCATCACTTCATGGGAAATAGATGGGAGAAACAGTGGAAACAGTGTCAGACTTTATTTTTGGGGGCTCCAAAATCACTGCAGATGGTGATTGCAGCCATGAAATTAAGAGACACTTATTCCTTGGAAGGAAAGTTGTGACCAACCTAGATAGCATATTAAAAAGCAGAGATATCACTTTGCTGACAAAGATCCTTCTAGTCAAAGCTATGATTTTTCCTGTGGTCATGTATGGATGTGAGAGTTGGACTGTGAAGAAGGCTGAGCACCAAAGAATTGATGCTTTTGAACTGTGGTGTTGTAGAAGACTCTTGAGAGTCCCTTGGACTGCAAGGAGATCAAACCAGTCCATCCTAAAGGAGATCAGTCCTGAATGGTCATTGGAAGGACTGATGTTGAAGCTGAAACCCCAATACTTTGGCCACCTGATATAAGGAACTGACTCATTTGAAAAGACACTGTTGCTGGGAAAGACTGAAGGTGGGACAAGAAGGAAATGACAGAGGATGAGATAGGTGGATGCCATCACTGACTCAATGGACATGAGTTTGAGTCAATTCCATAAGTTGCTGATGGACAGGGAGGCCTGGTGTTTGCAGGCCATGGAGTCGCAAAGAATCGAACGACTGAGCGACTGAACTGAACTGAACAAATTGATAAAACTTTATGAACAAAATACAGCAGAAACAACAGACAATAGGAAAAGGCCTACAGGTGTTTTAGATTTCGTAGTTACTAGATATAGTCTTTAAATAAATATGCATACTATGTTCAAGAAAATACAGTGAAATAGATAATTAAGAATACAATTGGAAGCTCTATGACACAATAGGAGAATAACACAGAACTAAAATTTAAGACTTCAGTAAATGTATTTGTATGTTAGACAGAGAATTAGAGAACTAGAAGAAAGGTCAGAAGAAAATATAGAGAATGAACATGGAGAAAAATTGTTGTTTTCCGGTTGCTAAGTCATGTCCAGCTCTGCGACCTCAAGGACTGCAGCATGCCAGGTTTCCTTGTCCTTCACTATCTCCCAGCGTTTGCTCAGACTCATGTCCATTGAGTCAATAATGCCATCCATCCATCTTAGCCTCTGTTGCCCCCTTCTCCTTCTGCCCTCAATCTTTCCCAGCATCAGGGACTTTTTCAGTGAATTGGCTTTTCGTATCAGGTGGCCAAGGTATTGGAGCTTCAGCTCCAGCATCAGTGTTCCAGTGAATATTTAAGATTAATTTCCTTTAGAATTGACTGGTTTGATCTCCTGCTGTCCAAGGGACTCTCAAGAGTCTTCCATGACTATAAGGTTCAGAGGGTAAAGGGGGAAGAGGTAATATCTGTGTTACGGGGAACTCTAAAAGAATGAGGAGAAGAAAGAGATAATGGGCCAGAAATAACATTTGAAAAGATAATGGTTGAGAACTCTGAAAAACGAATGAAAGAAATCAAGAAACGGATTTAAAGAGGTCCAGGAAACACAAGCAGTATAAATACTAAGGAATTCTAATCTACATACAACAAAGACCAATGAAAACCAAAGATTATGTATTATCAAAAGCACATGCAAATTTTTGTTAGATTTTTAGCCATTGTCACTATTTATAAAGCTTGTGTTCTTTTGTGGTTTTATGTTGATCTATTTTTTCATTGTCCTTTATTGTTGGCAGGTAAATTTCTTTCCTTTTATTAAGGCATGATAGCATTTTTAAATTCTGACAGGAATGGCAGAACTGATTCCTGGGGTCAAAGCAGCTGCTTGAGAATTAAGAGAGCAGTAATGGTAACCGCCTCCAGTATTCTTGCCTGGAGAATCCCAGGGACAGAGGAGCCTGGCGGGCAACAGTCTGTGGGGTTGCAAAGAGTCGGACATGACCTGAGCAACTAACACTTTCACTTTTTCACTTTTAAATATGTACTAAACCTCATGCAAAGAGTTGACTCACTGGAAAAGACTCTGATGCTGAGAGGGATTGGGGGCAGGAGGAGAAGGGGACAACAGAGGATGAGATGCCTGGATGGCATCACCGACTTGATGGACATGAGTCTGAGTGAACTCCGGGAATTGGTGATGGACAGAGAGGCCTGGCGTGCTGTGATTCACGGGGTTGCAAAAAGTCAGACACGATTGAGCGACTGAACTGAACTGAACTGAAACTATGAATAAAATTTCTCTCTGGGAGTATAGAAGTGAAGGAGCTGATAATGGAGATGTTGTTTTAGTAGCTGTAATGAGGTTTTCTGAGGAAAAAAGCCAATCTAAAGGAATTATTTAATTTGCTTAGGGACTATTTTTTTGTTTTAAAGATTGAAACACATGTTAAGTAAGACATTTAAAAGTAAAACAGAAAAGAAACAAATAATTGATAATTTTCTGGGTCATAGCTTAGGGACCAGACATTAAGATTGGATCCAAATGTTCTAGCTTAAAAACTAAGAGAGTTAAACTTCAGGTTACATAGCTTTGATTTTTAATTTTTCCTGAAACACAAAACATACAGATTCACTTACAAAGGCAACATTTTGCTTGGAAGTTAAGAAAAGGAAAAAATAAATATAAGTTTAAAAACACTGGACTTGGAGGTGAGTACTATGGGGTTCATTTCTAACTTTGCTCATCAGTAACTGCTCAATCTCTTTGAGTCTCAGTGACTTCTAAAGCAGGAAGATAAAAATAATCAATTCAACTACCTCTTGCATTGTTGTGAAAGTACTCACATTCAAATAAGAAATAATAGATAGAATAATATAAAAAAAATTCAAGTTCCTTGAGCGTATGAAAGAAGTAACTGGCTGCTTTAAATGAATTTAGGGAAACAGATAATGGTGGATTACATACCTGTAGACAGATAAGAATCCAACTCCAGCGTCAGTAATCTGAGGGTGAAAGAGAGGTATTAAGAAAGAAGGTGAGCAAATGTTGTCCCAGTATTTACAAAGCATGTATGGATAAGAGTGGGGAAGAATATGAATTCCAGGAACAGAATCCTAAATTAAAAAGATCTTTGCCAAGATTCTGTAGTGAATTTTGAAATAAATTATTTGTTAGGTCAGGAAAGAAAATTGCAATCAGTATAGATTCACTAAGAACAACTTAGAATAGCTGTTCTTTTTGTTTGTATATTACCAAACTGCCAGCAGGCTACANGCCAAGATTCTGTAGTGAATTTTGAAATAAATTATTTGTTAGGTCAGGAAAGAAAATTGCAATCAGTATAGATTCACTAAGAACAACTTAGAATAGCTGTTCTTTTTGTTTGTATATTACCAAACTGCCAGCAGGCTACAGTCCATGGGGTCACCAAGAGTTGGACATGACTGAATGACTGAGCGCCGCACAGCACAGACATATTGAAGGAATGCATCATAATTCTAGCAAAGCAACTGACAATGGATATCACTGAGGACAAGACGAAGAAAAGGATCCAGAAGTGAAGTCGCTCAGTCAAGGATCCAGAAGTGAAGTCGCTCAGTTGTGTCCGACTCTTTGCGACCCGTGGACTACTGTAGCCCACCAGGCTCCTCCGTCCATGGGATTCTCCAGGCAAGAATACTGGAGTGGGTTGCCATTTTCTTCTCCACCGGATCTTCCCAACCCAGGGATCGAAACCAGGTCTCCTGCACTGCAGGCAGATGCTTTAACCTCTGAGNTGGCAGATTCATGTTGATGTATGGCAAACCAATACAGTATTGTAAAGTAAAATTAAAAAATAAATAAATTAAAAAAAAGTTTTTTGTGTGTAACAAATGTCAGGTTGGCAGATCAATGGCAATAAATAAGAGCTTTTCAAGTTATGTTTTAAAAAGCACAACACATATGGAAAAAAGTTTATATTTAAAAATAACTTTTCAAACACTGTGGGGCTCTGGGAAGAATGATGATAACATCATATTGTAGACTCAATTGTATTCTCATTAGGGAGACCATAATTGCCTTAATGATAGAAGAGAGGGCAAGCATGTCCCAGCCACAATGTTGTAGCCTAAGTGCACAGCAGATTTCCCACTGATAATGTTAGTGTGCGTTACTCTGATTAGTGGAGTTTCGTCTTAACAAGGGGTATGTCTAAAGATGGCAGGCAAGGTAAGCATCTCATCAGCATCATCCTTGGAAATTCCTTAGAAGCTTAGTGTTGGAGACGTGTGTCAGTTCTGCTAAACTGAAACTACTTTTCCTAGAATTCCCGCCCACGTCTGCTTCTGGATTAGGGTTGGCCATTGTGGTTGCCTTGCATGTGATTTGAAAGGCAGATGGGAAATGGCAGCCATGATGCTTGTGAGGGTGAGTTGAGGCCCTAGTTGCCATAGCAGATTATGCTTGCTGTTGCTATCTACGTCTAATCTTGTTGGCAGTGGGGCTGCAGCTGGGCCTGTGGCCCCTTCAGTTTCACCCAGATCTCTGTTAGCTTCCCTCAGTCCTGGACCAAGTGATCCACAGTGAAAGGTACCTCCTGCTTCTACGGATCACCAGCCTCATCAAGTCTAGAGATGGTAAGAGATAGATAGGGTCCATCTTGTTCTTTGGGTTCCTGTTTTACCCTTGTAGGTTCCAGATTATCCTTGCCCTCCCTCACTTCACATCCAGTTTTCCTTCTCGCTGCCAGTCTTCCTGACCTACAGCAACTTCAGGCCCGTTTCCCAATGCCTGGACAACAGCTTTCCATAAACCTTTTACCAACTTCCATAATTGTATAAGGTCTAATGCTTATGTTCCTTATTCTGTCTCACAGATGGTGGTTCTGCTTATATGCCTGCATCTTATCCAATACAGAGACTAACATACATCTTTTATTTAATCCACTAATAGGATTTCCCTTTTTCCTCCATGTCCTTGAGCTCCATCACACTGGGCATCTGGTGAAGTAGTTGGCTTGAATATAAGAACTATGTTGTTTTAAAAAATACACATCTTTAAACCGTAGATTCATATTCTGTGCAGTCAGATGCATACTGACTTCATTTGATTTCGTTTCAAATCTGCCTGCAATGAAGGAGACCTGGGTTTGCTACCTGGTTGGGAAGATTCCCTGGAGAAAGGAAGGGAAACCCACTCCAGTATTCTTGCTTGAAGAATTCCATGGACAGAGGAGCCTAGCTGGCTACAGTCCATGAGATCGCAAAGAGTAGGACACAACCAAAGGACTGACACAGATGCACCCACACTGAGAGACACTTACAAGCTCAGGAAAAACCAGACTCCTGTTGTCCTTCTTGGTCTCACTGCAGAGCATGGTTCATTGAGCTGGATGAGTGTGCAAAATCAGCTATGCCTACATAAGTTGTTTCTCCCTCTTTCTTTTTATCTATGTGGTTTCCTTTATTGCATGTGGTTGAACTTCAATAAGTTAAACATGGATATAAGGCAATTCCATAGTAAGCACACTGGATCCTGCATCAGACCTTTGCTTCACTCTGTTTCTTGTTTGAGTGTGGGTGAGTTTTGTCTTTTTGCCCTCAGTTATTTCACCCTTGGGCACCCTTGCTCCACAGAAAACTGCATTCCACTCCTCTTTTCTTGTCTCCTCAGTCCCCCTTTCACCTTTTTTTGGCTCAACATCTACAATTTGAGATGTGTGCGATTGCTGCTTCAAAGTTGAAAACTGAGCAAATTATAGCTGTGGATTTTGTTCCTGAATTGACATGAGCATGTCCAGGCCATTTGCAGACTTCGTGGGAAACACTGGCAATCCTAAAAGTATTATAGGAGGATCATGATTTATCCTATTGTTTAGTAAGAAGAGCAGAGTTTCTTGGGAAGAGGAAGTATTTCCATAGTGTCACTTAACAATTGTGTAAATCTTATACTGGGCTGTGAGTTTTAATTAACAAACTGCTTCCATTCAGGTTGGAATTNAGTTGAAAACTGAGCAAATTATAGCTGTGGATTTTCATCCTGAATTGACATGAGCATGTCCAGGCCATTTGCAGACTTCGTGGGAAACACTGGCAATCCTAAAAGGATTTAGGATTTAGGAGGATCATGATTTATCCTATTGTTTAGTAAGAAGAGCAGAGTTTCTTGGGAAGAGGAAGTATTTCCGTAGTGTCACTTAACAATTGTGTAAATCTTATACTGGGCTGTGAGTTTTAATTAACAAACTGCTTCCATTCAGGTTGGAATTCCTGATTTATTGAGGTTCTGTTTCACCTGCATTCCACTTAACTAAACCCATAAGCTTCAAGCTTGATTTACTGTCTCATTTCCACTGGAAACACACTTCTCTTACAATATTTATAACTTTCTTAATAGGATAGTTATTGAAAAACAAGCCTTTGTTCACTCTGATGATACTCAAAAATTGTAAAAATTCAAAATCTTCTTTTCATCTCCTCACTTCCCTGCGTGAAAGCCCACAGAGGTTCCCCATTGCCTAGAAGAGAACGTCTCAAATGTTTTTCACCTGATACATGTGCCAGCAATCTCCACTTGGCAGACAAACTCCCACAGAGCCTCTGGTCCCGAGGAGGTATACTCTCTGGATTCTGTTTGTAACTCATATCCCTCTGGCCTCACCAGCGCAAATGAGGTCATGGTTTAACCTAGTGCCTTCTGATTGATAGTCTCCACCTGCGTGAGGGCAGGTTGCCCTTCTCAGGTTCCTTCTAATTTCTTCCAGGGACTCTTCAGGAGTACTTTACATGGGCTCCCAGCCCTCTGCTTGTCCTCGGCTGTCCTTCAGTTGCAACCCATTGTTCCCTGTCCTGGACACAGATTGATGCCACCCCTGCCATGCTGACTTCAAGGTGAGTTACTCCTTTATTACTGCATGAAGCACAGACACAGACCTTTTCCTTAATTCCTCCCAGTCCCACTGAAACCAGATTTCTGCTTGTTTTCTTTTTTTCTTTTAATTGGAGGATAATTGTTTCACAATGTGTTGGTTCCCGCTGTACAGCAATGTGAATCACCCACAAGTGGACATATACCCCTCCCTCTTGAACTTCCCTCCCTCCCCACCCAACCTACTCCTCTAGGTTGTCACAGAGCACCGGGTTGAGCTCCTTGTGTTTTCAACTTCCCACTAGCTCTCCATTTGACATATGGTTAATGTAAATGTTTCAATGCTCTTCTCTCAGTTCATCCCACCCTCTTCTCTCCCTGTTGTGTCCATAAGTCTGTTCTCATGTCTGTGCCTCCATTCCTTCCCTGAAAGTAGGTTCACCAATACCATTTCCTAGATTCCATATATAGCTGTAATAGATGATACTGTTTTCTCTTTCTCATCTACTTCACTCTGTAAAACAGGCTCTAGTTTCATCTACCTTGGTTCAACTGATTCAAATTTGTTCTTTTTTAAGGTTGAGCAATATTCTATTGTGTATATGTACCACAACTTCTTTCTTCATTCACCTATCAATGGATATTTATGTTGCTTCCATATCCTGGCTATTGTAAGTAGGACTGCAATGAACACTGGGGTACATGTGTCTTTTGAATTATGGTTTTCTCAGGGTATATGCCCAGTAGTGGGATTTCTGGGAAACCAGGTTTTGATGTTAACCACAACTTTTACTAGAAGCCCAGGAAATAGGAAATGAAAGCTGCTTCTAAGTTGCTTTAGTCGTGTCCGACTCTGTGCGACCCCAAAATGAAAGCAAAGAAATGTTATTAAATATAGAGGCTCTTGGAGCCATCCATTGCAGCCCACCATCATTTGGGAATGTCTTACTTAATGATTCCTTGGTTGTAGGGTTTCTTTTCCAACTAGCTGCCAGCCAGCTACTCTGACAAGGGTGCTAGCTGCTCTCACTCCCATGCAATCTGGATATTCGGGTCTCCACTCCTGAGCGTAAAGCCCTAAGAAGGAGTTTCCCCCTCGACTCCAATTTAGGGTCTGCTTTCCCTGTTGTCACTCTCAGTCCCTGGATCTCCTTTTTCCCAGGGTGACTGAGTGGGAACGTCCTCTGCTAACAGGAGAGACCTCATTGCCTACCACAGCTGGAGTTTTGCCTTCAAGGAAACCATAGCAGAACCCAGCTATCCTGCTTTGTGCAACAGACACAAAGAGGGTCACTCCCTTATATTTCTATCTTCTGAACCATAGAGAAAAGAACAGTTTCCTCTTTTCTAATTTCTCAAAGTTTGTGTTGAGTAGTTTTAAACATGAGGTAAGTTGAACTGTGCCAAACCTTGTCAAGCTTCTCTTCATGCTTTTCCCATTATGAAGTAAAAATCGGGCCTACATGTTTTTCCTGTGGTCTCAGATTCTAATGTTCTAGTAGCAACTCCTCAGTCACAAGCCTACGTGTCATCATAAGACAAACAGCTTCTTGATTTTATTTAAAAACTTTTTTTAAACTGAAATATAGTTTATTTACAATGCTGTGTTAGTTTCAGGTCTTTAGCAAAGCAATTCAGCCATATATATATATATATATATATATATCGGAGAAGGTGATGGCACCCCACTCCAGTACTCTTGCCTGGAAAATCCCATGGATGGAGGAGCCTGGGAGGCTGCAGTCCATGGGGTCGCTAAGAGTCAGACATCGTGAGCGACTTCACTTTCACTTTTCACTTTCATGCATTGGAGAAGGGAATGGCAACCCACTCCAGTGTTCTTGCCTAGAGAATCCCAGGGACGGGGGAGCCTGGTGGGCTGCCATCTATGGGGTCGCACAGAGTCGGACACGACTGAAGCGACTTAGCAGTAGTAGCAGCATACATACACATATATAAATATATTATTTTCAAGATTCTTTTCGATTATTGGTTCTTACAAAGTATTGAATATAGTTCCTTGTGCTATATAATAAGTCCTTGTTTATCCACTGTGTATTTAGTAATGTGTATGTATTAGTTCTTGTTGTTTATCCATTGTATATATAGTAATGTGTATATATTAATCCCAAACTCCTAATTTATCCCTCCTCCACTTTCCCCTTTGGTAACCATAAGTTTGTTTTCTAAATCTGTGAGTCTGTTTCTGTTTTGTAAATAAGTTCATTTATAACATTTTTTAAGATTCCACATATAAGCAATATCATATATTTATCTATCTGACTTTACTTGGTATAATAATCTCTGTCCATTTATGTTACTGAAAATGACATTATTACATTCCTTTTTATGGCTGAATAATATTCTATTGTACATATATCACATCTTTACTCATTCATCTGTCAATGGACACTTATTTTGCTTCTAAATCTTGGCTATTTTAAATAGTGCAAGCAGCTTTTTCTTTAGATTGCAAAGTATAGTCTAGACCCATACTTAGAAGGAAACCCATCTCCAGAGGAAGTAATGTGCAGAATATAAATCTGCTTTAAACATATAAAGTCTTTTACTCAGACCCACAGCTTCTCAATGTTTGCATGTCATTTTCATAATAAAATAGCTCATTGATGTGTCAGTCAGTACAGACTAGGTTATGCTGTAATAACAGGCAGTCCTGAAACACTGACTTAAAGATTTATTTCTCACTTATGCTACATATCTGCGTGAGGTTGGCATGGAGGCTTTTTTGTTGTAATTATTCAGGGACCTTGGAGGGAGTCATTTTCTTCTCAAACATTATCAGCCCCTCTATGCCTCAGGGCAAGAGATTCTTGCCCTGCCTATTTATTAATAAGTACTCCAACTTAGTTACATGTCCCCCCTCAAACACAAGGAAGCTCCATCCTACTTAGACCCTACTCTTTCCCTGACATTTGAAGCAATACATTCAGCTGTTTAACATCTCAAAGTCACATAATAGCTCCAAACAAAGCCTAGGTGTTGTACTAAAACAGAGCTCTACATGTGCAACTAATTTTAATCTTAGTAATAATTGTATGAAGGAGGTACTATCATTATCACCGTTTTATCGATGAAGAAACTGAGATCCAGAGAGGATGAATAACTTGTGCTCATACAGCTGTAATGGTAGTGCTGGGATAGATAGTTTGACTTCATGGGCCATACTCTTAACTACTACACATCCAACTCAACTTTCCTCAACTGAGCTTATCATCTGCCTACCGCCTTCCCATAATCCTACGTTTATTCTTTTTGAATTTTCCTAATTTAGGTAAAGGGCACACTACCAGCTGTCTTGTTGTAAATGTTACCAATCTGGAACTTGTCCTTGGTTCCTTTCTTTCTGTCAAGTTCCACATCCAGTTCAAACTAGCTCTCAAGGAAGGCTGACCTTTGCCACCCTCTTCTCTCTTCCTAGTACTGCAGTCCTTCTCTCAGTGATCTCTGGCATGTTGCCCCTAAGGTCTATTCTTCACCAAGCAATCAGAATGAATTTTAAAGACTCTATATCTGAAGAATTTGATGTGTTATTCCTTTGCTAAAAATACTACAATAATTTCCCAAGACATAAGGTATGATGTTTTATTATTGTTCCTTCTGCTACTGAAAGAGCGCCTCACCCAACACACACACACACACACACACACACACACACACACACACACACACACACACACACACAAAGACACACACACTCACACACTCTTAGCTAATTACTGCAATTTTCAGCTTAACTGTAACTTCTTTACAAAGGCCTCCAGATAGGGTTATGTCCCTCCGCCCTCCCTTTTTAAATTGAAGTATAATTAGTTTATAATGTTGCGTTAGTTTCTGGTGTACAGCAAAGTGATTCAGTCACACATGTGCTGTGTGTGTGCTTAGCTGCTAGTTGTGTCCAGCTCTTTGTGACCCCATGGAGAACTGTAGCCCGCCAGGTTCCTCTGTCTGTGGGATTCTCCAGGCAAGAATACTGGGGTGGGCCATGCCCTTCTCTAGGTGATCTTCCCAACCCAGGGATAGAACCCCGATATCCCACATTTCAGGCAGATTCTTTACTGTCTGAGCCAGCAGGGAAGCTCAAAGATACTGGAGTGGGTATTCTATTGGAAGGGATAGAAGCCTATCCCTTCTCCAGGGACTCTTCCCAGCCCAGGCATCAAAGCAGGGTCTCCTACTGCAGGCAGATTCTTTACCAGCTGAGCTACCACATATACATATGTATATATATTCTTTCTCCAATTATTTTCCATTATAATTTATTAAAGGATATTGAACATAGTTTCCTGTGCTACACAGTAGGTCCTTTTTAAAATATATTTTAGATACAATAGTGCATATATGTTAATCCCAAACTCCTAATTTATCCCCGCCTTGTCCCTTTGGTAATCATAAGTTTGTTTTCTATGTCTGTGAGTCTATATCCATTTTGTAGACAAGGTCATTTGTATCCTTTTTTTAGATTCCACATAAAAGTGATATTATATGATATTTGTGTTTATCTGACTTACTTATTTTAAGGAAAAAGCAAATTAGCCAAGATGATGTTGTCAAGCTCTCTCACCCCATGCCCTCTTGCTCTCACTATGTTTTGTTCAGTTCAGTTGCTCAGTTGTCTCCAACTCTTTGCAACCCATGGAATGCAGTACACCAGGCTTCGCTGTTCATCACAAACACCCAGAATTACTCAAACTCGTCCATTGAGTGGTTGATGTCTTCCAACCATCTTATCCTCTGTCGTCCCCTTCTCCTCCTGCCTTCAATCTTTCCCAGCATCAGGGTCTTTTCAGATGAGTCAGTTTTTGGTATCAGGTGGCCAAGGATTGGAGTTTCAGCTTCAGCATCAGTCCCTCCAATGAATGTTCAGGACTGGTTTCCTTTAGGATGGACTAGTTGGATTTTCTTGCTGTCTAAGGGACTCTCAAGAGTTTTCTCCAACATCACAGTTCAAAAGCATCAATTCTTCGGTGCTCAGCTTTCTTTATAGCCCAACTCTCACATCCATACATGACTACTGGAAAAACCATAGCTTTGACTAGATGGACCTTTGCTGTCAAAGTAATGTCTCTGCTTTTTAATATGCTGTGTAGAATGATCATAGCTTTTCTTCCAAGGAGTAAGTGTCTTTTAATTCCATGGCTGCATTCACCACCTGCAGTGATTTTGGAGCCCCCCAAAATAAAATCTGTCACTGTTTCCATTGTTTCCCCATCTATTTGCCATGAAGTGATGGGACCAGATGCCATGATCTTAGTTGTCTGAATGTTGAGTTTTAAGCTAAATTTTTCAATCTCCTCTTTCACTTTCAGCATGAGGCTCTTTAGTTCCTCTTCACTTTCTGCCTTAAGGGTGGTGTCATCTGTATATCTGAGGTTATTGTCATTTCTCTTGGCAATCAAAGCACGAGATTCCAGCTTGTGCTTCATCCAGCCTGGCATTTCTCAAGGTGTTCTCTGGATATAGGTTAAATAAGCAGGGTAACAATATACAGCCTTGATATACTCTTTTCTCTATTTGGAACCAGTCTGTTGTTCCATGTTCAGTTCTAACTGTTGCTTCTTGACCTGCATACAGATTTCTCAGGAGGCAAGTCAGGTAGTATGGTATTCCCATCTGTAAAAATTAAGAATTTTCCACAGTTTGTTGTGATCCACACAGTCAAAGGCTTTGGCATAGTCAATAAATGAAAAGTAGATGTTTCTCTGGAACCCTCTTGCTTTTTCAATTATTCAGCGGATGTTGGCAATTTGAACTCTGGTTCCTCTGCCTTTTCTAAAACCAGCTTGAACATCTGGAAGTTCACGGTTCACGTATCGCTGAAGCCTGGCTTGGAGAATTTTGAGCGTGACTTTAGCGTGTAAGATGAGAGCAATTGTGCGGGAGTTTGAGCATTCTTTGGCATTGTCTTTCTTTGGGATTGGAATGAAAATGGACCTTTTCCAGTCCTGCGGCCACTGCTGAGTTTTCCAAATTTACTGGCGTATTGATTGTAGCACTTTCATGACATCATCTTTTAGGATTTGAAATAGCTTAGCTGGAATTCCATTACCATTAACTTTGCTCTCAGTGATGCTTCTTAAGGCCCACTTGACTTCACATTCCAGTATGTCTGGCTCTAGGGGAGTGATTACACCATCATGGTTATGCGGGTCATGAAGATCTTTTTTGTAGAATTCTTGTGTGTATTCTTGCCACTTCTTCTTAATATCTTCTGCTTCTGTTAGGTCCA
>SJYW01012910.1:120877-140033 GCA_006410735.1 Raphicerus campestris
GTAAAGCCCTAAGAAGGAGTTTCCCCCTCGACTCCAATTTAGGGTCTGCTTTCCCTGTTGTCACTCTCAGTCCCTGGATCTCCTTTTTCCCAGGGTGACTGAGTGGGAACGTCCTCTGCTAACAGGAGAGACCTCATTGCCTACCACAGCTGGAGTTTTGCCTTCAAGGAAACCATAGCAGAACCCAGCTATCCTGCTTTGTGCAACAGACACAAAGAGGGTCACTTCCTTATATTTCTATCTTCTGAACCATAGAGAAAAGAACAGTTTCCTCTTTTCTAATTTCTCAAAGTTTGTGTTGAGTAGTTTTAAACATGAGGTAAGTTGAACTGTGCCAAACCTTGTCAAGCTTCTCTTCATGCTTTTCCCATTATGAAGTAAAAATCGGGCCTACATGTTTTTCCTGTGGTCTCAGATTCTAATGTTCTAGTAGCAACTCCTCAGTCACAAGCCTACGTGTCATCATAAGACAAACAGCTTCTTGATTTTATTTAAAAACTTTTTTTAAACTGAAATATAGTTTATTTACAATGCTGTGTTAGTTTCAGGTCTTTAGCAAAGCAATTCAGCCATATATATATATATATATATATATATATATATCGGAGAAGGTGATGGCACCCCACTCCAGTACTCTTGCCTGGAAAATCCCATGGATGGAGGAGCCTGGGAGGCTGCAGTCCATGGGGTCGCTAAGAGTCAGACATCGTGAGCGACTTCACTTTCACTTTTCACTTTCATGCATTGGAGAAGGGAATGGCAACCCACTCCAGTGTTCTTGCCTGGAGAATCCCAGGGACGGGGGAGCCTGGTGGGCTGCCATCTATGGGGTCGCACAGAGTCGGACACGACTGAAGCGACTTAGCAGTAGTAGCAGCATACATACACATATATAAATATATTATTTTCAAGATTCTTTTCGATTATTGGTTCTTACAAAGTATTGAATATAGTTCCTTGTGCTATATAATAAGTCCTTGTTTATCCACTGTGTATTTAGTAATGTGTATGTATTAGTTCTTGTTGTTTATCCATTGTATATATAGTAATGTGTATATATTAATCCCAAACTCCTAATTTATCCCTCCTCCACTTTCCCCTTTGGTAACCATAAGTTTGTTTTCTAAATCTGTGAGTCTGTTTCTGTTTTGTAAATAAGTTCATTTATAACATTTTTTAAGATTCCACATATAAGCAATATCATATATTTATCTATCTGACTTTACTTGGTATAATAATCTCTGTCCATTTATGTTACTGAAAATGACATTATTACATTCCTTTTTATGGCTGAATAATATTCTATTGTACATATATCACATCTTTACTCATTCATCTGTCAATGGACACTTATTTTGCTTCTAAATCTTGGCTATTTTAAATAGTGCAAGCAGCTTTTTCTTTAGATTGCAAAGTATAGTCTAGACCCATACTTAGAAGGAAACCCATCTCCAGAGGAAGTAATGTGCAGAATATAAATCTGCTTTAAACATATAAAGTCTTTTACTCAGACCCACAGCTTCTCAATGTTTGCATGTCATTTTCATAATAAAATAGCTCATTGATGTGTCAGTCAGTACAGACTAGGTTATGCTGTAATAACAGGCAGTCCTGAAACACTGACTTAAAGATTTATTTCTCACTTATGCTACATATCTGCCTGAGGTTGGCATGGAGGCTTTTTTGTTGTAATTATTCAGGGACCTTGGAGGGAGTCATTTTCTTCTCAAACATTATCAGCCCCTCTATGCCTCAGGGCAAGAGATTCTTGCCCTGCCTATTTATTAATAAGTACTCCAACTTAGTTACATGTCCCCCCTCAAACACAAGGAAGCTCCATCCTACTTAGACCCTACTCTTTCCCTGACATTTGAAGCAATACATTCAGCTGTTTAACATCTCAAAGTCACATAATAGCTCCAAACAAAGCCTAGGTGTTGTACTAAAACAGAGCTCTACATGTGCAACTAATTTTAATCTTAGTAATAATTGTATGAAGGAGGTACTATCATTATCACCGTTTTATCGATGAAGAAACTGAGATCCAGAGAGGATGAATAACTTGTGCTCATACAGCTGTAATGGTAGTGCTGGGATAGATAGTTTGACTTCATGGGCCATACTCTTAACTACTACACATCCAACTCAACTTTCCTCAACTGAGCTTATCATCTGCCTACCGCCTTCCCATAATCCTACGTTTATTCTTTTTGAATTTTCCTAATTTAGGTAAAGGGCACACTACCAGCTGTCTTGTTGTAAATGTTACCAATCTGGAACTTGTCCTTGGTTCCTTTCTTTCTGTCAAGTTCCACATCCAGTTCAAACTAGCTCTCAAGGAAGGCTGACCTTTGCCACCCTCTTCTCTCTTCCTAGTACTGCAGTCCTTCTCTCAGTGATCTCTGGCATGTTGCCCCTAAGGTCTATTCTTCACCAAGCAATCAGAATGAATTTTAAAGACTCTATATCTGAAGAATTTGATGTGTTATTCCTTTGCTAAAAATACTACAATAATTTCCCAAGACATAAGGTATGATGTTTTATTATTGTTCCTTCTGCTACTGAAAGAGCGCCTCACCCAACACACACACACACACACACACACACACACACACACACACACACACTCACACACACACAAAGACACACACACTCACACACTCTTAGCTAATTACTGCAATTTTCAGCTTAACTGTAACTTCTTTACAAAGGCCTCCAGATAGGGTTATGTCCCTCCGCCCTCCCTTTTTAAATTGAAGTATAATTAGTTTATAATGTTGCGTTAGTTTCTGGTGTACAGCAAAGTGATTCAGTCACACATGTGCTGTGTGTGTGCTTAGCTGCTAGTTGTGTCCAGCTCTTTGTGACCCCATGGAGAACTGTAGCCCGCCAGGTTCCTCTGTCTGTGGGATTCTCCAGGCAAGAATACTGGGGTGGGCCATGCCCTTCTCTAGGTGATCTTCCCAACCCAGGGATAGAACCCCGATATCCCACATTTCAGGCAGATTCTTTACTGTCTGAGCCAGCAGGGAAGCTCAAAGATACTGGAGTGGGTATTCTATTGGAAGGGATAGAAGCCTATCCCTTCTCCAGGGACTCTTCCCAGCCCAGGCATCAAAGCAGGGTCTCCTACTGCAGGCAGATTCTTTACCAGCTGAGCTACCACATATACATATGTATATATATTCTTTCTCCAATTATTTTCCATTATAATTTATTAAAGGATATTGAACATAGTTTCCTGTGCTACACAGTAGGTCCTTTTTAAAATATATTTTAGATACAATAGTGCATATATGTTAATCCCAAACTCCTAATTTATCCCCGCCTTGTCCCTTTGGTAATCATAAGTTTGTTTTCTATGTCTGTGAGTCTATATCCATTTTGTAGACAAGGTCANGCTACACAGTAGGTCCTTTTTAAAATATATTTTAGATACAATAGTGCATATATGTTAATCCCAAACTCCTAATTTATCCCCGCCTTGTCCCTTTGGTAATCATAAGTTTGTTTTCTATGTCTGTGAGTCTATATCCATTTTGTAGACAAGGTCATTTGTATCCTTTTTTTAGATTCCACATAAAAGTGATATTATATGATATTTGTGTTTATCTGACTTACTTATTTTAAGGAAAAAGCAAATTAGCCAAGATGATGTTGTCAAGCTCTCTCACCCCATGCCCTCTTGCTCTCACTATGTTTTGTTCAGTTCAGTTGCTCAGTTGTCTCCAACTCTTTGCAACCCATGGAATGCAGTACACCAGGCTTCGCTGTTCATCACAAACACCCAGAATTACTCAAACTCATGTCCACTGAGTGGTTGATGTCTTCCAACCATCTCATCCTCTGTCGTCCCCTTCTCCTCCCGCCTTCAATCTTTCCCAGCATCAGGGTCTTTTCAGANTTTCCCTTTTTATTGTGTTCATCTATTTCTTTGCACTGATCACTGAGGAAGGCTTTCTCATCTCTCCTTGCAATTCTTTGGAACTCTGCATTCAGATGCTTATATCTTTCCTTTTCTCCTTTGCCTTACTTCTCTTCTTTTCACTGCTATTTGTAAGGCCTCCTCAGACAACCATTTTGCCTTTTTGCATTTCTTTCTCTTGAGGATGGTCTTGATCCCTGCCTCCTGTACAATGTCACAAACCCATGTCCATAGTTCTTCAGGCACTCTGTCTATCAGATGTAATCCCTTGACTCTGTTGGTCACTTCCACTGTATAATCGTAAGGAATTTGATTTAGATCATACCTCAATGGTCTAGTAGTTTTACCTACTTTCCTCAATGTAAGTCTGAATTTGGCAATAAGGAGTTCATGATCTGAGCCACAGTCATCTCCCTGTCTTGTTTTTTGCTGACTCTATAGAGCTTCTCCATCATGGCTGCAAATAATTGATCTGATTTCAGCATTGACTATCTGGTGATGTTCATGTGTGGAGTCTTCTCTCGTGTTGTGGAAGAGGGTATTTACTATGACCAGTGTGTTCTCTTAGCAAAACTCTATTAGCCTTTGCCCTGCTTCATTCTGTAGTCTGAGGCCAAATTTGCCTTTTACTCCAGGTGTTTCTTGACTTCCTACTTTTTCATTCCAGTCACCTATAATGAAGAGGATGTCTTTTTTTGGGTGTTCTAGAAGGTCTTCTAAGTTCAACTTCAACTTCTTCAGCATTACTGGTCAGGGCATAGACTTGGATTACTGTGATATTGAATGGTTTGCCTTGGAAACGAACACAGATCATTGTCGTTTTTGAGATTGCATCCAAGTACTACATTTCAGACTCTTTTGTTGACTATGATGGCTACTCCATTTCTTCTAAGGGATTCTTGCCCACAGTAGTAGATATAATGGTCATCTGAGTTAAATTCATCCATTTTAGTCCCCCAGTTCCTAAAATGTTGATGTTCACTCTTGCCATCTCCTGTTTGACCACTTCTAGTTTACCTTGATTCATGGACCTAACATTCCAGATTCCTATGCACTATTGCTCTTTATAGCATCAAACCCTATTCCATCACCAGTCACATCCACAACTGGGTGTTGTTTTTGCTTTGGCTGCATCTCTTCATTCTTTCTGGAGTTATTTCCCACTCTTCTCCAGTAGCATATTGGGCACCAACCAACCTGGTGAGTTCATCTTTCAGTCTTCTATCTTTTATGTTTTGTAAATAATGACTTTGTAACAGCTGAAATCCCTTATAGTACTGTGCATGCGTGTCACGAGGTACTTGCTTGGTTACGGTCTACTTTTATTCTGTAAGCACGTATAAGCTTCACCTGAAAAAGCCTTTGGGGCTCCGTTATGGCTGCATTATTGTTGAATTTTGGTGGTATGGTGGTATAGGTGTGCTACAGCTGTGTCTGCTGGGTCAAGAACAAGAGGAGAGAATGCATCGTGTCTGCTGCTATGGCTGTCGTGCCAATCAGGAGAGAATAAATGTGTTTGCAGTTCCTAGGACTCCTTGAGTTTTCCTCTGGGTTTCCTGCTTATTGCCTTGCCTACCCTGGGTTCAGTGAACAGTGAGAAACAGCAAGACTATAAGCATAGCTGGCAGAATTAGCACTTCTCTTAATATGATAATCTCTAGGTCCATTCATGTTGCTGCAAATGGCATTGTTTCATTCTTTTTTTATGGTTGGGTAATATTTCATTGCATATATATGTATACATACCACATTTTTTTCCATTTATCTACTGATGGACATTTAGGTTGCTTCAATGTCTTGCCTATTGTATAGTGCTGCAATGAACATGGGGTGCATGTATCTTTTTGAATTAGAGTTTTGCCTGGTTATATGCCCAGGAATGGGATTGCTGGATCATATGGCATCTCTATTTTCAGTTTTTTGAGGAATCTCTATACTGTTTTCCACAGTGACTGCACCAATTTATATTCCCACCAACAGTGTAGGAGGGTTCCCTTTTCTCTACATTGTCTGCAACATTTGTTATTTGTAGACATTTTAATGATGGCCATTCTGACTGATGTGAGATGATGCCTCATTGTAATCTTGATTTGCATTTCTTTAACAATTAGAGATGTTGAGCATCTTTTCATGTGCCTGTTGTTATCTTTTTTGTCTTCTTTGGAAAAATGTCTTTTTAGGTCTTCTGCCCTTTTTTTGACTGGATTAATTTGGTTTTATGTTATTGAATTGTATGAACTGTTTGTATATTTTGGAAAGTAATCTCTTGTTGACTGCATCGATTGTAAATATTTTTCCCAGTTCATATGTTGTGGTTTTTTGTTTGTTTGTTTGTTTCCTTTGCTATGCAAAAGCTTTTCAGTTTAATTGGGTCCCACTTGTTTATTTTTGCTTTTATTTCTATTGCTTTGAGAGACTGACCTTGGTAAGCATTGCTACAATTTATGTCAGAGAATTGTTTTGCCTATGTTCTCTTCTAGGGGTTTTATGGTATCATGTCTTATATGTAAGTCTTTAAGTAATTTTGAGTTTATTTTTGTGCATGATGTAGGGGAGTATTCTAACTTCATTGATTTACATACTGATGTCCAGCTTTCCTAACACCACTTGCTGAAGAGACATTCTTGTCTGCATTGTATATTCTTGTTGGATACATACCCTTTTTAATGCTTCCACACTGTGATGTTCTTCTTTCTAAACAGGTCTCAAGTACACATATATTGACTTTTTCAGTGCTTATTTTCATCACTAGAAAATAAGCTTCATGATGGTAGGATGAATGTTTGCTGCGAATCTGTGGCAACTTAACATAGTGCTGGCAAAAGGCAAAGCATTCAATGTATATTTATTGAATGAGTGGATGAATGCATATTACTAGCAACCAATGGCTTGCAATTCACTTCACAGTAGATGCTAATACTGCAGTGGAGAACCTCTGGTTGGGCATTGCTGAACTTCTTTAGCTTGCAAAAGAGAAGTCTGGCTCTGATCTTANGATGAATGTTTGCTGCGAATCTGTGGCAACTTAACATAGTGCTGGCATAAGGCAAAGCATTCAATATATATTTATTGAATGAGTGGATGAATGCGTATTACTAGCAACCAATGGCTTGCAATTCACATCACAGTAGATGCTAACACTGCAGTGGAGAACCTCTGGTTGGGCATTGCTGAACTTCTTTAGCTTGCAAAAGAGAAGTCTGGCTCAGATCTGAGTTCAGGTGGCAAGTTACCATTGACATGAGTGACTGTGGGAAAGTTGTTTAAATGCTCTGTTAATACTTTCATCAGGAAACTGAGAAGAATGACCTCAAAGAATTGGCCTGGGAATTTAGTTATGTGAAGTTGGTCCTCTCCCTTAGACTATTGCCCTAGAATCTCTCTGCAGCAATTCACTCCTTGTACTTTTCCAACGTCATCTTTTGCTGAAGATCTGAAAATGATAGTTCAGTCTGTGTCCCTCTGCCTACCAGAAACATCATCCCTATTATTTCTTGCCAATATCTGTCCACTTTTTGAAAATCCAGTTCAAAACTCACCTTTTAAAATAAAATTTCCAATATGCTCCTTTTTGCTGCTTCAGCATTTCAGGGGAACTTCACTGTATGTTGATTTGTGCTTGATCATACCTGGTTTTATGGATATTTCCAGTAGATTACCTGGATAGATTGCAACTCCCTGGTGGTGGCTTCTTTGCTTTGTATGCTGTGAAGTGCTTTGTATGAAGCAGAAAAGCAAAGTGTTGATCTGTTATTGTTGAATTAATTAATTCATCTAGGAAGTAGAAGTTGTTCTAATCATATTTGTTTCAGGCCAAATAAGTTGTATGTTTCAGCCAGAACCATCTTAAACAGAAGAAAGGGACTCATGTTGACAGGTTATGATGCAGTGACTTTTAGTCTTTATCTTCTTTGACATATATACTAACCCTGGGGTGTTGTTCTTTCTTTTTTTTTTAAAGCTCAGATTTCTCAAAGAAGTTTTTCCAGTGAGACAGAATAATCAATCTTCTTTAGTCCATGTGTTAAAGCTGAACATGCTTTAAAAAAAAAACCTGAAAAATACAAACTAATAGCAGGGAAAAAAGAAAAAAAAATCAACAAAAAAATAAATGAATGGAATAGTCTTGTAAATTGACTCTACATTTAGAGTCCCCCTAAAAAATCCTCCAAGTCAGATTACTTTACTGGTGAATACTACTTAACATATTCTGCTCAAAAGTCTTCTGGAAAGTTGGAGAGGAGCTAATACTTCCCAACACATATGTGAAACCAACATGATCTTGATAGTGCTCCAGTATGCCTCACAAACACATATCTGAAAGACCTTAACAAAGTATTCACAAATTGAGTCCAGCAATATAGAAAAAGTATAATAAAACCTGATCAACTGAGGTTTATCCCAAAAAGGTAAGACTGGTTCAACATTTGAAAAATCAGTGTAATTCATTACATGGACAGTCGAAAAGAGAGAAAACTCATTATCATTTCAATAGATGTAAATAAGATTGATAAAGATCTATTCATCAAATAAAAAAATAAATGAACTCTTAGCAAACTAGGAATAGAAGGAAATTCCCCAGCCTGATAGAGTGCCTCTACCAAAGAAATCTACAAAAAAAAAAAAAAAGGAGATTAACTTTTAGATCTTCCCACTAAGATCAGAAACAAGAAAGAATTTCCATTGCACTGGAGTTCTAAAAAAGTATAATAAGGCTAGAAAGGCAAAAAAAAGATGTGTGTTTTGGAAAGAAAATATTAACACTGTTTATACTCTCAGATGACATGATTGTATACATAGAAGATCTCAGAGAATCTAATAAAAAGCTGTTAGACCTTATAAACAAATTTAGTGAATTCTCAGAATACAAGAGCAATACATTTAAAAACTCAGCTGTATTTCTATACTCTAGGAAGGAACAATTGGAAACAGAAATTTTTTGAAAGTACATTCAATTTACATGTAAAATAAATATGTTTAAAATAACATCCAGTACTGAGAATACTTGGAGAAGGAAATGGCAACCCACTCCAGGATACTTGCCTGGAGAATCTCATGGGCGGAAGAGCTTGGTGGGCTACAGTCCATGGGTCCAGAGAATACTTAAAGATAAACCTAACAGCAGACATAGAGAATAGACTTGTGAATACAGTGAGGGAAGGAGAAAGTGGGATGGGTTGAGAGAGTAGCGTTGGCATATATACACTACCATGTGTGAAATAGATAGCTAGTGGGGAGCTTTTGTATAGTACAGGGAGTCCAGCTCAGTGCTCTGTGATGACCTAGAAGGGTGGGAGGCAGGCTCAAGAAGGAGGGGATATATGTAGACATATAGATGATTCTCATTGTTACACAGCAGAAACTAACACAGCACTGTAGAGAAATTATACTCCAATCAAAAATAAATTTAAAAAGACAAACCTAACAAAATACGTGCAAAATTTGTATGCTAAAGACTAAAAATCATTGATGACAATAATAGTAAAAATCTAAATAAAGTGCTGTCCTATGGATCAGAAAACTCAGTTTTGTCAAAATGTCAATTTCTCCCAAATTGTTACATAAACTAAGTATAATTCCAATCACAATCCCAGGAGACTTTTTGTAGAAAGTAATCAACTGATCCTAAAAATTATATGGAAGGGCAAAGGATCTATAATAGCGAAAACAATTTTGAAAAAGAAAAAAAGTTGGGTTACTATAAAGCTAAACCAGGACAGCATGGTACTGGCAAAAGGACAGGCACGAAAAGCAACTGAATAGGGTAGACGGCACAGAAACAGACACAAATACTAACTGATTTTCAGCAAATATGCCAAGGCAATGCAACAGAAAGGATGGCATTTTCAGTGAATGGTGCTGGGATATTTGAACATCCATTTGTAAAAAATGTCATCCATATTGATAGTGCCTCATATTGTATTCAAATGTTACCTGGAAATGGATCAAAAACCTAAGTTTACGCTTAAAACTATAAAATCTCTAGAATAAAACAGGGAAAAATTCTTCCTGACACTCACTTAGGCAAAGATTTCTTAGAAAGGACACCAAAAAATCCATTTAAAAAGTTGATAGACTAGATTTTATCAAAATTTAAACCTTCTGTTCTTAAAATGACATTACGAAGAGGAAAAAAGGACAAACCNGTAAAAAATGTCATCCATATTGATAGTGCCTCATATTGTATTCAAATGTTACCTGGAAATGGATCAAAAACCTAAGTTTAAGCTTAAAACTATAACATCTCTAGAATAAAACATAGGGAAAAATTCTTCCTGACACTCACTTAGGCAAAGATTTCTTAGAAAGGACACCAAAAAATCCATTTAAAAAGTTGACAGACTAGATTTTATCAAAATTTAAACCTTCTGTTCTTAAAATGACATCACGAAGAGAAAAAAAGGACAAACCCCAGGACAGGTAGAGGACTGGTAACCAGAATACACAGGACTCTCAAAACTCAAGGAAACCAACAAACTGTTAATGTGGATCAAAGGTTTGAGGAGATACATCATCAAAGAAGAGGTACACATAGCAAATAAGCACATGAAAAGATGTCAGTGTCATTAGGTGGGTGGAGAAATGTAGTTTAGAAGCACAGTGTGATACCACCACACATCTGTTATAATGGCTCAAATAACAATAAACTGAAAATGCAAAATGCTGGTGAAAGTACTGAGTAACTGGAACTCTGGTACATATCCTGGTGGAAATGCAAAACGGTACAGCCTCTTAGGGGAAGAGTTTGACAGTTTCTTATAGATCCACCACAGAGAAACCTTTTCTCTCTCTCTCTCTCTTTTTTTTTTAACAGTTCTATTCATAAGAACCCAAACTAAAAACAACCAAGCACCCAATTACTGTATGGATAAATGAATTTTTGGTACATTCTTATAATTATAATGGAATATTATTCAGCAATAATAAGGAACTGTGGTGTTGGAGAAGACTCTTAAGAGTGCCTTGGACTGCAAGGAGATCCAACCAGTTTATTCTGAAGGAGATCAGCCCTGGGATTTCTTTGGAAGGAATGATGCTAAAGCTGAAACTCCAGTACTTTGGCCATCTCACGCAAAGAGTTGACTCATTGGAAAAGACTCTGCTGCTGGGAGGGGTTGGGGGCAGGAGGAGAAGGGGACGACAGAGGATGAGATGGCTGGATGGCATCACAGACTCAATGGGCATGAGTCTGAGTGAACTCCAGGAGTTGGTGATGGACAGGGAGGCCTGGAGTGCTGCGATTCATGGGGTTGCGAAGAGTTGGACATGACTAAGTGACTGAACTGAACTGAACTGAAGGAATGAACTGATGATACACACACAACATCACTGAATTATTTACTTCTGCTTTATTATTTTTGGCTGTGCTGGGTCTTCACTGCTGCACACATTTTCTCTAGTGGCAGTGTGCAGGCTTCTCACTGTGGTGGCTTCTCTTGTTGTGGAGCACAGACCCTGAGTGCACATGGGCTCTCGTAGTTGTGGCTGGTGGGCTCTGTAGTGGCTGTTCCAAGCTCCAAGATGAGGGCTCAATAGTTGTGACACACGGGCTTAGTTGCTCCCATGGCATGTAGGATCTTCCCTGACCAGGGATGCGATCAGCGTCCCTTGCATTGCAACGCAGGTTCTTAACCACTGGACCACCAGGGAAGCCCAACATTATTGAATTTAAAAGCAATTTGATAAGTAAAAGAAGTCAGATTCAAAAGGTATCAAACTGTATGATTCCATTTATCAACATATGACATTCTGGAAAAGGCAGAAATAGAAATTAGATCTTTGGTTGCCAGGGGCTAGGGTAGGACTGGGGATTGCTTGCAAAGGAGCATGAAGGGTCTTTTTAAGATGAAAGTATTCTCTACCTTGATTGCGGGATTGGTTACATGATTGCATAAACTGTCAAAATACAGAGTACATTCCGAAAGATAAATTGTATTGTTTGTTAATTGCACTTCAATTAAAAAAAATCAGCATTTTACAGGCTACCTAAAGAAAACCAATGTGAACAAAATGATAAGAGAATCAAAACCAGTTCAGTGTGACCATTCCAATGTCTCTTCTGCTCCAGTTGCTGCTCTAAACACCTTCCCTCCTGGAGCTGGGCTTATGGTCATGCGCAGGTGGATTCAGGAGGGAAGGAGGAAACTCTGCTTTTTGAGCATTAGCTCAACACTGTTTGGCTGGGAATGCCTTGCTTCATCTAGGGAAGACAACACCAAAATGTTAAAAAGTCCCCAATAAACAAAAAACCCACCCCAAATCCAGCCAAACACAAAACAACCACTCTGCTTAAAAATAGTAATTAAAAAAAGAAGTTTTTATCACATGTAGAAGGATCTGTCTGACTTTAATAGCTCTTAATTAACCCAGTTTGCTAATGAGTTAAAGCCATCTTCAGAAGGGATGTTTCTCTTTTCCAATTTTCATATTTCATTAAACCCATAAATTCTGCATCTTGGATATTTTCTTCTCCACCTCTCAATGTGTGCATTTCAAAAGAAATAGTCTCATCCTTGAGGTATGAGGAAAATTTCCAGCATGTTTTGCCAAAAAACCCATTTGTTGGGGTAGAGAGCAATTGCACAACAATGAAAAATTGTGAGGTAGTACTCAAGAGATTCTTGCAGCTCACTAAACTAGTGCAACAGCTGCAAAGGTGTTCTAAGTAAAAGAGTGCAGGTCAAATAGTATTTTGAATTTTACATTTTGGAAGACTTAGTCTTTTTCCCCTCTAACATTCTCAGTATAAGATCTCATCAAGCATACTGCATATACATATTGCCAAACACATCTGAAAATTCAAAGAACAGCACCAAGGTGTTTTATTTCAGATGTTGGGCCCCATCATTTCCCATAACAATTAATTATTTTCCCTTCTGTGCTTTAGGAACTGAGTGGAAATTTGGGTGATTCCCATGCCTTAGGATCTGGCATAAAAATACATGAGAGCCATATTTCTGAGAATTTTTTAAAAAATTATTTTCACAATAACTTTTTTCCCTGTTGTCAAGTCTTGTTTCCCATACTTTGACAGAGAAATACAATTGTTCTATTTAGAAGGGTACAAAAAATTGGCATAATCAGATCTCCCCAAAAGTCCTTGCTGGTTTTCAACAAATCATACCTTACCTGTACCAGATCCATTATTTTCTTATTTTTGTGAGATTAGTATGATGGTATTTAGTGGCACGAAAGTTCTGGGAGAAATGTGATTGTATGAAAAATAAGCCTTGAAAATGGCTACTGGACAGAATTACTGCCAGACACCCCACAGAGAACTGAGCTAGACCTGTGTTTGAGTGTCTCCTGTGGAGGTATGGGTCAGCAGTGGGCTGCCATAGGTGCAGGGGCTCTGGGTGCAGCAGACCTGGGTGTGACATAAGCCCTCTTGGAGGAGGTCGCCATTAACCCCACCACCGAACTGACAGAACTTATATTGGACTGGGGAAACAGAGTCTTGGAGGACGCAAACAAAACCTTGTGTGCACCAGGACCCAGGAGAAAGGAGCAGTGACCCCAAATATGACTGACCCAGACTTGCCTATGAGTGTTCAGGAGTGTTTGGCAGAGGCATGGATTGGCAGTGGCCTGCTCCAGGGTTAGGGGCACTCAGTGTAGCAGTGCATGCATGGGACCTTTGGAAGGAGGTCACCATTATTTTCATTACCTCCACCATAGTTTGGCCTCAGGTCAAACAACAGGGAGGGAACATAGCACCAACCATCAACAGATAACTGGATTAAAGATTTACTGAGCATGAGCTATCAAGGTTATTGCTCAAGGTTTACTGAGCTGGTGCCACATCAGGAAATCGTGAAGGGAAGATCCTTCAGCTTCCCCAGTGCCTGGCAGTTGAGGCAAGAAACTGACGTTGATGGGACAAAATTTTGTAGTACCCTCCCTTAGGAAGACCTTCCTAGGGTCGAGAGGAGCTACTCCATGTTCAGGGTCAGGAGGGGCAGCTGTGAGGAGATACTCCTCGTCCAAGGTAAGGAGCAGCGGCTCCACTTTGCTGGAACAGCTGTGAAGAGATACCCCACGTCCAAGGTAAGAGAAACCCAAGTAAGATGGTAGATGTTGCGAGAGGCATCAGAGAGCAGACACACAAACAATAATCACAGAAAGCTAGTCAATCTAATCACACGAACCACAGCCTTGTCTAACTCAATGAAACTAAGCCATGCCGTGTGGGGCAACCCAAGATGGGTGGGTCATGGTGGAGAGGTCTGACAGAATGTGGTTCACTGGAGAAGGGAATGGCAAAGCACATCAGCATTCTTGCCTTGAGAACCCCATGAGCAGTATGAAAAGGCAAAAATAGGATACTGAAAGAGGAACTCCCCAGGTTGGAAGGTGCCCAATATGCTACTGGAGATCAATGGAGAAATAACTCCAGAAAGAATGAAGGGATGGAGCCAAGCAAAAACAGGACCCAGTTGTGTGTATGACCAGTGATAAGAGAAAGATCCCATGCTGTAAAGAGCAATATTGCATAGGAACCTGGAATGTCAGGTCCGTGAATCAAGGCAAATTGGAAGTAGTCAAACAGGAGATGGCAAGGGTGAACATTGACATTCAAGGAATCAGCAAACTAAAATGGACTGGAATGGGTGAATTTAACTGACATGACCATTATATCCACTATTGTGGGCAAGAATCCCTTAGAAGAAATGGAGTAGCCATCATGGTCAACAAAAGAGTCCGAAATGCAGTACTCGGATGCAATCCCCAAAACGACACAATGATCTCTGTTCATTTCCAAGGCAAACCATTCAATATCAGAGTAATCCAAGTCTATGCCCCAACCAGTAACACTGAAGAAGCTGAAGCTGAATGATATTCTATGAAGACCTACAAGACCTTTTAGAACTAATACCCCCAAAAGATGTCCATTTCCTGAGATAACAGGCAAATTTGGCCTTGGAACATGGAACAAAGCAGGGCAAAGGCTAATAGAGTTTTGCCAAGAGAACACACTGTTCATAGCAAACACCATCTTCCAACAACACAAGAGAAGACTCTACACATGGACATCACCAGATGGTCAACACCGAAATCAGATTGATTGTATTCTTTGCACCCAAAGATGGAGAAGCTCTCTACAGTCAGCAAAAATAAGACCAGGAGCTGACTGTGGCTCAGATCATGAACTCCTTATTGCCAAATTCAGACTTAAATTGAGGAAAGTAGGGAAAAGTTCTAGACCATTGAAGTATGATGTATATCAAATTCCTTATGATCATACAGGGAAGTGACACATAGATTTAAGGGACTAGAGCTGATAGAGTGCCTGATGAACTATGGATGGAGGTTCGTGACACTGTACAGGAGACAGGGATCAAGACCATCCCTATGGAAAAGAAATGCAAAAAAGCAAAATGGCTGTCTGTGGAGGCCTTACAAATAGCTGTGAAGAGAAGAGAAGTGAAAAACAAAGGAGAAAAGGAAAGATATAAGCATCTGAATGCAGAGTTCCAAACAACAGCAAGGAAAGATGAGAAAGCCTTCCTCAGCGATTAATGCAAAGAAAGGAAAACAACAGAATGGGAAAACTAGAGATCTCTTCAAGAAAATTAGAGATACCAAGGGAACATTTCATGTGAAGATGGGATCGATAAAGGACAGAAATGGTGTGGACCTAGCAGAAGCAGAAGATATTAAGAAGAAGTGGCAAGAACACACAGAAGAACTGTACAAAAGTCTTCACGACCCAGATAATCACGATGGTGTGATCACTCACCTAGAGCCAGACATCCTGGAATGTGAAGTCAAGTGGGCCTTGGAAAGCATCACTGTGAACTATTGGGCCCTAAATGGGAAACCTTAAAAACAAAGGGGCTAGCTTTGTGGTCGAAAACCTAAGACTCCTGTTATAATGAAGGCACATGATGATTTGACCTTTAACGTGATTGGTGCAACTATGGAAAATCCCTCCTAAAACCCTCCTGCTTGCCTATATAAGCTGGGAATTTGTAGCAATAAAGCGGAACTGCTTCGATGGAACCCCTGTCGCATCTGATTGTCTCTCGCTCACCGAGGGGCTGGGTTGGCGGGACAGCAGGCTCACCTCTCCTCGGGACCCCTCGGCTTTGCTGAGGGAAGTTCCATTGCCTCTACTCTTTCTGCAGAGCGCCCTCCGCAGTGAACAAACTAGGAGAAGTGATGGAATTCCAGTTGAGCTATTTCAAATCCTGGAAGATGATGCTGTGAAAGTGCTACACCCAATATGCCAGCAAATCTGGAAAAATCAGCAGTGGCCACAGGACTGGAAAAGATCAGTTTTCATTCCAATTCCAAAGAGAGGCAATGCCAAAGAATGCTCAAACTCCTGCACAATTGCACTCATCTCACATGCTAGTAAAGTAATGCTCAAAATTCTCCAAGCCAGGCTTCAGCAATATGTGAACTGTGAACTTCCTGATGTTCAAGCTGGTTTTAGAAAAGGCAGAGGAACCAGAGATTAATTGCCAACATCCATTGGATCATGGAAAAAACAAGAGAGTTCCAGAAAAATATCTATTTTTGCTTGATTGACTATGTCAAAGCCTTTGACTGTGTGGATCACAATAAATTGTGGCAAATTCTGAGAGAGACAGGAATACCAGACCACCTGACCTGCCTCTTGAGAAACGTATATGCAGGTCAGGAAGCAAGAGTTAGAACTGGACATGGAACAACAGACTAGTTCCAATTAGGAAATGGAGTACGTCAAGGCTGTATATTGTTACGCTGCTTATTTAACTTATATGTAGAATACATCTTGAGAAACACTGGGCTGGAAGAAACACAAGCTGGAATCAAGATTGCCAGGAGAAATGTNTAGGAAATGGAGTACGTCAAGGCTGTATATTGTTACGCTGCTTATTTAACTTATATGTAGAATACATCTTGAGAAACACTGGGCTGGAAGAAACACAAGCTAGAATCAAGATTGCCAGGAGAAATGTCAATAACCTCAGATGTGCAGATGACACCACCCTTATGGCAGAAAGTGAAGAGGAACTAAAAAGCCTCTTGATGAAAGTGAAAGAAGAGAGTGAAAAAGTTGGCTTAAATCTCAACATTCAGAAAATGAAGATCATGGCATCCCGTCCCATCACTTCATGGGAGATAGATGGGAAAACAGTGGAAACAGTGTCAGACTTTTTCTTGGGGGGGTTTCAAAATCACTGCAGATGATGATTGCAGCCATGGAATTAAAAGACGCTTACTCCTTGGATGGAAACTTATGACCAGCCTAGGCAGCGTATTGAAAGCAGAGACGTTACTTTGCCAACAAAGGTCCGTCTAGTCAAGGCTATGGTTTTTCTAGTGGTCATGTATGGATGTGAGAGTTGGACTGTGAAGAAAGCTGTGCGCCGAAGGATTGATGCTTTTGAATTGTGGTGTTGGAGAAGACTCTTGAGAGTCCCTTGGACTGCAAGGACATCCAATCAATCCATACTAAAGGAGATCAGTCCTAGGTGTTCTTTAGAAGGACTGATGCTAAAGCTGAAACTCCAATACTCTGGCCACTTCATGCGAAGTGTTGACTCATTGGAAAAGACTCTGATGATGGGAGGTATTGGAGGCAGGAGGAGAAGGGGATGATAGAGGCTGAGATGGCTGGATGGCATCACTGACTTGATGGACAAGAGTTTGGGTGAACTCCTGGAGTTGGTGATAGACAGAAGGCCTGGGTGCTGCAGTTCACAGGGTCACAAAGAGTCGGACACGACTGAGTGACTGAACTGAACTGAGCATGACCCTGTTTATCAGAACAAGACCCTCAGTCAGTCTTTCCCATCAGGAAGCTTCCATAAGCTTCTTATCCTTATCCATCAGAGAGCCAAAAGAATGGAAATCACAGTCTCAGAAAACTAATCAAAATGATCACATGGACCACAGCATTGTCTAACTCAATGAAACTATATGACATGCCATGTAGGGCCACCCAAGATGGATGGGTCATGGTGAAGAGTTCTGACAAAATGTGTTTCACTGGGGAAGGGGATGGCCAACCACTTCAGTGTTCTTGCCTTGAGAACCCCATGAACAGTATGAAAATGCCTAAAGATAGGACACTAAAAGATGAACTCTCCAGATGGGTAGGTGCCCAATATGCTACTGGAGGTCAGTGGAGAAATAATTCCATAAAGAATGAAGAGATGGAGCCAAAACATAAAGAACACCCAGCTGTGGATGTGACTGGTGATTGAAGTAAAGTCCGATGCTATAAAGAACAATATTGCATAGAAACTTGGAATGTTAGGTCCATGAATCAAGGCACAATCAGTTCAGTTCAGTTCAGTGGCTCAGTCGTGTCTGACTCTTTGTGACCACATGAATCGCAGCACGCCAGGCCTCTCTGTCCATCACCAACTCTCGGAGTTCATTCAGACTCACGTTCATCGAGTCCGTGATGCCATCCAGACTTCTCATCCTCTGTCATCCTGTTCTCTTCCTGACCCCAATCCCTCCCAGCATCAGAGTCTTTTCCAATGAGTCAACTCTTCACATGAGGTGGCCAAAGTACTGGAGTTTCAGTTTTAGCATCATTCCTTCCAAAGAAATCCCAGGGCTGATCTCCTTCAGAATGGACTGGCTGGATCTCCTTGCAGTCCAAGGGACTCTCAAGAGTCTTCTCCAACACCACAGTTCAAAAGCATCAATTCTTCAGCACTCAGCCTTCTTTACAGTCCAATTCTCACATCCATACATGACTACTGGAAAACCACAGCCTTGACTAGATGGACCTTCGTTGGCAAAGTAATGTCTCTGCTTTTGAATATGATGTCTAGGTTGGTCATAACTTTTCTTCCAAGGAGTAAGCGTCTTTTAATTTCATGGCTGCAGTCACAATCTGCAGTGATTTTGGAGACCCCCAAGAAAAAATCTGACACTGTTTCCACTGTTTTCCCATCTATCTCCCATGAAGTGATGGGACCGGATGCCATGATCTTCATTTTCTGAATTTGAGCTTTAAGCCAACTTTTTCACTCTCCTTTTTCACTTTCATCAAGAGGCTCTTTAGTTCCTCTTCACTTTCTGCCGTAAGGGTGGTGTCATCTGCATATCTGAGGTTATTGATATTTCTCCCGGGAATCTTGATTCCAGCTTGTGTTTCTTCCAGTCTAACGTTTCTCATGATGTACTCTGCATAGAAGTTAAAAAAGCAGAGTGGCAATATACAGCCTTGACATACTCCTTTTCCTATTTGGAACCAGTCTGCTGTTCCATGTCCAGTTCTAA
>SJYW01012910.1:153281-171890 GCA_006410735.1 Raphicerus campestris
CTGCTGTTCCATGTCCAGTTCTAACTCTTGCTTCCTGACCTGCATACAGATTTCTCAAGAGGCAGGTCAGGTGGTCTGGTATTCTCATCTCTTTCAGAATTCGCCACAGTTTGTTGTGATCCACACAGTCAAAGGCTTTGACATAGTCAATCAAGCAGAAATAGATGCTTTTCTGGAACTCTCTTGCTTTTTCCATGATCCAGCGGATGTTGACAATTAATCTCTGGTTCCTCTGCCTTTTCTGAAACCAGCTTGAACATCAGGAAGTTCACAGTTCACGTATTGCTGAAGCCTGGCTTGGAGAATTTTGAGCATTACTTTACTAGCATGTGAGATGAGTGCAATAGTGTGGTAGTTTGAGCATTCTTTGGCATTGCCTTTCTTTGGGATTGGAATAAAAACTGATCTTTTCCAGTCCTGTGACCACTGCTGAGTTTTCCAGATTTGCTGGCATATTGAGTGCAGCACTTTCACAGCATCATCTTTTAGGATTTGAAACAGTTCAACTGGAGTTCCGTCACCTCCACTAGCTTTGTTCGTGGTGATGCTTTCCAAGGCCCACTTGACTTCACATTCCAGGATGTCTGGCTCTAGATTAGTGATCACACCATCATGATTATCTTGGTTGTGAAGATCTTTTTTGTACAGTTCTTCCGTGTATTCTTGCCACCTCTTCTTCATATCTTCTGCTTCTGTTAGGTCCATACCATTTCTGTCCTTTATCGAGCCCATCTTTGCATGAAATGTTCCCTTGGTATCTCTAATTTTCCTGAAGAGATCTCTAGTCTTTCCCATTCTGTTCTTTTCCTCTATTTCTTTGTATTGATCACTGAAGAAGGCTTTTTTTAATCTCTTCTTACTATTCTCTGGAATTCTGCATTCAGATGCTTATATCTTTCCTTTTCTAGATGGCCAGAGTGAACATTAGCATTGTAGGAATTGGGGAGCTAAAATGGATCTGAATGGATAAATTTAACTCAGTTCAGTTCAGTTCAGTTGCTCAGTTGTGTCTGACTCTTTGCCACTCCATGAATCATAGCACGCGAGGCCTCCCTGTCCATCTCCAACTCCAGGAGTTCACTCAGACTCACGTCCATCGAGTCAGTGATGTCATCCAGCCATCTCATCCTCTGTCCTCCCCTTCTCCTCCTGCCTCCAGTCCCTCCCAGCATCAGAGTCTTTTCCAGTGAGTCAACTCTTTGCATGAGGTGGCCAAAGTACTGGAGTTTCAGCATCAGTCTTATTTCCTCCAAAGAAATCCCAGGGCTGATCTCCTTGAGAATGGACTGGTTGGATTTCCTTGCAGTCCAAGGGACTCTCAAGAGTCTTCTCCAGCACCACAGTTCAAAAGCATCAATTCTTTGGCGCTCAGCTTTCTTCATAGTCCAACTCTCATATCTATACATGACCACTGGAAAAACCATAGCTTTGACTAGACAGACCTTTGTTGGCAAAGCAATGTCTCTGCTTTTCAATATGCTATCTAGGTTGGTCATAACTTTCCTTACAAGGAGTAACTGACTTAATTTCATGGCTACAGTGACCATCTGCAGTGATTTTGGATGACCATTATATCTAGTACTGTGGGCAAGAATCCTTTAGAAGAAATGGAGTAGCCATCATGGTCAACAAATAGTCTGAAATGGAGTGAAAGTGAAAGTGAAGTTGCTCTGTCGTGTCTGACTCTTTGCGACATCGTGGACTATAGCCCACCAGGTTCCATCGTCCATGTGATTTTCCAGGCAAGAATACTAGAATGGGTTGCCTTTTCCTTCTCCAGGAGATCTTCCCTCCCCAGGGATTGAACCTGTGTCTCCTTCATTGTAGGCAGACGCTTTACCATCTGAGCCACCAGGGAAGGCTCTGAAATGGAGTACTTGGATGCAGTCTCAAAAATGATAGAATGGTCTGTGTTCATTTCCAGGGCAAACCATTCATTATCACAGTAGTCCAAGTCTCTGCCCTGACCAGTAATGCTGAAGAAGCTGAAGTTGAAGACCTATAAGACCTTCTGAGCTAACACCCTAAAAAGACATCTTCTTCATTATAGGGGACTGAAATGCAAAAGTAGGAAGTCAAGAAATACCTGGAGTAACAGGCAAATTTGGCCTTAGAGTACAAAATGAAGCAGGGCAAAGGCTAATAGAGTTTTGCTAAGAGAACACACTGGTCATAGCAAACACCCTCTTCCAACAACACAAGAGAAGACTCTACACACTGACATCACCAGATGGCCAATGCTGAAATCAGTTTGATGTTATTCTTTGCAGCCATGATGGAGAAGCTCTATAGAGCCAGCAAAAACAAGACCGGGAGCTGACTGTGGCTCACATCATGAACTCCTTATTGCCAAATTCGGACTTAAATTGAAGAAAGTAGGGAAAACTACTAGACCATTGAGGTATGACCTAAATCAAATTCCTTATGATTATACAGTGGAAGTGACAAATAAATTCAAGAGACTACATCTGATAGAGAGCCTGAAGAACTATGGACGGAGGTTTGTGACATTGTACAGGAGGCAGTGATCAAGACCATCCTCAAGAAAAAGAAATGCAAAAAAGGCAAAATGATTGTCTGAGGAGGCCTTAAAAATAGCTGAGAAGAGAAGTAGGCAAAGGAGGAAAGGAAAGATATACGCATCTGAATGCAGAATTCCAAAGAATAGCAAGAAGAGATGAGAAAGACTTCCTCAGTGGTCAGTGCAAAGAAATAGATGAAAACAATAGAATGGGAAAGGCTAGAGATCTCTTCAAGATAATTAGAGATGCCAAGGGAATATTTCATGCGAGGATGGGCACATAAAGGACAGAAATGGTATGGACCTCAGAGAAGCTATTAAGAAGAGGTGGCAAGAATACACAAAAGAACTATACAAAAAAGATCTTCATGACCCAGATAACCACGATGGTGTGATCACTCACCCAGAGCCAGACGTACTGGTGTGTAAAGTCAGGTGGGCCTTAGAAAGTATCACTACTAACAAAGCTAGTGGAGGTAATGGAATTCCAGCTAAATTATTTCAAATCCTAAAAGATGATGCTGTGAAAGTGCTGCATTCAATATGGCAGCAAATTTGGAAAACTCAGCAGTGGCCACAGGACTGGAAAAGGTTAGTTTTCATTCCAATCTCAAAGAAAGGCAATGCCAAAGAATGCTCAAACTACCATACAGTTGTACTTATCTCACACACTAGCAAAGTAATACTCAAAAATCTCCAAGCCAGTCTTCAACAGTATGTCAAGCATGATCTTCCAGATGTTCAAGCTGGATTTAGAAAAGGCGGTGGAACCAGAGATCAAATTGCCAAGATCCACTGGATCTTCGAAAAAGCAAGAGAGTTCCAGAAAAACATCTACTTCTGATTTACTGACTATGTCAAAGCCTTTGACTCTGTAGATCCCAACAAACTGTGGAAAATTCTTAACTTTTATACATGGGAATACCATACTACCTGACCTGCCACCTGAGAAAACTGTATGCAGGTCAGGAAGCAACAGTTAGAACTGGTCATGGAAAAACAGACTGGTTCCAGATAGGGAAAGGAGTCTGTCAAGGCTGTATATTGTCACCCTGCTTGTTTAACCTATATCCAGAGTACATCATGAGAAATGCCAAGCTAGATGAAGCACAAGCTAGAATCAAGATTTCTGGGAGAAATATCAATAACCTCAGATATGCAGATGACAGCACCCTTATGGCAGAAAGCAAAGAGAAACTAAAGGGCCTCATGATGAAAGTGAAAGGGGAGAGTGAAGAAGTTGGCTTAAAACTCAGCATTCAGAAAACTAAGATCATGGCATGTGGTCCCATCACTTTATGGGAAATAGATGGGGAAATAATGGAAACAGTGACACACTTTATTTCTGGGGGCTCCAAAATCACTGCAGATGGTGACTGCAGCCATGAAATTAAGATGCTTATTCCTTGGAAAAAAAGCTATGACCAACCTTTGCCAACAATGATCCGTCTAGTCAAAACTATGGTTTTTCCAGTAGTCATGTATGGATGTGAGAGTTGGACTGTAAAGAAAGCTGAGTGCCAAAGAATTGATTCTTTTGAACTGTCATTTGGAGAAAACTCTTGAGAGTCCCTCCAAAGGAAATTAGTCCTGAATATTCATTGGAAGGACTGATGCTGAAGCTGAAGCTCCAAAACTTTGGCCACCTGATATGAAGTACTGACTTGTTGGGAAAGACTCTGATGGTTGGACATATTGAAGACAGGAGGAGAAGAGGACAACAGAGGAAGAGATGGCTGGATAGCATCACTTACTCAGTGGACATGAGTTTGAGTACACTCCGGGAGTTGGTGATGGACAGGAAAGCCTGGTGTGCTGCAGTCCACAGGGTCGCAGAGTTGGACATGACTGAGAAACTGAACTAAACTGAACTGATTACTGGACACGAGTTTGAGTAAATTGTGGGAGTTGGTGATGGACAGAGTGGCCTGGCATGCTGCGGTCATGGGGTCACAAAGAATCAGACATGACTGAGCGACTGAACTGAACTGAAGGAGCAAATATCTTTCCACAAACCATCAGAACAACTTTTATTATAATCTATTTGTCTCAATTTCTTTTAACTTTTGCTTAATTTTTTAAATATAAATGGACTGGTCTGACTTATAATCGGGAAGACTTTCTATATGAAACAATCAAGAGTATGATTCTTACCAAGAAAATCTGATTACAACATAGAACACAACGAAAGCTTCTATAACATAGGATTTACATATTCTAATAAGAGAGGGACCATGGCAATAATATCTCTCTTTCTTAGATATATAAACTCAAGATTTCCAACAGAACACTTGCATTTAACCCTCCTGAACTTCTTTCTCTCTTATTATGTGCTTATGTTTAAAGTCATTTTCCCCTCTTTATTTCCTTCAGCTTCCAAATTTTACCCATCAGCACATCTCAAATATAGCTCAGATGTGTCCAGTTTTCTACATCCCTAAAAAACTAGTCCAAGCCACTATCTTCTCTTTTCTGAAGGAGGGGTTGACATATTTTTTTTGTAAAGGGACAGATAGTGAATATTTTTGCCTATATTGACCATACATTGTCCATGGCAACTGCTCAACTCTGCCGTTGTAGCACAAGCAGCCATAGGCAATACGTAAATGTAGCTGAGTTCCATTAAAATTTTATTTATAAAAGCAGACTATTGCAAGCAGTTTGCAGACAACTGATCTGGACAACCTCAATAAGCTTTTCACTCCCCACATGCACTTTAGCTCCCCTCCTATTCCTTCATACTGCAGCCAGGCTGATNTGAAGAAGCTGAAGTTGAAGACCTATAAGACCTTCTGAGCTAACACCCTAAAAAGACATCTTCTTCATTATAGGGGACTGAAATGCAAAAGTAGGAAGTCAAGAAATACCTGGAGTAACAGGCAAATTTGGCCTTAGAGTACAAAATGAAGCAGGGCAAAGGCTAATAGAGTTTTGCTAAGAGAACACACTGGTCATAGCAAACACCCTCTTCCAACAACACAAGAGAAGACTCTACACACTGACATCACCAGATGGCCAATGCTGAAATCAGTTTGATGTTATTCTTTGCAGCCATGATGGAGAAGCTCTATAGAGCCAGCAAAAACAAGACCGGGAGCTGACTGTGGCTCACATCATGAACTCCTTATTGCCAAATTCGGACTTAAATTGAAGAAAGTAGGGAAAACTACTAGACCATTGAGGTATGACCTAAATCAAATTCCTTATGATTATACAGTGGAAGTGACAAATAAATTCAAGAGACTACATCTGATAGAGAGCCTGAAGAACTATGGACGGAGGTTTGTGACATTGTACAGGAGGCAGTGATCAAGACCATCCTCAAGAAAAAGAAATGCAAAAAAGGCAAAATGATTGTCTGAGGAGGCCTTAAAAATAGCTGAGAAGAGAAGTAGGCAAAGGAGGAAAGGAAAGATATACGCATCTGAATGCAGAATTCCAAAGAATAGCAAGAAGAGATGAGAAAGACTTCCTCAGTGGTCAGTGCAAAGAAATAGATGAAAACAATAGAATGGGAAAGGCTAGAGATCTCTTCAAGATAATTAGAGATGCCAAGGGAATATTTCATGCGAGGATGGGCACATAAAGGACAGAAATGGTATGGACCTCAGAGAAGCTATTAAGAAGAGGTGGCAAGAATACACAAAAGAACTATACAAAAAAGATCTTCATGACCCAGATAACCACGATGGTGTGATCACTCACCCAGAGCCAGACGTACTGGTGTGTAAAGTCAGGTGGGCCTTAGAAAGTATCACTACTAACAAAGCTAGTGGAGGTAATGGAATTCCAGCTAAATTATTTCAAATCCTAAAAGATGATGCTGTGAAAGTGCTGCATTCAATATGGCAGCAAATTTGGAAAACTCAGCAGTGGCCACAGGACTGGAAAAGGTTAGTTTTCATTCCAATCTCAAAGAAAGGCAATGCCAAAGAATGCTCAAACTACCATACAGTTGTACTTATCTCACACACTAGCAAAGTAATACTCAAAAATCTCCAAGCCAGTCTTCAACAGTATGTCAAGCATGATCTTCCAGATGTTCAAGCTGGATTTAGAAAAGGCGGTGGAACCAGAGATCAAATTGCCAAGATCCACTGGATCTTCGAAAAAGCAAGAGAGTTCCAGAAAAACATCTACTTCTGATTTACTGACTATGTCAAAGCCTTTGACTCTGTAGATCCCAACAAACTGTGGAAAATTCTTAACTTTTATACATGGGAATACCATACTACCTGACCTGCCACCTGAGAAAACTGTATGCAGGTCAGGAAGCAACAGTTAGAACTGGTCATGGAACAACAGACTGGTTCCAGATAGGGAAAGGAGTCTGTCAAGGCTGTATATTGTCACCCTGCTTGTTTAACCTATATCCAGAGTACATCATGAGAAATGCCAAGCTAGATGAAGCACAAGCTAGAATCAAGATTTCTGGGAGAAATATCAATAACCTCAGATATGCAGATGACAGCACCCTTATGGCAGAAAGCAAAGAGAAACTAAAGGGCCTCATGATGAAAGTGAAAGGGGAGAGTGAAGAAGTTGGCTTAAAACTCAGCATTCAGAAAACTAAGATCATGGCATGTGGTCCCATCACTTTATGGGAAATAGATGGGGAAATAATGGAAACAGTGACACACTTTATTTCTGGGGGCTCCAAAATCACTGCAGATGGTGACTGCAGCCATGAAATTAAGATGCTTATTCCTTGGAAAAAAAGCTATGACCAACCTTTGCCAACAATGATCCGTCTAGTCAAAACTATGGTTTTTCCAGTAGTCATGTATGGATGTGAGAGTTGGACTGTAAAGAAAGCTGAGTGCCAAAGAATTGATTCTTTTGAACTGTCATTTGGAGAAAACTCTTGAGAGTCCCTCCAAAGGAAATTAGTCCTGAATATTCATTGGAAGGACTGATGCTGAAGCTGAAGCTCCAAAACTTTGGCCACCTGATATGAAGTACTGACTTGTTGGGAAAGACTCTGATGGTTGGACATATTGAAGACAGGAGGAGAAGAGGACAACAGAGGAAGAGATGGCTGGATAGCATCACTTACTCAGTGGACATGAGTTTGAGTACACTCCGGGAGTTGGTGATGGACAGGAAAGCCTGGTGTGCTGCAGTCCACAGGGTCGCAGAGTTGGACATGACTGAGAAACTGAACTAAACTGAACTGATTACTGGACACGAGTTTGAGTAAATTGTGGGAGTTGGTGATGGACAGAGTGGCCTGGCATGCTGCGGTCATGGGGTCACAAAGAATCAGACATGACTGAGCGACTGAACTGAACTGAAGGAGCAAATATCTTTCCACAAACCATCAGAACAACTTTTATTATAATCTATTTGTCTCAATTTCTTTTAACTTTTGCTTAATTTTTTAAATATAAATGGACTGGTCTGACTTATAATCGGGAAGACTTTCTATATGAAACAATCAAGAGTATGATTCTTACCAAGAAAATCTGATTACAACATAGAACACAACGAAAGCTTCTATAACATAGGATTTACATATTCTAATAAGAGAGGGACCATGGCAATAATATCTCTCTTTCTTAGATATATAAACTCAAGATTTCCAACAGAACACTTGCATTTAACCCTCCTGAACTTCTTTCTCTCTTATTATGTGCTTATGTTTAAAGTCATTTTCCCCTCTTTATTTCCTTCAGCTTCCAAATTTTACCCATCAGCACATCTCAAATATAGCTCAGATGTGTCCAGTTTTCTACATCCCTAAAAAACTAGTCCAAGCCACTATCTTCTCTTTTCTGAAGGAGGGGTTGACATATTTTTTTTGTAAAGGGACAGATAGTGAATATTTTTGCCTATATTGACCATACATTGTCCATGGCAACTGCTCAACTCTGCCGTTGTAGCACAAGCAGCCATAGGCAATACGTAAATGTAGCTGAGTTCCATTAAAATTTTATTTATAAAAGCAGACTATTGCAAGCAGTTTGCAGACAACTGATCTGGACAACCTCAATAAGCTTTTCACTCCCCACATGCACTTTAGCTCCCCTCCTATTCCTTCATACTGCAGCCAGGCTGATCCCTTCACAACTCAGATCTGATCACTTCACATCTACCAATGACTTTCCATTGCCCTAAAGGTCTAAAATTCTTATCATGGCAAAAGGCCCTGTACTTTCTTGTCTGACTGCTCCAGCCTCATGAAGTAGAGTGTCTTTTTCACTCTCCATATTTCATTCATGAGGACCATTCTCCTCCTTGAAAATCTCTTTTCAGCAGTTTCCACCCAGTTAACTCCTATTTACCCAAGTCTCAGTGTATATGTCATTTCCTTATTAATAAAAAGATATTTGGCCACCATCTTTACTCTGGCTAATACAGCAAACTCAGCACTTCATAGCAGGTGCCATTAAATAATTTTGTTATTATTTACTTAATGTTTGTCTCATTAAATAATGTTATCTAACATTAGCTGAGTTAACTGAGTGTGGAAACAGTTGAAAAGAGATTTTCAAGGAGGAGAATGGTCCTCAATAATGAAATACGGAGAGTGAAAAAGACAGTCTACTTCACGAGGCTGGAGTAGTCAGACTTTATTTTGGGGGGCTCCAAAATCACTGCAGATTGTGATTGCACCCATGAAATTAAAAGATGCTTACTCCTTGGAAGGAAATTTATGACCAACCTAGATAGCATATTAAAAAGCAGAGACATTACTTTGCTGACTAAGGTCCGTCTAGTCAAGGCTATGCTTTTTCCAGTAGTCATGTATGGATGTGAGAGTTGGTCTGTGAGGAAAGCTGAGCACCAAAGGATGATGCTTTTGAATTGTGGTGTTGGAGAAGACTCTTGAGAGTCCCTCGGACTGCAAAGAGATCCAACCTGTCCATTCTAAAGGAGATCAGCCCTGGGATTTCTTCGGAAGGAATGATGCTAAAGCTGAAAGTCCAGTACTTCGGCCACCTCATGCGAAGAGTTGACTCATTGGAAAAGACTCTGATGCTGGGAGGGATTGAGGGCAGGAGGAGAAGGGGACGACAGAGGATGAGATGGCTGGATGACATCACTGACTCGATGGATGTGAGTTTGAGTTAACTTCGGGAGATGGTCATGGACAGCGAGACCTGGCGTGCTGCGATTCACGGGGTCGCAAAGAGTCGGACATGACTGAGTGACTGAACTGAACTGAAGGAAGACTTTAAAACTGATTCAAAGTTGAAATAATTTTTCCATAGAGAAAGAATGTGAATAACAGTGGCACCTGGACCTATATAAATTTTTTTTATTTTTAACAAATTTCACACTTGTGCTTAATTTTCTGGGTCTTTATTTGCTGTAACAGTTTTCAAAGTTCAGGAAAAAGGCATTTAGAGGGGCAAAATCCAAACTTCTAACAATTGTTTGATGTTTTTGGCTTTTGCTTCTGCAGAGATTTTCAAACAACACTATGTTGGAATGACTTTACTAATAGATGCATTTTCAGCCAACATTATTTTCTTTGGAAATACCTTATTATGAAATTGTAATATATAAATATTTTAGCAGTAATAACATGGGTAATAGTCCTTAATGGCCTGATCTGCCTATGAGCTTCTAGTTCAAGGTATGGTGTTATTTTCAGGCAACACTATAAAATTCTGATTTTATGTTGTCCCGCTGTGAACATCTTCAAGTCAAATAGCAGAAGTGATGCTCTTCCCTTATTTAATTTTTAAATAGCTCCCTAACCTACATTCAAGAGAATCTTTATATAAAATGTTACCAAAAGATGGCAAATCTTCTGCTGTCTGTTTTCCTTTTAGTGCAAGCTTTTTTTTTTTTTTTTGCAGTTCTGATTCAGTTTAGAAAAGTGAAAATTAGACTTTCTGAGGTATTAAAGAACAGAAGCAAATGTGGTTTTAAGATCAAGGTATAGTATTAAGAATTTTACAGTGCTTAATAGCACTTGAGAATTTGTTATTTGGAAAACTGAAATCCTTTCACAAATACCAGTCTCTTGGTCAGTGTCCTGGAGCCATTGACCTCCTCAGCTCGCTGACCCCTTTTCCTGGTGAGTGCCCCCTGATTCTCTTTTGGGAAACCACCTCTCCCTTTGTGTGCAGATGTGACAGGGTTTCTAGGACTCAAGCCAGCACTTGGAGTCCTCTTGTAAGATTTTGCACCGTATCTTCTGTGGTTGGGGTTCATTTATCAAACCACTCTCACCAAACGAGACCACTCAGAGGCTGCCCTGCTTCTTGTCTTTCGATGACATGACTTTCCAATGTCCCTTCGATTCTGTGAGCTGGTCCACATCCTTCCAACAAATTCCTTTTCTGTTGACTCCAGTGGTTGCAACTGCAAAGCCCTATTANGGTTGGGGTTCATTTATCAAACCACTCTCACCAAACGAGACCACTCAGAGGCTGCCCTGCTTCTTGTCTTTCGATGACATGACTTTCCAATGTCCCTTCGATTCTGTGAGCTGGTCCACATCCTTCCAACAAATTCCTTTTCTGTTGACTCCAGTGGTTGCAACTGCAAAGCCCTATTAATACAATCCACTAAACTGGAATATAAGCTCCATGACGCAGGGGCTGTGGTGGAGACCACTAGAGAATTACCCAGTGCCCTTTCTCCTTTACCAGCAGATTTCCAGTTTTATTTGGTGTGGAAATATGTCCACCAAAAATGTTCACCCTGACATTGGTTTACAGCTAGCAGTAACCCGGTTACAGCCAGCTATAGCTCTGGTCAATGACATGAGCAGAAGTCTGTTCGAGATTTCTGGGAAGCCTTCACTTTTCTAACACAGGCATTGCTATATCCTTCTCCCTTCCTCCTGCTTGATTGAAATGTAGATGTAATTGCTGACAGCATGCTCATGCTCATGAAACAGCAAGCAGGCGTACTAAACCAGCCTGTTGAGGAGCTGAACAGAAAGTTGAAAGAAACTGGGTCCCTGATGGCCTCACAGCACATCCTACAGTTTTGGCTGCCTCGCTTGTGATTTCTTAAGTGAAAATCATGGAACACTCTTTGGTAGTCACTGGAGTGGGACTTTGCATTCCTTAGAGTTATTCCAGTTCCTAACTATTAGCGGTGATTTGTTTACTTCATTCGGTGTTTTAACCTCTGCCCCTGAAACAATATCTGGCATAGGGCAGTTGTTAAAATACATTTGTTGGATGAATGAATGATAATCACTAACAAGAACCCTCATTTCTGTGGATTAATCATCCCAGTTTCACAGATGGGGAAAATGGTACATACATTTAATAGACTTGCAGTTAGTGGCTGTGTCACTAATTTGTCCATCCTTATGCATGTAAATTGCAGAAAGTAAAGCTGTCTGAAGAGAATATATGTAAAGAAGAGAATAAATCACTACTTATTAATAACTTCTGAACCAGGAAATATGGAAAAGTGAGATATTTCAGAATTTGAGGCTCTGTGTTGGTCCTTCATCCCATTGCCCTAGCGTGTTTCTGTCAATAGACGTGCTTACTAACTTAAGCTTCATGCTCAGTTAAATGTACAATACCTTGCTCTTCAGAGAGAAGATAGAACACCTGGTCTGCAGTCTGTGAGACATAAACTCTGAATTATTTTCCCAACAGCCATAAAACTTCAGGGCAGAGCCACCTTTGTTACCTTGTCCAGTCCTTCTCATCCTCACATTTGTTATGAATCTATGATTCTCAGCTCTACCCTTTGACTCTTGGCTCTATGANCTGCAGTCTGTGAGACATAAACTCTGAATTATTTTCCCAACAGCCATAAAACTTTGGGGCAGAGCCACCTTTGTTACCTTGTCCAGTCCTTCTCATCCTCACATTTGTTATGAATCTATGATTCTCAGCTCTACCCTTTGACTCTTGGCTCTATGATGCTGGGGTTGGGGCTCTGCACACCACCTTTTTTCTCCACCATCTGGCTCCTGTTGAGTCCCACCAACAGGAGACAGTAGAGGAGACTGGCAGGCAGGAGGAGGAAAGGGGGACTTGGTCCTTCTGTCTTTTATTTTGGTTGCTACCACCAGGGTCACCCCAGCAATGGCCCTTCATCCTCTCAATGGCAATTTGTTCCAGTCCCCATCTTTGTCATTGGCTCCCCCAGAACTTGCCTCATCAGGTCTGAGTACCAGCTCGGTGGGGTGCTTCTTTCAACATCAGAGGAGGTGAACACTCCCACATCCTTCCTTTGTTTCCTGAGCCCTAAGGGAGAAAAGTTAACCTCTCTTGTGTTACGTTGGATTCCCTTTTGCCTTTCAGTGCTCCAACACCATCAAACCAGATCCTTATATCTTATTTTCTCAGATAAAATAGTGAGGTAGTTTCTCGTTTCCTAGCTTGACATAAAGTGATATGTGTATCTTGTCTAACATAGCAGAATGGTGGCTGGTAGGCCTTGCCTTGTGTGAACAACCTCCTTTACATTGGTCTTTAATCACCTATATTCAACCTTCTTTCACCCAAATAGCTCCTCTTTATATGGTATTTGGCTTCCGCATAAGATTCTAGGGCCACAGGCTCAAAAAGGTTGGAAATTATGGAACTGAGCTAATTGATCCTTGATAACTGAAAAGTGATTTAAGTAAAGAACTTAAAATATGTGTGGTTCATAAAAACTTTAAGTGGAAATCGCTCAGTTGTGTCCGACTCTTTGCCACCCCATGGGCTGTAGTCTGCCAGGCTCCTCTGTCCATGGAATTCTTCAGGCCAGAGTAATAGAGTGGGTAGTTGTTCCCTTCTCCAGGGGATCTTTCCAACCCAGGGATCTCCCCAACCCAGATCTCCCACATTGCAGGTGGATTCTTAACCATCTGAGCCACCAGGGAAGCCCGAGAATACTGGAGTGGGTAGCCTATCCCTTTTCCAGGGGAACTTCCCGACCCAGGAATTGAAGCAGGGTCTTCTGCATGGCAGGTGGATTCTTTACTAGCTGAGCTACCCACTGTAGTAAATAAAACTGAAAGCACATTAAAGAATATTAAATAGTTAATAAAAAACCAATACCTGTTAGGTTTTTTTAAATCCAAAGCTGTTATCTCCTCAACATCCTCCTAACTGGTTGTAGTGATTTTGCCCCATGCAAATCCTCACCATCCTTCAAGACTCAGCTTCACTCCTATTCCTATCTAGAGAGCCTCCCCTAACCTCCCTTAATGTGCTGGTGTTCACTGCTCTCTCTGTAAACTTTGTGATGCAGAGTCAATTCACTCCATTAAGTATGGCACTTGTTTTTGCTCCGCAATGAGATTATAGGTCCGTAAGGCAGAGAACAAGGACTATTCACTGGCATTTCCTGTTAGAGGCGGTACTTGGTCCTGTCTAACTAGATAGCAGGAAGTAGGGGAAAGAGCAGAGAACAGAGAATTAGAATATTTGATCTGATGTCGTTCATTCACCAATGTTCATGGAGCACCTTCCTAATGTTAAATACCTTTTTGGGGTCTCAGTTGCATCATCTGTGAAGTAGAAAATAATGCCCATCCTATAGGTTATGTTGGGATATTTATGGGATAACTCATGTAAAACTGCTCTGTAACTGTTAACTGTTATATCATAGTAAATGTTCTAAATGTACCTGTTGGATAAAATGTTATATGGGCAATACTCTCAAGGCAATTACTCGAACAGATCTGAGTATTTTTTCTTGGTCACTTGATCTCTTTAGTGCTTTATGATATTCTAATTTTGTTGTGTCACTCACAATTGTTAAGGGACTTAAATGTTCTCAAGAATGCTGGCTCTTACCACCATATCATTGGACATGCAGTCAAATACCTGTGATATGGCCAGTACAAATTGTCCATCAGCTTCTGGAACTTTGCCAGGACCCCATTCAGCCAAAAAGCTCAGGCTTGAATTGATCAGACATCCAAGAAGTTATATAGAAAATTCCCTTAAAGGCCTGCAACAGAAAGAATTGAACAGGGATCAGTGATGACCTGACTCATCAGTGCTGAATATGGGAATAATGATGCAGGTTGCTGAAAGCCTTGGCTTTTCTCTCTCTTTTGTCTCTTCTCTCCTAATTTTAAGCATAATTATTTCCTACATGTTTTTTTAGGGGTTCCCAGAATATAATATAATGAGCATTCTTTTATAAAATGTCCTATTTGAAAATGTTCTCTCCTTCCATTTAAAATATGTTAATGTAAAATGAGGATAATCTGATCTTGCTTTGTATCAGGGACCACCCATCTAAAGTAGTTCCAGTTTATATTTCTGGTTACTACCTAGAGAGTAGAATGCCTTAATTTGGGTTGCCTTGAAAGCAGAGCCTGAGATAAGGAATTGGATGCAGGTGGTTTGTTTAGGGGGTGATCCTAGGAAGTAGGAGTGAGGGAGTTGGGCCTGAGTCGGGAGAGGAGGAGTGGTTTGCTGGGAACATTGTGAGGAGGGCAATTCTACTGAGGGCACCTGAACAGCTAACAGAATGCCACCCAGAATTGTCCTCCTGAAAGACAATGGTTCTTGCTCCTTATCAGTTGAGGGTTTCCCCATAAGCTCTGCATGTTCAGGCTGTATTCCTCATGCCCAGACAAATAATCTCCAAAGTATAGTGCAGAATGCTGAATGCAGAGTCCATTTGAGATGGAATACTTGTAGCATGAGGTGGGAGAGCAGGCATGTAACCCTCCGTAGCTGACATCAGAGGTGGACAGAGAACACGTGGCAAGGACACAGAAGGACCCAGAAGTTACTCTTATGGGTACAGATTATCCTGATTATGAAATATCTACATGTAATTGGTAGTTGTTACTTTCAAAAACAACAATAATAATATCATCTAAAGTGTATTGAGTATTCTGAGTGCTGGGCTCTGCAACAAACATTTAAAAATATTTCCTCCAAATAAATATCATTTTTATGGTTATTATTAAAATAACTACAGTTATATGAAATTAAATGTAACTATAATAATTTTGGCTATTTTTATCATTATTTCTAGTAACAAAATAGGTACATGTCAAACAGTCAAAGCCTGACTACTGAGTCAGGTTTTACTTTTAAATATCTAGATATTATCCCAATTATGATTTTAGTAGTGGTAGAAGAAAAGAAAGGGTGGAATTATATCCAGAAACCACATTCTATGCAGAAACTTGTAACCCACTGTGACTAAACATTACACATAGGACATGTGTTGGAAAAAAATCAGGAATTTTTACTTTAGCCTACACCTGCTTTTCTTCTTCCTAATTTTTTTAAACCTTATACTTAAAAAAAATTTCAATAAATGTTCTTTTTAATATCATATATATTAAATATCAAGCATATTATTTCTGGTCATTTTGAATATTTTCACTTGACTCTATGGACTAAGCTTACGAACTGACAGTCTACACAGCTGAAAGACAAATGGCATGTGCAAAGATGATCTGTCTTTCTAATTATTCGGCAAATGTTTCCTCCATTGTCAAAGCTGGTAGCATAACATTTTCTTTTCTTTTTATTTTTTTGTAAATATTTATTTATTTGCACCAGGTCTTTACTTGTGGCACTCTCTTTAGGTGTGGCACATGGGATCTAGTTCCCTGACCAGGGATCGAACCCAGGTCCCCTGCACTGGGAGCATGGAGTCTTAGCCACTGGACCACCAGGGAAGTCCCAGCATAACATTTTCAAATCTCTCTCTGACTCTGATTCTCGTGTCTTCATCTTTTAGTTTTAAAGACTCTTGTGATTACATTGGATCCACCAATATATAATCCAGGTTAATCCCCATCCCAAGATTCTTAGTTTTATCACATTTGCAAATTCCTTTCTGCCATGTAGGAAAGTGTATTTACGTGATCTGGTAATTAGGATGTTGACATCTTGTGGGATGGAGGTGTTGTTCATTCACACCATGTAACCTATAGGACTCAGAGAGTCCTTGTACAGGTATACAGGTGGCAGCCCAATTGCTAAAAATTTCCCTGTTGGTGACCTGGGGAATAGGAACACCCTTGATGTGTCAGCTGTTTAAAATGCAAAGAAGGGCCTTGGCTTTGGTTGATGCTTAGAGGTTGTATTAATGCTCTGCAGAGATATGAGAGACTGAGGGTTGTTAAAACTCTAAAGGCTAAAGGCGAGAGCTTGAGGGCCTCTCTGTAGGAGCTTTTGGGGGTTTTGAGAGGCCAGTGGAAGTGGAGATGAGAAGCAGGTGCAGAACTTGCTAGTTAAAATCAAGGAGCTCGGGAAACCTTTGGACACTCAACAAGCCAGGTGTGTAGCGCTAAGGGCAGGCTGGGAAAGTTTAGGACTCTGATATGTATGACACGGACATCTAGGTGGAGGCTCGCAAGGCTTCTGGCTCTATAGACTCCTTTGAACCCACGGAAGTTTCTGCCCACCCCTCTCTGTGAAGGGGGCAAGCCCTTCCCTGTGTGGGAAGATGCTGCAGAGACTCGCAAGGCAGCATGAGCCTCTCTAAGGAGTAGCCCTGCTGCTCTCCTGAATGCCAGTGTGATAATGAGGTGAATTCCCAGCAGAAACTCCCTGGGGGTGTGCTAGGCCTGATAAGGAAGGAAAGATTACACCTCCAAGGAACTGCAGAGGCTGACTAGCACACACTGGCAGGAGCCAGGGCAGTCTGCCTGGGAGTAAATTTTGATGGGAGGTAAGTAATCAAGGAGGCAGAACATAAAACTGAATAAACAAGAATTCACTGGCCTTAGGAAACTTTCTCAGTACACGGGGTTCAACCCTGGCGAGGACCTCAGGGGATGGCACAGATTTGCTGCTTAGAGTGGTTGTTAGAAATCTGNAACAAGAAGAAGGTGAGAAGAAGAAGAAGTTGGGAAGAAGAAGCAGAAGTTGAAAAGAAGAAGAAGGTGAGGAGAAGAAAAAGAAGAAGAAAAGGAACAACAAGAAGAAGGTGAAAAAAGAAGAAGAAGGTGAGAAGAAGAAGGTGAGAAGAAGAAGAAAAGAATGTGAAGAGAAGAAGAAGAAGGTGAGAAGAAGAAGAAGAAGGGGAGAAGAAGCAGAAGAAGATGAGTAGAAGAAAAAAAAGGTGGGAAGAAGAAGAAGATGATGATGAAAAGAAGAAGAAGAAGAAAAAGGTGAGAAGAAGAAAAAGAAGAATTTGAGAGGAAGAAGAAGAAGGTGAGAAGAAGAAGAAGAAAAAGAAGAAGAAAAGGAAGAACAAGAAGAATGTGACAAGAAGATGAAGAATGTGAGAAAAAGAAAAGGAAGGTGAGAAGAAAAAGAAGAAGGTGAGTAGAAGAAGAAGAAGAAAAAGAAGGAGAGAAGAAGAAGAGGAAAGATAAAAAAAGAAGCTGAGAAGAAGAGGAAGAGGTGAGAAAAAGAAGAAGGAGAAGGAGAAGGAGAAAAAGAAGGAAAAGAAGAAAAGGAAGAATAAGAAGAAGATGAGAAGGAGAAGAAGATATTGACAAGAAGAAGAGTGATTTGAGAAGAAGAAAAAGGTGAGAAGAAGAAGAAGGTGAGTAAAAGAAGATGGTGAGAAGAAGAAAAAGAAGGTGAGATGAAGAAAAAGGTGAGAAGAAGAAGGTGAGAAAAATAAGAAAAAGAAGAGAAAATGAAGAGGAAGTAAAGGAAGGACAAGAAGAAGGTAAGAAGAAGAAGAAGTTGAGAAGAAAAAGAAGTTGAGAAGAATAAGAATGTGAGAAGAAGAAGAAGGTGAGAAGAAGGAGAAGACCAAGAAGAAGGTGAAAGGAGAAGTTGTGAAGAAGAAGAGGAAGGTTAGAAAAACAAGAAGAAGAAAAAGAAGTTGAGAAGAATAAAAAGAAGAAGGTGAGAAGAAGAAGAAGAAGATGAAAAGGAAGAACAAGAAGAAGGTGAGAAGAAGAAGAGAAAGGTGAAAAGAAGAAGAAGAAAGAGAGAAGAAGAAGAAGAGGAGGAAGAATTAGAAGAAGAAGGAAAAGAAGAAAGTAAGAAAAAGAAAAAAAAGAAGAAGAAGAAGAAGTTGAGAAAAAGAAGAAGAAGATGAGAAGAAGATGAAGAAGTTGAGAAGAAGAAGATAGTGAGAAGAAGAAGAAATAGAACACAAATAAAAAGAAGAAGAGGAGGAAGAAGGTGAGAAGAAGATGATGAGAAGAAGAAAAAGAAGGTGAGAAGAAGAATCAGAAGGTGAGAAGAAGAAGAAGAAGAAGAAAAGAAAGAAGAACAAGAAGAAGG
>SJYW01012910.1:175084-220131 GCA_006410735.1 Raphicerus campestris
GAGAAGAAGAAGAAGAAGAAGAAGAATGTGAGAAGAAGAAGAAGTTGAAAAGAAGAAGGTAAGAAGAAGAAGAGGAAGAAGAAAAGGAAGAAAAAGAAGAAAGTAAGAAGAAGAAGAAGGTGAGAAAAAGAATAAGTTGTGAAGAAGAAGAAGAAGAAGTTGAGAAGAAGCAGAAGAAGGTGATAAGAAGAAAAGGAAAAAGAACAAGTACAAGAAGAAGGTGAAAAGAATAATAAGAAGTTGATAAGAAGATAAAGAATGTGAGAAGAAGAAGAATAAGGTGATAAGAAGAAAAAGAAGAAGGTGAGAAGAAGAAGAAGAAGGTGAAAAAAAGAAGAAGATGAAAAGAAGAAGAAGGTGAGAAGAAGAAGAAGAATGTGAGAAGAAGAAGAAGAAGAAAAAGAAGAAGAGGAAGAACAAGAAGAAGGTGAGAAGAAAAAGAAGAAGTTGAATAGATGAAGAAGAAGGTGAGAAGAATTGGAAAAGAAGAAGAAGAAGAAGAAAAAGAAGAACCAGAAGAAGGTGAGAAGAAGAAGAAGAAGGTGACAAGAAGAAGAAGGTGAGAAGAAGAAGAAGCTGAGAAGAAGAAAAAAAAGAAGGTGAGAAGAAGAAGAAGAAGAAAAAGAAGAAGGTGAGAAGAAGAAGAAAAAGAAGAATATGAGAAGAAGAAGAAGAAAAAGGTGAGAAGAAGAAGAAGAAAAAGAAGGTGAGAAGAAGAAGAAGGTGTGAAAAAGAAGAAGAAGAAAAAGAAGGTGAGAAGACGAAGTAAGAAGAAGAATAAGAAGTAGGTGAGAAGAAGAAGGTGAGAAAAATAAGAAAAAGGTGAGAAAAAGAAGAGGAAGTAAAGGAAGAAGAGAAGGTGAGAAGAAGCGGAAGAAGTTGAGAAGAAGAAGAAGAAATTGAGAAGAAGAAGAAAACAAGAAGAAGGTGAGAAGAAGTAGAAGAAGGTAAAAAGAAGTTGGGAAGACAAAGAGGAAGATTAGAAGAAGAAGAAGAAGAAGAAGAAGAAGTTAAGAATAAAAAGAAAAAGGTGTGAAGAAGAAGAAATAGGTGAAAAGAAAAAGAAGAAGGTAAGAAGAAGAAGAAGGTGAGAAGAAGAAGAAGAAGAAGAAGAAGAAGAAGAAGAAGAAGAAATGGAAGAACAGGAAGAAGCTGAGAAGAAGAAGAGGAAGATGAGAAGAAGAAGAAGAAAGAGAGAAGATGAAAAAGAGGAAGAATTAGAAGAAGAAGGAAAAGAAGAAGGTGAGAAGAAAAAAAAGAATAAAAGGAAGAAGAAGAAGAAGAAGAAGAAAAAGAAAAGGAAGAACCATGAGAAGGTGANCTGTCCTACCAATGTATATTCAGGACTGATTTCCTTTACGATTGACTATTTTGATCTCTTTGCAGTTCAAGGGACTCTCAAGAGTCTTCTCCAACACCGCAGTTCAAAAGCATCAATTCTTCAGTGTTCAGCTTTCTTTATAGTCCAACTCTCACATCCATACATGACCACAGGAAAAATCATAGCTTTGACGGACCTTTGTTGGCAAAGTAATGTCTCTGCTTTTAATATGCTGTCTAGGTTGGTCACAGCTTTTCTTCCAAGGAGCAAGCGTCTTTTAATTTCATGTTTGCAGTCACCATCTGCAGTGATTTTGGAGCCCAAGAAAATAGAGCCTATTACTGTTTCCATTGTTTCATTTGCCATGAACTGATGGGACTGGATGCCATGATTTTAATTTTTTGAATGTTGAGTTTTAAGCCAGCTTTTTCACTCTCCTCTTTCACTGTCATCAAGTGACTCTTTAGTTCCTCTTCTCTTTCTGTCATAAGGGTGGTGTCATCTGTGTATCTGAGGTTATTGATATTTCTCCTGGCAATCTTGATTCCAGCTTGTACTTCATCCAGCCTGGCATTTCACATGATATATATGCATATAAGTACTCTTCATATAAGTTAAATTAGCAGGGTGACAATATATAGCCTTGACAAACTTCTTTCCTAATTGGAACCAGTCTTTTGTTTCATGTCCAGTTCTTACTGTTGCTTCTTGATCTGCACGCAGATTTCTCAGGAGGCAGGTCAGGTAGTATGATATTCCCATCTCTTGAAGAATTTCCTACAGTTTGTTGTAATCCACACAATCAAAGGCTTTGACATAGTCAGTAAATCAGAAGTAGATGTTCTTCTGGAACTCTCTTGCTTTTCGATGATCCAGCAGATGTTGGCAATATGATCTCTGGTTCCTCTGCCTTTTCTAAAACCAGCTTGGGGACTTCCCTTGTGGTCCAGTGGCTAAGACTCCATACTTCCAACACAGGGGGCTCAGGTTTGATCCCTGGTCAGGGAACTAGATCCCACATAGCAGACAAATACACACACACACACACACNAGGCTTTGACATAGTCAGTAAATCAGAAGTAGATGTTCTTCTGGAACTCTCTTGCTTTTCGATGATCCAGCAGATGTTGGTAATATGATCTCTGGTTCCTCTGCCTTTTCTAAAACCAGCTTGGGGACTTCCCTGGTGGTCCAGTGGCTAAGACTCCATACTTCCAACACAGGGGGCTCAGGTTTGATCCCTGATCAGGGAACTAGATCCCACATAGCAGACAAATACATATATATATATATATGTAATAAAAATAAAACCAGCTTGAGTATCTGGAAGTTCACAGTTCACGTACTATTGAAGTCTAGCTTGGAGAATTTTGAGCAGTACTTTGCTAGCATGTGAGATGAGTACAATTGTGCAGTACTCTGAGCATTCTTTGGTATTGCCTTTCTTTGGGATTGGAATGAAAACTGACCTTTTCCAGTCCTATGGCCACAGCTGAGTTTTCCAAATTTGCTGGCATACTGAGTGCAGCACTTTTGCAGCAGCATCTTTTAGGATTTGAAATAGCTCAACTGGAATTTCATCACATCCACTAGCTTTGTTCGTAGTGATGCTTCCTAAGGACCACTTGACTTCACATTCCAGGATGTCTGGCTCTAGGTGAGTGATCACACCATCATGGTTTTCTGGATCATGAAGATCTTTTTTGTATGGTTCTTCCGTGTATTCTTGCCACCTCTTCTTAATATCTTCTGCTCTTGTTAGGTCCAGACCATTTCTGTCCTTTATTGAGCCCATCTTTCNTTCCTCTTCTCTTTCTGTCATAAGGGTGGTGTCATCTGTGTATCTGAGGTTATTGATATTTCTCCTGGCAATCTTGATTCCAGCTTGTACTTCATCCAGCCTGGCATTTCACATGATATATATGCATATAAGTACTCTTCATATAAGTTAAATTAGCAGGGTGACAATATATAGCCTTGACAAACTTCTTTCCTAATTGGAACCAGTCTTTTGTTTCATGTCCAGTTCTTACTGTTGCTTCTTGATCTGCACGCAGATTTCTCAGGAGGCAGGTCAGGTAGTATGATATTCCCATCTCTTGAAGAATTTCCTACAGTTTGTTGTAATCCACACAATCAAAGGCTTTGACATAGTCAGTAAATCAGAAGTAGATGTTCTTCTGGAACTCTCTTGCTTTTCGATGATCCAGCAGATGTTGGTAATATGATCTCTGGTTCCTCTGCCTTTTCTAAAACCAGCTTGGGGACTTCCCTGGTGGTCCAGTGGCTAAGACTCCATACTTCCAACACAGGGGGCTCAGGTTTGATCCCTGATCAGGGAACTAGATCCCACATAGCAGACAAATACATATATATATATATATGTAATAAAAATAAAACCAGCTTGAGTATCTGGAAGTTCACAGTTCACGTACTATTGAAGTCTAGCTTGGAGAATTTTGAGCAGTACTTTGCTAGCATGTGAGATGAGTACAATTGTGCAGTACTCTGAGCATTCTTTGGTATTGCCTTTCTTTGGGATTGGAATGAAAACTGACCTTTTCCAGTCCTATGGCCACAGCTGAGTTTTCCAAATTTGCTGGCATACTGAGTGCAGCACTTTTGCAGCAGCATCTTTTAGGATTTGAAATAGCTCAACTGGAATTTCATCACATCCACTAGCTTTGTTCGTAGTGATGCTTCCTAAGGACCACTTGACTTCACATTCCAGGATGTCTGGCTCTAGGTGAGTGATCACACCATCATGGTTTTCTGGATCATGAAGATCTTTTTTGTATGGTTCTTCCGTGTATTCTTGCCACCTCTTCTTAATATCTTCTGCTCTTGTTAGGTCCAGACCATTTCTGTCCTTTATTGAGCCCATCTTTCATGAAATGTTCCCTTGATATCTCTAATTTTCTTGAAGAGATCTCTAGTCTTTCCCATTCTATTGTTTTCCTCTATTTCTTTGCACTGACACTGAGGAAGGCTTTCTTATCTCTCCTTGCTGTTCTTTGGAACTCTGCATTCAAATAGATATATCTTTCCTTTTCTCCTTTGCTTTTCTTTTCTCTTTTTTTCTCAGCTATTTGTAAAGCTTCCTCAAACAGCCATTTTGCCTTTTGCATTTCTTTTTCTTGGGGATAGTCTTGATCATTGCCTCCTGTACAATGTCACAAACCTCCACGCATAGCTCTTCAGGCACTCTATCAGATGTAATCCCTTGAATCTATTTGTATTATATTGTATTGTACTGCCTGTATTGGCAGGCAGGTTCTTTCCTACTAGCATCACCTGAGAAGCCAGCTGAGGTATAAATTAATAAAAATAAGCATGTGATGTTGGGTCATGTCGTGGCTAACACATGTAGTGTTAAACACATATTAAGTGCTTACAGTGTGCCAAGCACTGATTTTAAGTGTTTTGCATTCTTCCAACAATCCAGGGAGGTAGGTATTATTATTAATCTTAGTTTACACATGAGGAAAATAAAGAACAGAGGGTTGCTTAACTTTCCAAGGTCACACAACTAGTGTGTGGTAGAGCTGAGATTTGAACCTAGTTAGACTCTGCAATCTGTGCTCTTAACCACTATTCTAGACTACTTTTAAAGTCGTTTAACTTCTCTAGATTTTAATTTTTAACAGAGAAATTTATTAAATATTAATATACCAACCAATGAATGGTTGGAAGAATTAACAAACAGAAGTATGCATAGCGTTTGTATACATTAGGTATTATTACTTTCATTGTTATCATTAATATCACTGATACTGTCAACCATTAAATTTCGCTTGTATACCAAGAAAAATAAAATATTGCAGTTACAAAAACACATTGCTGGGTAATTGATAATGTTAGTTAGCTGTGACTTTTAAATTATTACTTTTTGTAGACTTAATGAATGACTTTGGGAAAATAATTTCTTGTCACGTTTTTGAACTTCATTCTCTCATCCTACAAGTGGCGTTTGTTGCCTGTCCAACTCTATTCACCAATTACAGAACTTGATATTATTCAGGAGATGTTCAGAGGGCTCTGGGGTGGTGATGGGGCAAGCAGATTTACAAGCTTTTTTCAGCTGAGGAGGGATAGAGTCTCCCCCTAGTGTTGGTCTTCGTGCAAAAGTATTCAAACCCCACTTCAGATTCTTCGTGTTTAGTTGACCCCATGGGCTGCAGCCCACCAGGCTCCTCCATCCATGTAATTTTCCAGGCAAGAATACTGGAGTGGGTTGCCATTTCCTATTCCATCAGACTTTTCACCAGGGCTTTTCATTTTCATCTGATTCTCACGACTGACGTGTGACTTTTGGGAGTAAGTGTTCAGAGTCCCAATTCTATAGTAGCATAGGCAGAGAATTTATCTAGCATATTACGTGTTTTATGTGAGCTATGGATGAATGTGGCCACATATTGTCAAATAGCTATATATTCACACACATGTTCTGCCCACTTTTCTTTTAACCATTTCATTTTAAGATGTTTGATCTTTCATCAGTTCAAGATTAATAGTAATTACGATCCAGGAAAGGATTGACTTGAGCAACACTGGATAAGAAAGGAAATTAGTTTTCAATGGGTACCTACTAAGTGACAAGTTGCTTAGCAATCATCATCTTTTCAGTCCACATAATGAGTTTTAGGGCATGAACATGTAGATATGAGGACTAAGGTTCATAGAGCTTTAGGGGCTTACCCAGTTATGACACAGCAAATACATGATAGCCGTAGCCTTCAAGCTCAACTCCAAGGCCGTATCCTGTCCTTTACATCTGCAGCCCTTTAACTCTCAGGAGGCCCAATATGGCATCTCAAGTGTTCAAGCCTTCACCAAGTAGAGGCCGATACCTTATGTTTCTCTGGATTCTTTCTTTCCTTCAGTTAACTTACCAGTTCTAGCTTTGGGGGCTCTGTTCTTTTATAGTTAACTGATAAATTGCCAGCTTTACTATTTATAGATAGTATTTTGGTTTATGAATAATATATTTTTTGATTCACATGCATTTTAAAGACATAATTATTATTGTGCTGAATAGTGATTGGTCATATATAGTAAACAGTTGACATATATGACTAAAAAATATGAATTTCCAGAGCCTAATAAGGTTTCTGATTTTGCTTTCTACATATTTGGCCACTTCTAGTAAACATCTATAGAATTTCCAGGTTCCAATTCCTATCATTTTTTAAATTTACATTTTTATTTTTTTGACAATCTCTGCTGTACAGCAAAGTGACTCAGTTATACACATGTAGANAGTCTATAGATGTGAGGCACTTAGCTGTGGAGGGAGAGCTATCCAGCAGAAAGGATGAGCATCATCGTGCTGTGTGGTGTCTTAATGGTTACTAAGTGATGAATGTGGACATCTCCTAAGGCAAAACTTCAAATAATTGAAATTTGTCCTTAGGGCCCTACTTTTCTTCTCTGACACATGCTTTCTCACAGATGTGTATAAGAGACAGGTGCTATACAGTACCTTGTTGTTTATTCAACTTGTATTTACTAGTTTACATCTGCTAACCCCATACTCCCACTCCTTCCCTCCCTCAACACCCTCCCACTTGGCAATCACAAGTCTGTGTGTCTGCTTCATAGATACGTTCCTTTGTGCCATATTTAAGATTCCACATATAAGTGATATCATATGGTATTTGTCTTTCTTACTTCACTTAATATGATAATTGCTAGTTGCATACATGTTGCTGCAAATGGTATTATTTCATTATTTTTTATGGCTGAGTAGTATTCTATTGTATATATGTATGGTGTGTAAATAATATTATTAGTATCTTCATCTAAAAGGGTGGTGCCACAGATAGAACTGTAGGGAATTAGAGCTGGATGGGGCATTATTTAAAACATTCTTGTTTTAAATAACCTTAGTATGTGGAGATCAAATCTTTTGAAACTTGGGTTTGTGATGGCAAGAGAATGAAAGCTATGCTTACTGGAGAAAAAGAAGTAGTCTTGCTATGTCATAAATCACAGCTTTTCCATTGTATACGTAGAGCCTGCTCAGCCAAGATTTATGACGTGTCTATGTATTATCTTGTATTTTCCTATAATTTAGTATTTAACTGGCAGTAGGGGAGTGAGGGGAAAGGGAAGAGGGGAGATGTTTGGCAATTGGCCAATTCTGTGAGCAGGTTTTGGTTTTTGTGGTTCTGTATTTCAGTGAATAAAATATCCCATTCATGTAGCCTGGACTGTTATAAGCTGGCATTGAGTGATGGCCAATTACAAGTTATTCACATTTGGATCGATATCCCAGACATGAGCTCATTAACCCCCAATCCCATTATCTCACACATGTGGAGCAGATTGTTTTTAATGTGATGACATTTTCACTGTCTACAAACCTGACTTCTGATGTAGTAAAAAGTCCCACTAGATAGGAACAGAAATAAGCAGCTGTGTTAATATCTACACAATGAGTGAAATAACATGTACAAATTAATAGATGCCTGCTTGTACTACTTAGGGGTTCAGCTTGAAAGTTAGTGACCTTGGCCTCATCTTTCTCCCCAGCACCTTAAGATCCCAGCTCATCCTGGCATCTAGAAACCACTCTTCTTTTAATATCTGTAGATTATGAGTCCCTGTCTCCGGGAAGTTTCTTTATTTTCCAAGACATTGGTTTTAGGCCTGCTGATACTGTGGCTTTTAGCCATTTTAATCTTCTTTGTACATCTCCATAACAATTTTAATTAATGGGCAGACTTTCTTTCGAGATAGAATGCGCATACCTCCTAAAGATAAATCATCCCAGCTATTAGAATCATTTATTCACATGCTATCCCATTTTCCATCTCTGCAGGAACAGGCAAATTTTTCTTCAAACCATTATCTTTACAGCTAATGAATTGAATCCAAAATTAACTCTGAATTACATGGCTGCATCTCATACTTGTCCTTTGTTTAGGGGGTCCTCTTTAAGGTTGGCTGCCTGATCATCCCTTCTGTAGTTCTCAAGAAATGGGGGAAGCTTAGTATTTTTACTAAAAATACTTAATTAAAATAATCAGACTGTTTTCTTCCAGTCTCTCCCATGATACCATCTCCAGTGGTTCAAAATTTAAATTTAAATGTCACAACATTTAGTATTACAGAATTATGTTTCCCCTGTCTATAAAATGGAGGAGAATATATACCCAGCCTACTCACATAACTATTGTGAATATTAAGTGCATTTGCAAAGTGTAAAATGCTAAGCAAAACATATATGCGTTTATCAGTGGTTCTCACCTTAGGGTACTTTGCCCCCAGTAGAACTTTTAGCAATGTCTGGAGACATTTTGAGGCTAAGTCACTTCAGTCATGTCCAACTCTGTGCGACCCTATAGACGGCAGCCCATCAGACATTTTAGGATGTCAAAACTTGGTAGAGGGAGATGCTGCTGGCATCTAGTGGGTAGAGGACAGGGATGCTGCTAAACATCCTATAATACAAAGAACAGCTCCCACAACAAAGAATTACCTGGCCCCAAATGGCAGTGGTACCAAGGTTGAAAAACCCTGAATTAAAAGACTCTGATATAAAAAACACAAATTGAAGCTTGCTCAGTAGTTATCCTCTCTCTCCTCCTCTCCCACGTGCAGTGGTGCTTATCAATACTTTCCTAAATAGTTTTCTCTCTTGTGGGCAAGCTGAATGAGGGAACAAAATGCTAATTGAAAGCGTGACTGCTTCACAAGGTTAGTAGGCAGAGGGAGCAAATTTGATAAACATACTTCTAATATTATTTAACAATATCAGGTAGATAATTTTTGGTTGCTGGAAGGGTCAGGATGAGCGGTTATTTTATGTTTTGATTTCCATATTCTGGTTTATCTTTGGTAGAATACCTAGATCTTAAAGAAAACATCCTCAAACCCAGGGTGGTGGTCAGAGGAATCTGTTTCACCTTCCATAGGTCAGTGACTAAGTCATCCAGACAAACAGTGTCTAATCTCTTTCCCTGTCAGTTGCTATTTTAATAGCAATGATAGCATCTATTGACCAGTTATATGGTTCAGGCACTTCGCATACATTATTTTGTCTTCACGATAACCTGAAAAAGAGTTATATCATATTAGTCAAAATTTTAGATAAAATTTAGAAATAAAACTTTCTGCAGTTGAAGCTCACTTCTGGTGCTTGTTCAGTCTTCCTGAAATGGTCAGTCAGTCAATCAATATTTGCTCAGAAGTTTCTATCTGCAGAGCATTTTGAAAATTCAGAGAGACTTCTTTCAAGAAACATGAGCTTTGGCTTGAACACCACAGCCCAGATTTTTAAACTGTGTAGTGAGACCTTCCTGGTGGTCCAGGGGCTAAGATTCTGTGCTCCCAATGCAGGGGACTTGTGTTCGATCCCTGGTCAGGGAACATGATCCCACATGCCACAACATGCTTCAGTTAAAGATCCTGCATTATGCAGTTAAGATCAAAGATCCAGCNAAGCCTATGGGGTCAGATTTGGGATTGAATTCCAGTTCTGTCTATTTAAAACTTTTAAAATCCAGATTCTTCATTTGTAATATATGGCTAAAGCCATATTGGTCTGAGAACCAAATTACATGAACATTGTGAATTACATGGTGCTTGCCACACATAATACTTAAAGCAGAGTAGCTGTTAATAGCAATATGAATTAAACAAGAGTGAACAAATAAAGCTAAACTGTTACATCAAAATCTTTGAACAAGAGTTGCGTTCTCATTCAGTACCTGAAACAAAAACTTTATAGATTTTTAAGCAAGTTCTCAGGCACAGGGTGTGCTCGGAGCTGGAGTTTCGAGGCTTGGGGGTTCAGGGAAGGCTGCCTAGGTGGTGGTTCCTGTCTCTTATACACATCTTCCTGAAATGGTCAGTCAGTCAATCAATATTTGCTCAGAAGTTTCTATCTGCAGAGCATTTTGAAAATTCAGAGAGACTTCTTTCAAGAAACATGAGCTTTGGCTTGAACACCACAGCCCAGATTTTTAAACTGTGTAGTGAGACCTCCCTGGTGGTCCAGGGGCTAAGATTCTGTGCTCCCAATGCAGGGGACTTGTGTTCGATCCCTGGTCAGGGAACATGATCCCACATGCCACAACATGCTTCAGTTAAAGATCCTGCATTATGCAGTTAAGATCAAAGATCCAGCATGCTGCAACTAAGGTACAGCCCAGCCAAATAAATACATAAATATTTTTTTAAAACTGCATAGCTAATACATTCTCTCTCTGCATATTTTATAATGATCTGGTGACATTCCAAAGAGCAATAAAATTATTTCTATTTAAAATATACAATAGAAATTAATAATAGCTCAAGAAAGCCATGTAAAATACAACTTGTTACAAAGTGGCAATAATAAACCAAATAGCAGCTCATATTAATTGAATGTCTCTTGTATATCTGGTATATGGTTCTAAGCCTTTTACAAAAATGAACTTATTTAATGATCACAACAGCTCTGTGAGATTAATCCAGTCTTTAGCCCTGTTTTGCAAATGAGGAAACTGAGGCACAGAAAAGCCACGCAGTCTAATGTCACAGAGCTAGTATTTGGTTTAGTCAGGACTTGACTTTCAAATATTCTAAGATCAATAATTTTTCTGGGTATGATTAGAATCCATTTCCATTGCATTTTGTAGACAAACTCTTCATGTGGAGAAAAGGTTTTTCTCTTTGTGTATGATCAGACGAGAGAGGGTGTAAGAGGTTAGAATAGATGTGCATTTCATTGGTCATTCAACGTGCATCCTCAAACACCTGCCACATGCAGGCAGTGTTCTGGGGACACAAGACACACAACGTCTTGGCTTCCATAGAGTTTACATCTCAGTAGTGGAAGTCATCAGAAGCAAATAAAGTGGGACAATGTGGGGAACACAGCATTTGACCCTTAGGGATATAACAAACTGGGGGTTTAGAGAGTTGTATGAAATGTATATTTTGTAATCAAGTAAAATGTTACTTTGATAGATAACAGGAAGAAAAGTGTTCTAATGTCAGACCTGTCCCTGATGCTGTATTATTAAAAGAAGGAAATTAAACTTAATGGCACCAGAGGGAAAATGGTAAAAACGATTTTCTGGTCACGTGTTATTAGCCATAATAAAATAAATAGAGGGATGGTAAGTGGGGGAAAGGACTGGGTTATTCATATCCTCAAGGCATAGCAGTTTGCAGGAGATGAAAGCTTCCTCTTCTTTCCAGCTTAACTCTTTCCTGGACTTTACGTAACACCCAAAAATATATTTGTGGGTTTGGTATTCCTGGGGGCATAAAGTCCACCTTAAATGATTCTCATACAAGCCTCAGAGTTATTTTCTGTTGTACTTGGAGACAGAAAATAAGCTTTTACCTCTCTTCTGGATTCATTTTCAAAAATGATTCTTGGAAATGAGTTTTCCTTAGACACATTTATATATAATGACAGGCTAATATCTTATACACCATTACTGTATGTAATAACAGCGTGACAAAACCGACAAGAACTAGTCTATAGATGTGAGGCACTTAGCTGTGGAGGGAGAGCTATCCAGCAGAAAGGATGAGCATCATCGTGCTGTGTGGTGTCTTAATGGTTACTAAGTGATGAATGTGGACATCTCCTAAGGCAAAACTTCAAATAATTGAAATTTGTCCTTAGGGCCCTACTTTTCTTCTCTGACACATGCTTTCTCACTGCCATGCCCTCCCTGACATGGAGAAAAGTCCTAGTCCAGAGGCCTGACACTTAGTAGATGATCAATAGCTATTACAGAATGGACAGATGGATTCGTTCACTGTAGGGGATAAGGAGCTTTCATATCACCTGTTTAAGTTTGGGACAGCGCTTATGGCAGGAATGAAGTGTTAATGATGGGATTTTAGGGATTAGGAAGTGGATGATTTCAAATGGAAAGGACTTCTTTCCAGTACCCTTCAGCAACTTTTGCAGCGTAGCTCTGGGGAGGAGAGGTCGAGTGAGCAGACTGAAGCTGGGCTGTCTTGGATTGCATCCCAGGCTCACTTTCTAGCTATGTTGTCTGGTGCACTTTCCTCGGTTGTGATATGGGGCTCATCAACCTATCTACCTCATAGGGTTGTTTTGCGGATCAATTGAGTTAATTCCCATAGATCCTGCCATATAGTTAGAGCTTGGCTCACATTGCCTCCTCAGTTGCATTGTATGTCAAGAGGATTCCTGGATGATGAAGGTTCCAAAGAGAGTGAGCAGCGAGGTGGGAGCTCTTCCTGCCTGCAGCCAGCACAGGACTTGTGCGGTACCCTCTCTCCCTCCCCTTCTTGTGAGAGCCCAATGATGTGGCAAGTCATTTTCTCCCCACTGGAAAGAATAAGGACCATCTGTCTTACTTGTCCCTTGCTCATGCTACTCCACTCACACTGCTTCCTTCTTTTCTCAAACACACCATACATGAGCCCCAGCTCCGCTGCACCCCAAAGCCTCATACTAGCTATTTCCTCTGCCAGGAATGCATTTCCTGAGACATCCCTGGGGCTGATTCCTTCACACCTTCAGGTTTGTGCTCCAACATCACCTTCTGCTTGAGTCTTACTCTGACCCCCCAGTAACAGCTGCACCCCTCCTCTTACCTTCACTGTTCCTACTACCATTTACCCTGCTTTTTAAATAATTTTATTTTTTATAGTTGATTTACAATGTTGTATTGTGTTAATTTCTGTTGTACATCAAAGTGATTCGGTTATACATATATTTATTATATATATATATACATGCATTCTTTTTCATATTCATTTCCATTATAGTTTATTACAGGGTGTTGAATATAGTTCCTTGTGCTATACAGTAGGATCTATATTATTTATTATGCTTATTGCTTATGCATTAGGAAGTAGGAAGTAAGCTCCTACAGGACAGGGATTTTTGCATTTTGTATTCATGATGTAACCCAGATGCTGTGACAACATCAGCCATCAGTCAGCCATATAATAGGCACTGGACAAATGTTTGGTGAATAAATGAATGAATGAATTACAAAACGGTTGCAAGTCAATAAAAATATAAAGTAAAAGGAGAGCCATTGCAATCACCTAAGCTAGAAAATCTGGGGTTCATCTTTGAATCCTTCCCTTTATTTCCCTATCCAGCTAATCATGAAGCTCTGAGATGTCTGCCTCTGAAACATCCTTCAATTCACATGCTTCACCCCATTTCAAAACCTACTGCTTCATTCATTCTTACCAGCGTCTCTAATCCAAGTATTCTGTCTTCTCTTTCAGTTCCTTGCTACATTCTGACTCAAGGATTGTTTATGTAAAATGCAGATTTGTTTATGTCACTGCGGTGCTTAAAAACTTTCAATGCCTCCCTACCAACGCAGGATAAAACCCAAATGGGCTCTAACCTAACAACTCTGCCACTAACAAGCCCTGTGAGGAAGGCAGAATAATCACCCTCCATGTACCACACACAGAAAGACATCCATGCTGTAATCCCTAGAACCTGAAAATATGTTAGGCTGCATGGCAAAGGAGAATTAAGATTATAGATAGAACTAAAATTGCTAATTAATTGACATTAAAATGAGATTATTCTTATCTGGGTGGGCCTAATATAATCACAAGGGTCTTTAAAAAGTGGAAGCATGAGAGGGAAATATGACTACAGATAAAGGTCAAGAATGATGTAAAAGGGACTTTACTGGTGGTCTAGTGGTTAGGAGTCTGCCTGCCAATGCAGGAGACACAGGTCCAATCCCTGGTCTGGGAGGATCCTAGATACTGCAGAGCAACTAAGCCCATGCGCCACAAGCACTGAGCCCAGGTGCCGCAGCTAGTGAAGTCAGCTTGCCTAAAGCCTGCGCTCCAGAAACCAATGAGAAGCCAGCATACCACAGTGAAGACCAGCCCCCACTGACCACAACTAGAGAAAAACCCACATACAGCAAGAAAGACCCAGCACATCCAAAATAAAGAGTGATGCAATATGAGAAGTTGACCGTCTAGTTTTAACGATGGAGGCCACCACCCAGAAGCTGAAAGGCAAGGAAAGAGATTCACCCATGGAGCCTCCAGTAAGGTATGCTGCCCTCCTGACACCTTGATTTTAATGGAATGAGATCTGTATCAGAATTCTGACATCTAGAACTGTAAGATAGTAAGTTGTATTGTTTTAAGCAGCCAAATTTGGGGCAATTTGTTATAGCATGAATGGAACATACTGTAAACTTTTTTTTTCTTGCCTCTTTGGACTTAGCTCTTTGAGGCTATACTGTAAAATGGGAAACATGATACCAACCTTTTAAGGCTATTGTGAGTATTAAAGATGATGCCATTGACCCCAGAACAGTATGGGAATTGAGGCAACAATCCTCTATGAAATTAAAAATCTATGTGTTATTTTATAGTCAGCCCTCGGTATCTGAGTTTCCACACCCATGGATTCAACCAACCATGGATCATGTAGGGCTATGATACATATCATTGGAAAAAATTCTGTGTAAGTGGATCCTCACCATTCAAACACATGTTATTCAAGGGTCAACGGTATTTGCAAAATGCATAGCCATGCCCTACACATAGCAAGTGCTGAGTAAATGATAGCTTTTAACTCTCATCATCATTTCCTTCCAAGCCACACTGTCATTTTCCAACCCATCATTCACTCCTTGATAACCTACAGGAAATGCTTTCCTAGTGAACTTCTCATCCTTTAGGACTCAGCTTAATAATTCCCTCGTTGGACAAGTCTTTCCACATCCCACTTCCATACCAGGCAAATATGATCTGCTCTCTGCTTCCTCAGCTCCATGATGGCACACCAGCCATGTGCGGTATGTTTTACTATTCCTAGAGGCTTGGATGAAGGTGAGGCAAGGAAAGTGCCTAGGGTACAAAATTTAAGGAGACGCTCATTCTGCAGTTTGTGCCAGTGTCTGTGTACCTCACTCTAGTCCTCCTGGTTAGTCTCATTTCATTGAGGAGGAAACCCAGGTGCAGGAGATGAAGTGTCTTGCTGTCGTGGTAAAGGAGACAAGGTCTATGTTTTGTCTTTACTACCCACAAGCTCTTAGAACAGATCCTGGCACGCAGATGATGCTCGAGAATGAACTAAGGTGGTATTAATAAGATGGGTAGCAAGTTGACCTGATATCTGATGTTGTAAAAATGATGATGATGATATTAGTAACTATCCACCCTCTACTGCATGTACTGTAAGTGCCCTGCATACAGCTCTCCTTACAGCAACTGAATGAGTTAGGCACTATTGAATATTTGTCTCACTCAGAATAAGGCTAGGCATCCACCTAGCTCTAAAGTTTCAAGGGTCTAAGTGTGTTTCAAAAATCTCTCTAAGGAGGACAGGACTGTCTGATGTCAGCAGGGCTGAAGCAGGAGTGAAATATTTGAGGAGGCGTTGAAGCTGAAGGAGACAAACTCAGCATAGCAACATGTCAGCCGCACTCTTGAGAAGTATGTTTACTCATCTGTTAGGAGTTCACTCGAATGCAACTTTACTTTTGGTGTAATAAACTGTATTAACTTTATGCTTGAGTGAGTTATCTCTCAAAATAGAAAAATGTGTATTTCCAGGAGTCTTCTTTCATTTACACGTGGAAGTCTATGTGAGTTTAAAAAATGGATTTTAAGAGCCTCAGTGATGGCTAAGAAATTGCTATTTCAGTCTTGAAAATTGCCTTTTCTACCAGAAACACCAAGCAAGAAATCATACCATCTGATTTTGCTGGGTTGGAAAAACTCACTCAGACACTGAGATAGTCTCTGAAGTTTGATCCCCTTTCCTCTTGACGGTATGATAAAAATTAAATCTCAAGTTTCATCATTAGAATACCTGATACAGAGGATAACACTAGAACCCAAATTGTATCATTACTTTACAAGAAAGAAGGCACCCAAGGTTCTTATTTCCTTTATTGTGGTGAGATTCAGATAATTCTATTAAAGAGTGTGGTGAAAACTAGGCCTAAATAATCTCATGAGTTTAATATTAGTTTCCTGTATGCAAAGAGGTTAATCTCCTATCTTTAGATCACAGATATGTTACTTAGGTTTGATGACAAACAGCTACAATGATTTGTCTATATCCCTGTAATTTGATTAGCCCAAGTTCTCCAACAATGCCCAATTATTCTTCTTCTTAAACAGCACAACTGTGGAAAGTCAAAGACCCTTCCCATCAAATTCTCTCCAGTTTGGGAAGAAGTATATTTTTCTAATGATTGTCTTTCGCCTGTGATTGCATATACTTGCTGTCAACATAATTTTTGATCACCTTGTGGTCATCTGCCCCCTACTGGCCCTGCTTCTACTGCTTCATCCAAAGCGTGTTTCTTTTTCCTTCTTTTTAAAAGCCCCTCTGACAATGCTTTAGGACGTAATGGACTTCTACTGCAAAGCAGGGACTCAGTGAGAAATTAAAGCATGGGACAGAATGTAATCCAAAAATGAATATTAGAATTTATGGTTTCCAAATAGGATGTGGACAGCTAGAAAGGATGTTGCTTCCATTCTACCAACAAGAAGAGCTTTCATAATTGACAAAACCATATATTTTCTTGAATCTGTCAGAAAAATTGAGTTCACAGAAGTCAAAGGAAAGCCAAGCTTCCCTAAGGAAAAGCAGGGTGCAGTCCTGGCACAGATCAGGAGCCACTGTGCCAGCAGGTAAGAAGAATTAAGTTAAATGTTGTAATAAACTGCTAGCAGCTAAGGATGGGTTAGTGTGACAATACAGAATGCCCAGGCGCCACATGAGCAAGGAAAATCTACGTCTACTCATAAGCCCTTCTTTACCAATGCTCACAAGAAAGATTAAGTGTAGGTGGAAACCTGGAGAAAGGCAACATCTGTGATGCAGGATTAGAGGAGGAAAACAGCTCCTTCTATGGAAAAGCCATGAAGCTCTGCCTGGATCCTTTTTTATTTGGAAGGATGAAGTCATTAAGGCCCTGGAGGGAAAGCTTGAAACCCCTTAAGACATTGTGAACTCCTCTGTGGTTGAGGGGTTAGTAGGAGGGGAAAAAGCCCTCCATTTCAAGGGAAGGGACAAGAAACCAACTGACCTAGGCCTTTAGAGCTCTCTTATGCCTCATACCTGGGTAAGAGATAGGATTATTAAAAAAGTCTTCCCTCTGAGATGCGGGGACACAGAGTTTGCTTAAGGCTGGATGAAGAGAAGGCGATGGCACCGCACTCCAGTACTCTTGCCTGGAAAATCCCACAGACAGAGGAGCCTCGTGGGCTGCCGTCTATGGGGTCTCTAAGAGTCGGACGTGACTGAGCGACTTCATTTTCACTTTTCACTTTCATGCATTGGAGAAGGGAATGGCAACCCACTCCGGTGTTCTTGCCTGGAGGATCCCAGAGATGGAGGAGCCTGGTGGGCTGCCGTCTATGAGGTCGCACAGAGTTGGACACGATTGAAGCAACTTAGCAGTAGCAATAGCAGAGGCTGGATGAAGACAACGATCTCCTTCCTCTCCCCCCACCCCAGAAAAAAGGTGAAAAGCACCAAGAAATAAGCAACAGCAGTCTTCTTGCAGAGGGGCAGGCCCTTTCTAAGGTACAGGTCCAGAGGTAAGACGTAAAGCTGAATGTGAAGTTTTAGGAATGCTGAGAAACCCCTTTGCCAAGCCAGTCTCCACATAAGCACAGGTGATGCTAGAGGAGTTTGAAGAGTGACACACTGAATAATCAGAACAGAGATAAAACCTAAACCTGGCTCAACCCCTGACTAGACTGACCATCTCCCTCTTAGCACCACGTCCACCTCCCCTACCCTGCACATGTGCACACACACACACACGCACACACACATACACAGCCTGAAGGCTGAGGAGGAGTAAAACTGTACTCATGTTCAAATTCCAGGCACAAATACTATTTACCTGTCTCTTTGTTATATATGATGTCCGGCATTCAGTGAAAAATTACAAATTCTTAAGAGACAAAATTATCAACACAGTCAGACTCATAAATGACTCAGATGTTGGAACTATTGAACAGAGAATTTAAAGCAATTATGACTAATATGGTAACGGTTCTTTTGGAAATAATGCACAATATACACAATCAGATAGGGAGATCAGCAAACACATGGAAACTATAAGAAATAGCCAAATGGAAAAAGAACTTGAAGGTAGATCTATAGAACTTACCTAAACTTAATATTAAGAAAGAGAAGTGGGGAAAAAAGAACTCTATAACTTGGTATCTAAGATCTCTGGGACAATATTAAACAATCTAAGATACGTGGGGTTTTTGGAGTCCAAGGAGAAGAGAGTGAGGATGAGATGGAAGAAATCTTTGAAGAGATAATGGCTGAGGATTTTCCAAAAACAGTGAAACAATTAAAGAAACCCAGAGAATGACCAAAGGGATGAATTCATATCTGATAGACCATCATATTCAAGTAACTAAAAATCCAAGATGAGAAGAAATCTCAAAGGCACCCAGAGAAATAAAATATATTACATAGAGAAGAAATAAATAAAAAATCACACGTTTTAGCTTGTTAGGGATGCCATAACAAAATATCACAGACTAGGTGGCTTAAAAAACAGAAGTTAATGGTCTCAATTCTAGAGGCTGTAAGACCAAGATCAAGTAAGTAAGTAAGTAAGTAAAGTCACTCAGTCGTGCCCAACTGTGACTGCATGGACTGCAACCCACCAGGCTCCTCAGTTCATGGGATTCTCCAGGCAAGAATACTGAAGTGGGTTGCCATTTCCTTCTCCAGGGGATCTTCCCAACCCAAGGATCGAACCCAGGTCTCCCGCATTGGAGGCAGATGCTTTAACCTCTGAGCCACCAGGGAAGCAATTCTAGAGGATTTGTAAGACCAAGATCAAGAGGCTGGTACAATTTCTTTCCTCCATGGTCTTTCCTCTAAGCATTTGCATCTCTGGGGTCTCTATGTCCACATTTCCTGTCATTTTAAGGGTACCAGTCGAATTGGTTTAGAGTTCACCCCAATGGCCTGATTTTTATTTTCAAATACAGTCATATTCTGAGATAAATGGAGATTAGAGCTGCAACATACGAATTTAGGAGGGACACAATTCAGCCCACAATAATTGACTTCTCATTGGAAACTAGAAGACAATTGAGCATTTAAAGTGCTGAAAGCCAGAATTCAATGAAAGTATCAAAAAACAGAGATGAAATAATGAAGCAAAGTGTTTTTGTGAACAACAACAAAAAAGCTGAGAGATTTCTTTGCTGGAAAACCTGCATTACAGTAAATGTCAAAGAGAGCTCTTGAAGTTGAAGATTATATCAGATAGAAACCTGGATCTACATGGAGAAATGAAGTTCTTAGGAAACGGTTAAAATGAAAGTAAATATGAAATACATTTTTCTTATTTTTTAATTGCTCTAACAGGCAAATAGTTCTGTGAAAATGTAGCAATATAGTTTGGTTTAAAAGTAAGATATATTAAAACTTCTTTAAAAAGATGGGAGGAAAATTATGGGAGTATATTGTTGCAAGTTTGGGTTCTGATACTAAACGTGAAGCGATCTTATTTAGAGTTGTATACATTATAAGCCATAGAGTAACCACTAAAAACTTTCCAAAAATGCCAGTTGTGGAGATACAAAGCAAGAAGAAAAATGCAGGAAAAAAGGAACCCAGAACAGACAAAGCAAATAGAAAGCAGCTAGCAAAATGGTTGACTATAGTCCAATCATATCATTAATTACATTAAATGTAAATGATCTGAACACACCAATGAAAAAACAAAGATTGACAGAATGGATTTAAACAATGACCCAACTGTCTATAAGAAACTCATTTCAGTAACATGGGTAGATTGAAAATGAAAGGGCAGAAAAAGACANGTAAATGATCTGAACACACCAATGAAAAAACAAAGATTGGCAGAATGGATTTAAACAATGACCCAACTGTCTATAAGAAACTCATTTCAGTAACATGGGTAGATTGAAAATGAAAGGGTAGAAAAAGACAAAACCATGCAAACACTGATCAAAAGAAAGATACAGTGGTTATATTAATCTCATACAAAGTGAAATTCAGAACAAGGACTGTTACCAGGGATAAAGAAGAAGATTATGTGATGATAAGGGGGTCAGTGCATCAAGAAGGTACAAAAATGAAAGTGTTAGTTGCCCTGTCATGTCTGATTCTTTGCAATCCCGTGGACTGTAGCCTGCCAGGCTCCTCTGTCCATGGTATTCTCCAGGCAATAAAACTGGAGTTACCAGGGATAAAGAAGAATGTGATGATAAGGGATCAGTGCATCAAGAAGATGTAACAATCCTAAATGTGTATACGTGTAACAATAGAGCCTTGAAAATTGTTACAGCTAGAAGGAAAAAATAGGGAAATTTACAATTATAGTTGGAGGTTTTAGTACTCCTCTCTCCTCTATAATTGGTAGACCAAGGCAGCATAAAATTATTAAGGATATAGAGTACTGAAAGAACTCTATCAACTATGACCTAATTGACATTTATCATACAGTAAACCCAATAACCTTCCCTGGTGGCTCAAGACAGTAAAGAATCTGGGTGCATTGTGGGAGACCTGGGTTCCATCCCTGGGTTGGGAAGATCCCCTGGAGGAGGGCATGGCAACCCACTCCAGTATTCTTGCCTGGAGAATCCCATGGACAGAGGAGCTTGGCGGGATGCAGTCCATAGGGTCGTGAAGAGTAGGACACGACTGAGTGATAAAGCACAGCACAAACCCAATAGCAGCAGAATACATGCTTTCCAATTGCATGTGGAACATTCACCAAGATAGACTATAGTCTGGGCCATAAAGCAGACTGTTAAAAATTTAAAATAATTGAAATCATACAAAGTAAGTTTTCTGATCATAATGGAATTAAATGAGAAATCAACAATAGAAAAATATCTGGAAAATCCCCCATATTTGCAATAAATCATTGCAAAGGAATCCATGTGTGGATCAAGGAGAAGGTCATGAGGAAAATTAGAAAATATTTTTATTTGAATAAAAGTGAAAATAAAGTATATAGAAGTTTGTGGAATGCACCCACAGTAGTATGTAAAGGGAAATATATAGCATGTAACTATCAGTAAACACATTTTCCCTGTTATTCTTTCCCTATCATTTTGGCCATGACCTCCGATACTGTATCCAGTAGCAGGTAACACTGGTGTCTTTACCTTGTTCCTAATCGTAAAAAGTATGACTCTAAAAGTCCTTCATTAAGTATGATGTTGTGGGTTTTGGTATAAAATTTTTACCAAGGATGTTTTTTACTATTCATAGCTTGTAATCATTATTATTATTATTATTTTATTTTAGTAGGCATTAACTTCATCAATTTTTTTCTGTATCAATTGAAAGTGAAAGTCACTGTCATGTCCGACTCTTTGTGACCCCATGGATGTAGCCTTCCAGGCTCCTCTGCAAGGAATTCTCCAGGCAAGAATACTGGAGTGGATAGTCATTCCCTTCCCCAGGGCATCTTCCCAACCCCAGGGATCAAACCCAGGTCTCCCCCATTGCAGGCAGATTCTTTACTTCTGAGTCACTAGGAAAGCCCAAATTGAGATAATCACATTATTTCCCTTTTATTAATGTCACAAATTGCAATAATATATTTTCTTATATTGATTTTCTGATGGTGTTCCTTACATTCTTGGCTATGATATATTGCTTTGATGTATTTTATTGTTTATTCTATAATTTTATTATACAATGAATTAATCCATTTTATGTATTAGATACATCTAACATTGTAGAATTTGTGACTGATATTATATTTAGGGTTTTGTACCTACATGCAGCGGTAAAGCGGAACCATAATCTTATTTTTTATTCTCCTTTCTGTCTTCCTCTTTAGGTGTCACCATCTTGTCACACTCATTTTCTCCAACAAAGTTGCTTCTCTGTCTTCTTTCTTCCTCAAATCTAAAAATCTTTCTTCTTGNAGAAATTTCTATGGAATTAAATGTGAAGGGAATTTTTTGATTGACAATTTGGGGAGAATATATTGTTTGACATATATAGTATTTATTTTTATTTTATGGGGATAATGGCAATAATTACCTCATTAAGTTGTAATGAAATTCAAAAAAGATAGTTTAAGTAAATTCATGATAAAATGCCTAGTGCATTGTAACTTCTCTAAAAGATTAATTACTATTATTTAGAATAGCAAGTAGAAAGGGGAAAAGTGGAAGCAGTGACAGATTTTATTTTCTTGAGCTCCAAAATCACTGCTGATGGTGACTGCAGCCATGAATTTAAGACGTGCTTGCTCCTTTTGAAAGGAAAGCTGTGACAAACCTAAATAGTGTATTAAAAAGCAGAGACATCACTTTGCCAGCAAAGATCCATATAGGCAAAGCTATGGTTTTTCCAGTGGTCATGTACAGATGTGAGAGTTGGACCATAAAGAAGGCTGAGCACCAAAAAGAAGAATTGATACCTTTGAATCGTGGTCCTGGAGAAGACTCTTGAGTCCCTTGGACCAACTCAATGGACATGAATTTGAGCAAACTCTGGGAAATAGTAAAGGACAGGGAAGCCTGGGGTCCATGGAGTTGTAGAGTTGAGCGTGACTTAGAGACTCAACAATAAAGTGACAATATATTATAGATGTTCCCTTCTTATTCCATAGTGAGTGAAAAACAAGATAAAATAGACTTGGAATTCTTTTCTTCTTTCTCCAGTATAGATTAATTTCCAGACTTTGTTTGACTCTGCAGTCTTCCTCAAATCTGTCAGATTTCACCAGTGTCTGTATGGCATCATGGATGTGATCACCAGTTGCATCCTCCTGCTTGTATCTCACTAAGAAACTATAAGAACTGGTTACACCCTTACTTATCTTGCTGTATTCAGACAGTCGTATTTCTTAAGTAACAGCTGGCTACTTGTAGGCAGTTTAGACTTACACGATACAGGATCAGAATTCTGGGAGTAAGATTACTGAGTGTGCTCAGTTGCTCAGTCATGTCCGGCCCTTTGTGATTCCATGGACTGTAACCTGCCAGGCTCCTCTGGCCATGGGATTTTCTAGGCAAGTATACTGAAGCGGGTTGCCATTTCCTACTCTAGGGGATCTTCCTGACCCAGGGATCGAACTCGTGTATCTTGTATCTCCCATGTGGGTAGGTGGATTCTTTACCACTGTGCCACCAGGGAGTATGCCTAGTTACCATGAAAATAGTTTTCCTTCCCTGAAAGGGCGTAGATTTCTTTCTTTTCCTCAACTCCAGAGGCAAAATTGAGCTAGATAACAAAAACTTTAGAAGTCATTTTTGTTAAAAACTCTCAAAATACAGATAAAGAGAGGAAAAAAAATCCCTGAAACAAACTGATAAAAGTAACAGTGGCAAAGTCATTATTTTAGCACCTCTTTTGTTCCAGTTTCAAAGGGAGGGGGAATCACTCCTATCACGCTGTTGGTCTATTTTTATCCTGAAACTATGAAAAGACCAGCCAATTACAAGAATGACAGCCAACTTGGAATTTTTCCCGTAACTGTTATCTTCTTCATCCCATAAATTTAAAGATCAATCTGAGAACAACTTGTGTTGCAGTGTGATTCAAGTAAGTGTGATTATTAGGGTGAATCAGGAGAACCTGACAATGTGATTTCTTGTCACATTAAAGGAAGAACTATCCTTATGGTTCATAGAATGAAGGGTACTTTCAGGCAATTTGGCTCAAGTTGGAGAATATTTCACTATGAGAATGGATTTTAGTTTGACGTGGACAGCAGGCAGACAGATGTGTATCAAAGAGCATCTACGACATGTGAAAATTAATTTTTCACCACTAGTGAGATAAAAATATAGTAATATTTCTAATTTTAAGGTGTCATTTACATCAACCAGAAATGCGATATAATAGGGGAAAAATTCACAGTCTGTAAATAGTATTGCCTTGAGTCCTCATCTGTGGGTAGATGGACAAGAATGGTTGGGATTCCTTTCTCTGAATATAAGCTTAAGTTGACTGTCCCTGCAACATTGGCATTCGGTTGTCTTGGAAGCACACTTTTTAATTGAAGAATGGTTGATTTACAGTATTATGTTAATTTCTGCTATATAGCAAAGTAACTCAGTTATACACACATATGCGTTCTTTTTTACATTCTTTTCCATTTTGGTTTATCCCAGGAGACGGGATGTAGCTCCCTGTGCCTTATGGCAGGATCTCGTTTATCCATTCTAAATGTAATAGTGTGCTTCTGCTATCCCCAGACTCCCAGTCCTTCCTCCCTCTCCCCCTTCTTGGCAACCACAAGTCTGTTCTCTGTGTCTGTGAGTCTGTTTCTGTCTTAGAGGTAGGTTCATTTATGCCATGTTTTGGATTTCATGTATAAGTGACATCATATGATATCTGAATTTTTGTTTCTGACTTACTTCACTTAGTATGNGCATTCGGTTGTCTTGGAAGCACACTTTTTAATTGAAGAATGGTTGATTTACAGTATTATGTTAATTTCTGCTATATAGCAAAGTAACTCAGTTATACACACATATGCGTTCTTTTTTACATTCTTTTCCATTTTGGTTTATCCCAGGAGACGGGATGTAGCTCCCTGTGCCTTATGGCAGGATCTCGTTTATCCATTCTAAATGTAATAGTGTGCTTCTGCTATCCCCAGACTCCCAGTCCTTCCTCCCTCTCCCCCTTCTTGGCAACCACAAGTCTGTTCTCTGTGTCTGTGAGTCTGTTTCTGTCTTAGAGGTAGGTTCATTTATGCCATGTTTTGGATTTCATGTATAAGTGACATCATATGATATCTGAATTTTTGTTTCTGACTTACTTCACTTAGTATGATAAGCTTTAGTTACATGCATGTTGCTGCAAATGGCATCAGCTTATTCTTTTTTATGGCTAAGAAGTATTCCATTGTATGTATATTAAACACACGCACACCACACCTTCTTTATCCATTCATCCATCAATGTACATTGAGGTAGTTTCTCTGTTTTGGCTACTGTGACTAATGTTGCTATGGACATAGGGGTGCATGTATCTTTCTGAATTATAGTTTTGTCTGGATGTATGCCTAGAAATGGGATTGCTGGATCAAATGGTTACTCTATTTTTAGTTTTTGGAGGAAACGTCATACTGTTTTCCATAGTGACTGTACCAACATACATTCCCAACAATGTAGGAGGGCTCCCTTTTCTCTACCCCATCTCCAGCATTTATAATTTGTAGACTTTTGAATGATGGCCATTCTGACAGGTGTGAGGTGATCTCTCATTGTAGTTTCAACTTGAATTTCTCTAATAATTAGTGATGTTGAGCATCTTTTCATGTGGTTTTTGGCCATCTGTATCTCTTCTTTGGAGAAATGTCTATTTAAGCCTTCTGCCCATTTTGAAAGCATATTTTACTCATCATCCTCTCTCCCAAACTTGATCATTTTCCTTCATTTCTTCCTTTGTATGTGGCAACTTTATCCACTTAGTTGAACATTGAGTAAACTCAGAAGTCAACTTAGATACCTCACTCTTTCTCACCTCCTCATCCAATCCATCTTAACTTTTCTGTAACTGTGCTTTTTTCTCCATCTCCACTGTGACCACTTTAGTTGAAACTCTATCAGAAGTCACTTGTCTTACTTCCCTGGCCTTGTGTTTTAAAATGTACCCAGCATTTGTTTTAATTGGGTATGGTGAAGACCTGCTGATAGAGATGACTGTCATGAAGGGTCTATAGTCACAGGTCTCTAGAAACAGGAAGCATGCCATGCCATGCAGGGGGCCTGCTTGGGGAAGCACCGGGACTGGTCGGGAGCAGAGGGAGTGAGGGGAAATTGTGGGCAAGAGCCTTTACTATAGTTTCCATGGGAAGAAATGGGTGAGGCAGGGTAAACAGGCATGGGAAGAGCTGCTTTGAATAATTCCAGGTGGCTTTGAGGCATAGCAGATGTCCCTGGTTGTCTGTTACCGGTGACTGGGTCAGGTGGATAGTGGCCAGAAGTGTAAGAGCTGGTAAAGGTGATTGGGGATTGGACTTTGGATTGGTTGGTTTGCATGTGAGAGGAACACTGGCAAGGGAGCCCTTTACTGTCTTTAGAAATTATCTTGAATTTCTAGATAATTCTAGAAATTATCTCTTCCCGGGTATTTCAGTATTTCCAGGGTCAGCAAAGTGGACATTTGACTCAAATGTCAAAACCTCATAAACACCTGATTAATACACCTTGTAACTAGTCTCCTTGTATCTCCTCTCCCTATCCAGAGTGAGAGATCCTTTAATAATACAACTATGAAAACATTTGCTTCTTAGTCCAAAATCCATCAACACTGCCCATTGTTCTTCCTAGGAATTGATAACGATATAGTCCCTACTTACTTATTAAGCTTCATTTTGCACCCTCTTCCTTTTTTGAACCCTAGGCATGCTAGCTTGCTCTTAGCTCTTTAAATGTGCCATATTCCCTCCCAGCCCTTGACGTATACAGTTTTGTCTGCGTGGAACAAGCCAACTTACTTCTTCCCTATGTTGCCACCTAACGGCTCTGGAGCTGTCAGTTTGAGCATTACTTCCTCCATGAAGACTTCCCCCCTCCCTGGATTAGGTAATGACACAGTCCCTGTTTTAGACTCTTACTGCTTTTCCTGATCCTCCTTCAGTGTCCTTGTACTTATCAAAGCTTGTGATTATATGCTGATTTGTCCGATTAATATCTGATTCCTTGGATCCATGAAGGCAGGATTGTGCCCATTTGATTCACATTTGTTCCCCATTCTTAGCAGAGTGCCTTCATAAATGTAGAAGCCTTTAATAAATATATGTTGAATGACTGAATAAATGTCAATTCTAGTTTAGGATATAGACAATATATTCAACTTAAAGACTGAGTTGGAAAAACAGAAAAGGTCCTCCTGAGATTGCTTTTTAAAAAGCACGTGAAGCTGATATATAATTGCTCTGAGTGATGTGTTATTGGAAGTGATGTGAGCCGTATCGAACTGTCTCTACTGGGCATTGTGTGTCATGGCAATATGACATCTGACATGATTTTGAACATGAAGGAAATAGATTGTGAAAAGTCATAAAGATATGGAATGCTTTCCCCTTCTCATGAGGATCATCTGAAAATTGCTCTTAGTGGCCAGTGGCATGTTTTATGGCTCACTCTTCAGGGAAGATAAGAAAAAGTGGTCTGTGGGAAGATCTTTTTAGATCATATAGAGAAGGGAAACTTTCACTTGCTTTTCTTTTCACTGTGCTTTATAAAAATTNCAAAATTCGTTGGATCATAGAAAAAGCAGAGGAATTCCAAAAAACAATTTATTTACTTCTGTTTCATTGACTATACTAAAGCCTTTGACTTTGTGGGTCACAACAAATTCCAGAAAATTCTAAAGGAGATGGAAATAACAGACCACCTTCCTTGTCGCTTGAGAAACTTGTATGCAAGACAAGAAAAAAAAAAAAAAAAAAAAAAAAGACAAAAAGCAACAACAAAAAAGCAAGGAAGCATCTATACAATGGATTATTTAAAATTAGACTTGAGCTCTGGATACTCTAGAAAGAGTGATAGGATTTCAAATTTTAAAAAATATAGAGATTGTCAAACGTGAACCTAGAATAACTAAAGTGCCACAGAACAGAGCAGACAATTCCCTGTCAAGAAGGCTCTACTATTCTAGCAGGAGATGTCAAAGCTTTTTTTTTTTTTTAATATTTCAGAAGTCACAGTGGAATTTTAAAATCTTTTTTTATAGAACGACTTTCCACTTCCTCACATATCCACTTCTTCCTCTCCAGGGCTTATCTTCTCTTTGCATAGGGGAAGTAATACAAAATTTTGATCACATAAAGTAGAGAATTGAAGTAATAATCCAGGTTGGATGTTGCAACTGGATGATCATGGTGGCTGTGGTGTACATTTGACCTGCAGAATTCTTCTGTGTATCCTGCAAAGGGTGTGAAGTTTTGCAATACTTAAAATTAAGAGACTACACATTACCATTTATACTTTAGTTGAAAAATGGGACACCTTGGGAGTCCTGAGCTTATTTCTACAGCAGCCCTGTTGCTGTTGCTGAGTGGAGCCTTGAAACCGTGCACATGCTTGCCAGCGTGCCAGTATCCTTGCATGGCCCTTGTCACATGATTGTATTAACTGTCTGGCCCTGCAGGCACTGTACTTTGTGATTCTTAAAATATACGGTACAAGCAATTACGTTAATTCTCCATTTGCTCTGGCTGTAGTGAAAGTGAAAATGTCTGTCGCTCAGTCGTGTCTGACTCTTTGTGACCCCATGGACTGTAGCCCACCAGGCTTCTCTGTCCATGGGATTCCCCAGGCAAGAATACTGGATTCGTTTGTCATTCCCTTCTTCAGGGGATCTTCTCGACCCAGGAATCAAACCCAGGTCTCTTGCATTGCAGGCAGATTCTTTATCATCTGAGCCATCAGGCAAGATCTGACAGTAGAGAGGGTTTTTTTTTTTTTTTTTTTTAAGATCTTTTTTGAAGTGGACCATTTTTAAAGTGTGTACTTAATTTGTCACAATATTGTTTGTTTTATGTTTTGGTGTTTTTTTTGGCTGTCAGACATGTGAGATCTTAGCTCCCTGACCAAGGATTGAACCTGCACCCCATGCATTGGAAGGTGAAGTCTTAAGCCACGAGACCATCAGGGAAGTTCCTAGAGAGAGTCTTTTTATAGCCGAATTCACATGAAGAGCTCCCTCCTGAAATCCAGGAGACCAGCACAATTTACAGTGAGCAAAGTACAGTGACTTATCCTGTGGATCACTTCTCTGTGAAACTTTAAATATCTAATTCCCTAAGACCTTATTTTCTTAAAGATTTTTAAAAACTTAACTTCTTACAAAATTGTCAGATCTTTGTCTTCATATTTGTGGCAAAAGAGGACAAAGATATAAAAGATATAAGATATAAAAGATATAAGATATAAAAGATGCCATGGTGGTTACTTTCTAAGATATAAAAGATGCCATGGTGGTTTAGTCACTAAGCCATATCTGACTCTTGCAACCCCAGGGACTGTTGCCCGCCAGGCTCCTCTGTCCATGGTTTTCCTGGGTGAGCATACTGAAGTGCACTGCCATTTCCTTCTCCAGGGCATCTTCCCAACCCAGGAATCAAACCTGGGTCTCCTGCATTGCCGGCCATGCTTTACCTACTGAGTCACCAAGGAAGCCAAAAGATGGCATGCAATGGCTATTTATAATGTCAGAGGACGATTGCCCTATTTTTTGAATACCCTAAGTAACTTAGCTTGTGACTACTCTAAGAATATAAGAAAAATCACAAATGGGCAAAATGATTACCTCAAAGCTAGTTCATGATTGTTTGTTTTACCTTTCACTTCTACATTCACTTTCAAATAACTGGCATTAAAGTTAGAATAATTAGGCAACCTAGAACAACAAGGAAGTAGAACCAAAATATGTACCAGGAGAAAATATATATACATGAATCAAGAAATATACCATATTAGTTGCCTTGTATTCCATGCGATGAAACCTTTCAAATGCTAGTGTGTCCCTACTCTTTTTACTTATTTACATAGTGATGAGAAGCTGAATTCATGAAAGTAGAAATTAGATTTGGAGAAGGCAATGGCACCACACTCCAGTACTCTTGCCTGGAAAATCCCATGGGCAGAGGAGCCTGGTAGGCTGCAGTCCATGGGGTCGCTAAGAGTCGAATACAACTGAGCGACTTGACTTTCACTTTTCACTTTCATGCATTGGAGAAGGAAATGGCAACCCACCCCAGTGCTCTTGCCTGGAGAATCCCAGGGACAGGGGAGCCTGGTGGGCTGCAGTCTATGGGGTCACACAGAGTCGGACACGACTGAAGTGACTTAGCAGCAGCAGTAGCAGCAGAAATTAGATTATTTTTCCATTGTATCTTTAGCACAGAGAAACTAGAACTTGATAAACATTCAGTATAAACATATACACATATACAAGTGAGTTATAGTCATTCTTGTGATGGAAAGAGCAAGGTTATTGAAGTAAACTTAGAGACAAACTTAGAGGTAACTTAGAATATTTTAAAAACCCTGAATTTAATAATTGGATAAATTGACTTGGTTTATGTCCCCAAACCCTTAAACTCCAAAAAGGGACATCTATCCACCCTCATCCATGGACCTTTGATTCTATGAAAAAAAAGCATTCTTGTGCCATTCTTTGCATTGAACCTTAGAACATTCCTCTGTATTCAGTAGTATCTTTTATCTCAATAATTGCTTACTGGCACATTATTCCCAGTCTCATCCAATAATACTGTCAGCAAAAAACTTGTGTGCAGGGCTACTTATTTGGTTTGGTCTTTCACAAGGCCATCTGACCAAGAGAACTTGAAATCTAGTGTCTTGGTGGTTGTAGGAAACCTTACTATCTGATCTGTCTTTCTAATTGACCACCTTCCTACTCCTCTTGTTGCTTATCTTGTGCTTTGACCAGTGTGGCTGCCTCAGCCTATTTCTAGAAATTCTTTGCTTAGGTGTCTACACAGACTTGAGGTTTCTTCTGTTTCTTTGTTCAAAAATATAACAGACTTTTGGTCTCTAATTCTACATGGAAGGAGGTTAGACGTCATTGCTTCATTCTAACAATAAGTAAAAAACTTAACCAACTGAAAAATCAGCAACTCTTCTAGGATCTGTTAGAAAATAGAAGACACAAGGCAAACTGCTACCTTCAAGTTTGGAGAGACAAACAGACTAATTTAAGCAGACACGGCTTACTGGAACAGAGCCTCACAAGCAGAAACTGCTAGAGGAACCAGTGCCGGCTCTAGAAATCCTGAACTGTAATGGGCAGATGTTAATCAAACTATATTAATAATTACTTTGAACAGCAATGTTCTAAATGCATTAATTGAAAGTGAGTGATTGCCAGGATGTATTAAAAAATAACATCTAGATATATATTGTCTACAAGAAACTACCTTTAAAAATAAAGACTCATGTAGATTAAAATAAATGGATGGAGGGACTTCTCTGGTGGTCTAGTGGTTGAGGATCTGCCTTTGAATGCAGGGGACACAGGTTCTATCCCTGGTGGGGACCTATGATCCACATGCCACAGAGGAACCAAGCCCACACTTGCTCCACAACTACTGTGTGCTCTGGAGCCCGCAGGTCACAGCGGAGAGCCCATGTGCCGCAACTACCGAGCCTGCACACCACAACTAGAGTGTCCACAGCCCACAGTGAAAGATCCCACATGATGCAGCGAAAATCCTGCATGCTGCAACTAAGATCTGAGGCAGNCGCAGGTCACAGCGGAGAGCCCATGTGCCACAACTACCGAGCCTGCACACCACAACTAGAGTGTCCACAGCCCACAGTGAAAGATCCCACATGAGGCAGCAAAGATCCTGCATGCTGCAACTAGGATCTGAGGCAGCCAAATAAATAAATAAATAAATAAATAAATAAATGTTTTAAAAGTAAAGGGATGGAGAAAAATATGCCATGCTAATACTAGTCAAAGGGAAGCAAGCATAGGCATATTAATTTCAAACAAGAAAAATTATGAATAAACGGTTAATGCTCTAAGAAGATATAACAATTATTAACATGCATGCACATAAAAAAACTATATGAGTAAAAACTGATAAAACTGAAAGAAGAAATAGATGAATCCACTGTTATAGTCAAAGACTTCACTACTCCCTTACTGGAAATACACCAGCAGAAAATCAGTAAGGAGATAGCTGAACTCAACAGTATCTTCAGGCAATACCATATAATTGAGACCTATAGTCTACTTATTCCAACAATAGCAGAATGCACTTTATTCTCAAGCTCACATGGAACATAAGCAAGGTACACCACATTCTGGAAGATATAATACACCTTAGCAAGTAAAAATTATAACATCTGGTTTCATATCACAAAAGAATCAACCCAGAAATCAGTAATGAAAATATACCTGGAAAATCCCCAAATAAGTAGAGATTAAATAAAATAATTCTAAATAACACAGGGGTCAAAGAAGAAACTTCAAGATAAAACTTGAAATATATTGGACTAAATGAAAATGAAAACACAACTTGTCAGAATTTGGAGTATGCAGTGAAAGCAGTAGTTAGAGCAGACTTGATAGACGTCAACATGTGTATTTAGGAAAGAAGAAAGACCTAAAATCGGTCATCTAAGTTTCTACCTTCAGTTCAGTTCAGTTCAGTCACTCAGTTGTGTCCGGCTCTTTGCAACCCCATGAATCGCGGTGTGTCAGGCCTCCCTGTCCATCACCAACTCCCGGAGTTCGCTCAGACTCACGTCTATCGAGTCAGTAATGCCATCCAGCCATCTCATCCTCTGTTGTCCCCTTCTCCTCCTGTCTCCAATCCCTCTCAGCACCAGAGTCTTTTCCAATGAGTCAACTCTTCGCATGAGGTGGCCAAAGTACTGGAGTTTCACCTTTAGCATCATTCCTTCCAAAGAAATCCCAGGGCTGATCTCCTTCAGAATGGACTGGTTGGATCTCCTTGCAGTCCAAGGGACTCTCAAGAGTCTTCTCCAACACCACAGTTCAAAAGNCAGGGGATCTTCCCAACCCAGGGATCAAACCTGGGTCTCCTGCATTGGAAGCAGACCGCTTTAACCTCTGAGCCACCTACGTTCTCATAATTAATGCAAATCCATCTTTGATGCCAGAATAGCCCCTTTTATGTTCAAATTTTTCTCAGAATACAGGGATACTTTTTCCCTGATGGCTCAGAGGTAAAGAATATGCCTGCCAATGCATGAAATGCAGGAGACAAGGATTCGATCCCTGAGTTGGGAAGATCCCCTGGAGAAGGAAGTGGCAACCCATGCCAGTATTCTTGCCTGGAAAATGCCATGGACCAAGGAGCCTAGCAAGCTACAGTTCACAGAGTCGCAGAGTTGGACCCAACTTAGTGACTGAACAACAACATAGACAATTTAGTAGGCACCCTGAGGCTAAATCACTGAGTTTTGTCTAGTACCTTCTTAAGGGGAAAACACAATTTATTTCTGTAACTAACTCTGTGCCATATACTGTGTTATTTTGCCATAAACATTATTTCTCACCAAAAAGCCCTGTGTTTTTATGGGTGGGTAAATTACAGAGCCAGGACGCAGGCCAAGTTCCTTCTATTTCAGTACAATTATCACATGCCTCTGTGACTTAAGGCACAGGCTACAAATGGGCCACGGTCTCTCATCCTGTGCTTCAACTGCACATGGAAAATTTTACCTGCCTGCTGCACTAAATGGAGTGAAGAAGAAACCTATCTGAGCAGTTCAGACAAAGTGGAATTTGTTTTGCTGCAAATGGTTCAAATCATTAAATTCAACAAATACCCATTAAGCCTCTATTATGTGTAAGGCTTCACAACCCCTTGCAAGTGCCAACTATAAATTAGACTTGGTTTATGGGAAATCCTCCCCTGTTATTTCTTAGCTGCAGTGTTGTATTGTCATTTTTGCTCCACTTACTCAATTTTTTTTTTTAAGAGATATATATGCCTAACTTGTCAAGACTGGACATCTCTGATGAACCAAGTGTTATTTCAGAAAGAAAGAATTAAGGGCAATATGCTGGCTTCATGAAGCAGCCAAAAGCTCCACACTGATGATTCTTCAGTGCCTCCCTCGCCCTCCTCTAAGCTCTCCTAAGCTGGCTGGACTGGGTCCCTCCAGAGCTCTTTGCTATCTGGAAATGCCGATTTCTCATTAGCCCGCAGTGGAGTAGCCACAGCCCATCTGTTCAACCTCAGTGCTCTCCATTCCCAGCTCAATTTAAAGATTTACAAACTCAGAGAAAGGCCTCTCCCACCTGTGAGGCCAGCACAGGCCCTCCTGGGTCCCTGTGTCCTGTCTACCAAACCAAGCCACGTGAGCAGCTCCGTGGAAGAGGCCCTACCATTGGTGCTGTTAGTGCTCTCCTTCCAATATGGTAATAAGGAGATTAGGGTTTAATCAGATTTGATCCAAATTCCTCTCTTGATCTCCCTTTTGAATACACTCCATTGAGAGACCTTGGTTTTGCCACTTAATATGCAGAAAGACAATAAGGAGCTTAAGATAGACATATATATAAGCCCCCTCTGAACTTGGGAAATCAAAATTGCAACATGCCTCCCAACCCTTAGGAGCCTGAGGCATCAGTGGAGCCAGACTAGGGAAGATGAATGGTTCCTGTCCTCTCACATCCCCTGCAGAGGATCAATAATGACAGCTTGCACCACAGCCTCCTCGATGTCCCTGAGATCAAGGAGCCAAACAAGAAAAGGTACCCAGAGCAGTAGATTGACACCTTGAACCTAGTGCACTTTATCCAGGCATCTAGAGCCTTATATATGAAATTTCACTCAGAGGAGTAAATTTCCAGGGAAGAAAAGAAGAGTCCTTGACTCTGTCCATTTATTTACCTGATAGTTATTTCTTGAATGCCCATCTTCGACCCCAGCCTATGCCAAGTCAGTCTACCTACCTGAATAGAGATAGAAGCATCAGGGACCAACCGTGCCCACCCAGAGCTTCTCATCCTAGGGAGTGATAATTGAATACAAGGCCATCTGTGTCAGAAGGAATATGAATAGAAATCCAAAAGAGGGCTGAAGGAATGTGAGGTGACAGAGACATCAATATGCTGACAGGTCAGAAAAAAATTTGCTAGTAGACACAGTGTGATCTGGTGGAGAAGGATGGATGGAAGAGCTGAAGGCACAGAAGAGGATCCTTGGAGAGTTAATTTGTCCAGCAATATGGCACCCAGATTGAGCCACCTGATATATACATCTAAAAAGGTTGATTCTAAATCATTTAACTTCTTGATTAAGCAAGAAGAGTAAAAGTAAATAATTCCAAATCAGAGAATAAGTGAATAAGGAAACTTTAAATTTAAAATGACCAATGAAGCCAACTTTAGCTTTAAAAGAATTTAGCAAACCTGGTAAACATGAGTATCCGTTATGTCAGTATATTGAAATAATATTATTTGGCCATAAAAAGAAATAAAGTACTGATATATGCTATAATATGGATGAATCTTGAAAACACAATGCTTAATGAAAGAACCTAGTCACAAAAGACAAAAATATTGTATAATCCATTTCTATGAAATGTCCAGAACAGGCAAATCTATAGAGGCAGAAAATAAATTAGAGGCTGACAGGACCTTAAGGATGAGGAAAAGTTGGGAGTGATTGCTAATGAGTATGAGATTTTTTTAGGGGGTGAGGGAAATGTTCTAAAATTAGGTATTGGTGACAGGTGAATAATTCTGTGAATATACTAAAAAACAATGAATTGTACACTATAAATGAATGAATTATACGTCATGCAAATTATATCTCAAAGCTGTTGGGGAAAAAAACAAAACAGGAGACAGAGGGAGTGACTTATGAGATCACTGTTGAGAGAGAAGGTCAAAATACTGATTAACCCTAGACTTCAAGTTATGCATGCATATCAAAACCCTTTGGGGACTTCCGTGGTGATCCAGTGGTTAAGAATTTGCCTGCCAATGTAGGGGATGCAGGTATGACCCCTGGTCCAGGAAGATCCCACATGCATGGGGCAGCTAAGACCCTGTGCCCCAACTGCTGAGTCCGAGCACCCCACAGCCTGTGCTCCACAGTAAGACAAGCCACCACAATGAGAAGTCAATGTACTGCAACTAGAGAAAGACTGCCCTCAGCAACAAAGACTCAGTGCATCAGAAACAAATAAATAACAGTAAAAAAGCAAAATAACTGCTATAGTAGTTACTGAAAGAAGAAAAATAGAGTGCATAATTTCTAAAATAAGACTGAAAAAGTAATAACAAAATATAAACTCCCTCTAAGGCAAAAAAGGAGAAAAAGAAATAGAGAATAAAATAAATATACAAATAGATGCTATAATTAGAAAATATGAAATGAATATATTTTATATGTACAAATATATGAATATATACATAGAAATACAGTGTGTGTAAACATAGGTAATTACCTGAAAAAATACTGATGTATAAATGGTTACAGTTGAAAGATAAATACTGAAGATGATAAAAATAAACCCAATTCTATGCTGTTTATAGGAGAGACATCTTAGACATAGAAAAAAAAAAAGATTGAAAGTAAAAGAATGCAAAGATATTCCAGGTAAATAGTAAAGAAAGGACGCTATATCAGTATCAGCCTAAACTGATTTAAAGGGAAAGCATAACTACCAAAGGAAAAAAAAAAAAAACTAGACATAGGGTCACTATTTAAAGTTAAAAGCTTAATTTTATCTAGGTCATAATCATTGCTAATGTGCATTTATCTAATAACATACTGTGAAAATATTTAAAGCAAAAAATTGTTGTAAATATGGAGGAAAATAAATTACATTAATGAAAAAAAGTTCACATAGCTATCACAATGTTAATCTAAGCAGAGGGAAAAAAAATTCAGAATACCTATTAAAATCACACTATTAACTGCGTAACCTCGTGGGCATGTATAGACCATTTGACCCAACAATAAGAGATAACAAAATTATTTCAACAAAAATCACAATATATGAGACTATAAAAAGAAAGGTCTGACAAATTTCAAAGGATGTGGTGTCTCAGTAAGTTCACTGAGCATAAAACAATTAGGTAAGAAACAGTAGCTAAAAGATAGCTAGGAAAATCTAACCACATTTGGAAATTTAATAAAACACTCACAAATCAAAGAAGAAATCACATTATAAATTAGAAAACTTTTGGAACTAAACAATACTGCTCTGTGAGAAATGTCAGCATTGTGAAATGCAAATTAACATGGTATTGATAGTGAAAAGTATGACTTCAAATGCTTATACTAGGAAAAAAACCCTGAAAATTATTGAACTAAGCATCTGTCTTAGTTTAAAAAAGAAAGAGTGAAGGGGAAAGTAGTGAATTAAATCCAAAAGATACCAAGGGAACATTTCATGCAAAGATGGGTTTGATAAAGGACAAAAATGGTCTGGACCTAACAGAAGCAGAAGATATTAAGAAGAGGTGGCAAGAATACACGGAAGAACTGTATAAAAAAGATCTTCAAGACCAAGATAATCACGATGATGTGATCACTAATCTAGAGCCAGACATCCTAGAATGTGAAATCAAGTGGGCCTTAGAAAGCATCACTATGAACAAAGCTAGTGGAGGTGATGAAATTCCAATGGAGCTGTTTCAAATCCTGAAAGATGATGCTGTGAAAGTGCTGCACTCAATGTGCCACCAAATTTGGAAAACTCAGTAGTGGCCACAGGACTGGAAAAGGTCAGTTTTCATTCCAATCACAAAGAAAGGCAATGCCAAAGAATGCTCAAACTACTGCACAATTGCACTCATCTCACATNCTGGGATTCTCCAGGCAAGAACACTGGAGTGGGTTGCCATTTCCTTCTCCAGTGCATGAAAGTGAAACATGAAAGTCAAGTCTCTCAGTTGTGTCCAACTCTTAGCGACCCCATGGACTGCAGCCTACCAGGCTCCTCCATCCATGGGATTTTCCAGGCAAATATAAAATCATTTTATTTGTGAACAGAGATAATTTTACTTCTATCTTTCCAATTTGATGCTTTTCATTTCTCTTTCTTGCCTAATTGCTATGGCTAGGACTGTCAGTACTGCTGCTGCTGCTAAGTCAACCCCATAGATGGCAGCCCACCAGGCTCCTCCATCCTATCCCTGGGATTCTCCAGGCAAGAACACTGGAGTGGGTTGCCATTTCCTTCTCCAAAGTATGAAAATGAGAAGTGAAAGTGAAGCCACTCAGTCGTGTCCAACTCCTTGCAACTCCATGGACTGTAGCCCACCAGGCTCCTCCATCCATGGGACTTCCCAGGCAAGAGTACTGGAGTGGGTTGCCATTGCCTTCTCCAACTGCCAGTACTATGTTGAATCAAAGTCATGAAAGTAAACACTCCTCTCCTATTCCTGATCTTAGAGGTAAAGCTCTCAGCTTTTCACCATTAAATATGATGTTAGCTCTGGGCTTTTCATATGTGTCATTTATCGTGTTACTTTAACTCCCAGTTTGTTTTATCTTTCTATCATGAAAAGGTATCAAATTTTGTCAAATGCTTTTTATGCATTAATTGAACTGATCATGGGTTCCTCCCTTCTTTATTCTGTTAATGTGATATTGTCAACTGATGAATATTTGTATGATGAACCCTTCTTGCATTCAAGGAGTAAATCCACTTGGTCATAGTGTGTAAGGCTTTAAAATGTACTGTTAAATTCTGTCTGTTGATATATTCTTGAGGATTTTAGCAGCAGTATTCATCAAAGATATTGGTCTGTAATTTTTTCTCCTAGTGTCTTTGTCAGGATTTGGTGTCAGTGTAATGCTGACATCATAAAATGAGTGTGGTATTGATCCCTCCTCTTCAGTTTTTAGGAAGAGTTTATGTTTAGAGAATTAGTATTCTTTTTTAACTGTTTGGTGGACTTCACAAGTAAAGTTTTCTGGGCCTGGACATTTCTTCTTTGGAAGTTTTTTTGATTACTGATTCAATCTCCTAACTAGTTTTGGGTATTCAGACTTTTTATTTCTTCATAATTCAGTCTTGGTAGGTTTTATGATTCTAAGAACTTGTCCATTTCACCTGGAGTGTTCAATTTGTTGGTATGCAATTGTTTATACTATTCTCATAATAATTTTGATTTCTGTAAAATTTAGTTTAGTATCCCTTCATTCATTTACAATTTCAACTGAGTCTACAGTTCTGCAGTCTTCTTGCAGCTCTCAGGCCCCACCACTTCCTCCAGAGACCTCCAACATAATACCTAAACTAAGCCAGCATTCCCATCTGTGCTCTAAGTAATATGAGAAAGAAACGAGAACTCCAGGCATCTCCCACACAATCCAGAACATTGCAAGCAAGCTCCACTCTTTCCTTGCTGTCCCAAGGGAGCAACCAGGAATTGGTCACTTTCCTCCCAACATACCATACTGCCTTGAGCAAGAGTGAGCAGAAGTGCCATAAAATTTCCTGCCATTTTAAGTGTGCCATTTTCTCGGTTAGGCATTTGCTTGTTGCAACTTTTTAACTGGCTTCTAGAATTCTTGCAAAGCTGTTTTGGTTTGTAAGTTGTTGTTTCTTTAATATTGTGAGAGAATGAGGGTGTAGCGCTTACAATTCTTCCATCTTACTGATGTCAGTCTTCTGTATAAATCTTTTAAAAAGTAAGTAGCCTTGTATCTTTTTAAGAAATATGTCATAAATAAACTGAATAAATAAAATTAAGTTCACATCATTTAATAGGAAAACAATTGCAGAATATTAATAATTTTGTGCTTCAGATTGTTGAGTAGAAGAAATTAAGATTTTCTTGAGAGTTTAATGCTCAAAGAAAGGGCAAAGAGATGCCAAAAAACCCAGTAAATATCGATGGTTTAAATAGCTATAGACCCAGAGGGCCAGAAGTTTTAAAAGGAACCTTCCAAATAATCTTCAGTTAAATGGAAAGTAATAAGATACTAGTTGGTGACTGTGTTGTGTGCTGTAGCTCATGGGGTTGCAAAGAGTCGGACATGACTGAGCGACAGAACTGAACTGTAACATTTGGAGATTACTGAATTGGTGCTTACAAATTTTTATTTTGTAAAGTAGGTTTTGTACCAGTTAGGCATATGTTCATTTGCAAGAAAAGATATTATCCATCAATGATTTAATAAATCTGGTTACATTTTCTAATATAAGAAGCCTGGAGGTAGAAAGATTCAGGCTTCAGTTCATCAGTTCAAAGATGTCAGAACATGCATTGCAATTCTTCTAGTCTTACACTCATGGGTGCTAATAAGTTCCCACTACCCCACATTCAAAGCAGGAAGAAGAGGGAAAGTTGGTGCCAGTTATCAGACTCTTTGTCAGGAATACACATAAATTTCCCAGGAACCCCTGGGAGACTTCAGGTTACAGCTCATTGGCCATAACATGGCCATATGGCCTTCTTTGCTACAGAGAATACTGAGAAAATGTATTTCCACATTTTTCAGTTTATGCTGTGAAAGATGGCAACAGAGGAGAGAAGTAGGGTAGGACTTACCCTATTGGGTAAGCAGATCCAGCAGTGTTTCCCCAGGGGGTTCTTAGTAAGCAAAGTCTCACTTGGTCCTCAGGTAAATAAGCAAGTAATTCTATGCCTTCATTTTATCACAGACGTCCTTACTCTCCAGAGCATTCTTACAGACAGATACATTCACAAAGTATATTCCTCAGTGTCGATTTTAAGATGAGGCTTCCTAATTTGGAACAAAAGCATATATTCCTTTTTCCACCTACAAACAACTTTAATAATATAATGACATTTTTATGAACTTATTCAACCAACATTTATGAGGTATTAAATATGTGAAAGTAATTATGGTAGACACTGATAATTCAGAGATGAATAAGATAAGATCCATAGCCTCAAGTAGTTCATAGTCCAGAAGTTAAACACTTTGAGTAGATAATTATGTACATATAATTTATTGATAAAAAGACGATTAATGATCATATATGATAGTATGTTTATCCAGCTTGATGATAACATATTCTAAGTCTATGGACAGGGCTTCCCAGATAGCTCTAGTGGTAAAGAACCCGCTTGCCAGTGCAGGAGACATAAGAGATGAATGTTCGCTCCCTGGCTTGGGAAGATCCCCTGGAGTTGGAAATGGCGACCTACTGCAGTATTCTTGCCTGGAAAATCCCCATAGACAGAGGAGCCTGACGGACTATAGTCCACAGGATCGCAGAGAGTTGGACACAGCTGAAGCAACTTAGCACACACAGATGCAGTCAGTGGAAAGCCTTTAGAGTTTGACCGTTTTGCTAGGAGATCTAGGAGAATTAGACACAACTCGAAGTTCCTTAAGCAAATGTCCTTTTGTAATGACAGCACCTTTCTTTAATCTTTGTATTGTCCCTGATGTCATTGAAGTCTGTCAGTCTTTAATAAGGCTAGCTTACCCAACTTGATGATAATGCAGAGGTTTGAATTTAGGTACCACGGTGAGGGACAGGGTGGCCTCGTGTTTTGCAGTCCATGTGGTTGCAAAGAGTTGCACATGACTGGGTGACTGAATGACAACAACCGGTGATATATATGGAAACTAAGAATGTGATCAGTATTTAGCTTTTTATCTTAAAAGAACTGATGGGTTACTAGGTCTGGTTCACTTGATGTGCCTGGGTTCTGAGTAGGAAAAGAATATGAGTCAGAACCACATCTGGCAGCCTAAGGCACTCCCTAGTAGAGCCATTGATATCTGCTGCTAACAAACAGACAAAAGAGAATGGTTCCACCTTTCCTTCTCTTCTTTCGGCAGCTCACAACTGCCTGGAATCATGAGAAACTTTCATTTCTTTTTTTGGCTAGGAATATTTCCCCCTTTGCCCCATTGGGTTACAAGAGAGCACCAATAGGCATTAAACCTGCTGTCCTCTACCTATATTTGTAACTCTGTATCTCTATGGAAAAATCCTTTATTTAGAGTAGAAATCCATGAACTTCAGTCCATGGGACACATCCTGTGGTTGTACACCCTGTGAACTAAGAATGGTTTCTGTATTTTTAATTAGTTGAAAGACTCAAAAGGACGATTTTTTTGAGATATGTGAAAATTACATGAAATTCAAAACTCTCTGTCCACAAATTCATATTGAAGCACAGCCATGTTCACATTTTTACACATTGTCCGTGGCTGCTTTTGAGGTATAATGGCGGAGTTAAAGGGTTCCAACCAAGATTATATCATTTACAAAGAATGAAGTGTTTACTAAATGTTTACTAAAACTAAAATGTTTATAAAATGTTTACTTTTATAGGAAAATTTATAGGAAAATTTTGCCAGCCTCTGATTAAGAAGAAAAATCTCCACTTCTGCATATAGAGAAGAAAACTATAATCACACGGATATACTTCACTGAGAAAATTGGGATTCTATATCACTATCAGTCTACCAGGTGTAGGGGTATTGGCATCATGGCACAGCACAGCAGTAATCAAACATTTTTAGCAACAGAACTGTCTTTTGGAAGGGTCTCTAAGGTCCCTCGGGTGGCCTGTAGGTTCTGAAACTGTATGTTTGCCTGAGTCTCAGCCTCATACCGTCTGTGTGTTAATTAAGACTCTGTGTCATTGCTAGGAGGAGCTGTTCAACACCCAGAAGTTTCATTGTTTTGTCCATCTCAGTAAATTCCACTGATGATAAAATGAGTCAAAAACTACATGTCACCCATGACTACTTTTTCTCTCCTTTATCCACACGTTCAGTCCACCACCACATTCTATCAGGACCCTCTCCTAAACGTCTTGCTCAAATGTCCTTATCTTGCCCTTCATATGCTACCTCATTACCCTAAGGTTACTAGCATCTGGACTCCTGGAGAATCCTCCCAGTGATATTATTATTCACTCCCACTCACCAGAGCAGGAGAAGTCACAAGCAACCAGTTGTTGTTTAGTTGATAAGTTATGTCTGATTCTTTGTGACCCCATGGACTGTAGCCCACCAGGCTCCTCTGCCCGTAGGATGTTCCAGGCAAGAATACTTGAGTGAGCAGCCATTCCCTCTCCAGGGGATCTTCCTGATTCAGGGATCAAACCTGCATCTTCAGCTTGGCAGGCAGATTCTTTACATCTGAGCCACTTGGGAAGCCCAAGCAACCAGTATGGTCTTTTAGAAACATAAATTGGGTGCAAGATTCCCTGGTTTCATACCCCTTCCATGTTTTCCCATTGACTGCCCCTTCAGGCCTCTCTTCTCTCTCTCTGCCTAGAACCCAACCCCAGTGGTCTCCATGTAGCTCCTTTAATGAGGAGTGCTCTCTTCTCCCTCAGGGTCCATGCCGACCATGCCTTGCCTTCTCATTCCCTTTGCCTAACTATTCCATTTTATCTTTTAGTTGTTGGTTTTCATNCCAACCCCAGTGGTCTCCATGTAGCTCCTTTAATGAGGAGTGCTCTCTTCTCCCTCAGGGTCCATGCCGACCGTGCCTTGCCTTCTCATTCCCTTTGCCTAACTATTCCATTTTATCTTTTAGTTCTTGGTTTTCATTTATAAAGTAAAATACTGAATATTTATTATGTTCCAGCCACTGTGTTAAGAACTCACACTACAGGTATAGAAAAGACAGAAGTGTCCCACAGACCTTATAATCTAATAGGGGATACATATGTGAAGCAAATTATCCTCAACTAATGCATTAATTACCCATGCGATGTTGTTGTTTAGTCACTAAATTGTGTCCGACTCTTTGCAACTCCATGGATTGTAGACCACCAGGCTCTTCTGCTCATGGGATTTTCCAGGTGAGAATACTAGAGTGAGTTGCCATTTCTTCCTCCAGGAGATCTTCCTGACTCAGGAATCAAACCTGTATCTCTTGTGTCCCCTGCATTGACAGGCAGATTCTTTATACCACTGAGCCATGTGGGCTTAGAAAACTGAAACACAGGAAGATTCTAGAGAGTAAAACAGGGACCATAGTCTAATGTTGGGGGCACATAAAAACCTTTATGGAAGTGATATGTAAGCTAAACCTCATAGAATAATTCCTGAGATGAGAGAGAAGAAAATTCCAAGCCAAGAGAAAAGTGTGTACAAAGGTCCTGAGGCTAATAAGAATTGAAAGAGGTTCAGTTGCAGAGCATGAAGAGTAAGAGAAACAATAGCTTGTCATAAGCTGAAAATAGGGGAGGGTCCAGACCATGCAGGGTCTCGTGGGCCCTGTTAAGCATTTTGGCCAATTCAGGTAATTTACACTTACGTGTTTCCTTCCTCCAGAAAACTTCCTTCACTCTCCAGTCTGGGTGAGGCAACCAGCCCCATCCACAGCGCTGACGTTTACATACATTGTCCATGGTTTCTTTTCTTTGCTGGCCTCACTGCCATGCCTTATTTTCCCTGCTAGTCCAAGAGTTTCGTGAAGGTAAAAACCTTGTCTGTCTCGTTCATTGCTATTTCCTCTGTGCCTGGCACAGTGCTTGAAATATAACAAGAGCTCAATGCATACATGTTGAATGAATGACCCTCCTTCTTTTCTGTCTCTCTACAATCATGGGCTCTCCTAGTGCTTCCCAGAAGTACGACGGTCACCAGCTGTTCCGGCAGCAGCCCTATTGATGGATCATTCTCCTTCATCATTGGGGTGACCCCTTGCCTGCTCTCCTGATTTCCATCCACTTGCCTCTCTAGTCCATCCTCTTCACTGCTACCTAAACTATTATCCTAGAGGAAAATTTGGACCATGTCTTAAAAGAATTTTTTTAATCCCTAAACACCCTCTCTNGGAGTCCACCTTATGATCACACACAGAGCTTGTGCTATGTATTGACTGCTTCACTGGGCTTAACACAGGTGGCAGTGAAACAGACCCAGCTATAGATTATAACAGCACAGCAAGAGGAAATGGCCAGAAAGAATCTTGCTTGCAGAAGCTGTGAGTTCAGGCTTCTTGTTTTTCAGATGGGAAAACTGAGGTCCCAAAACGATCTCACCCAAACCTGTGGCTNGCTCTCCTAGTGCTTCCCAGAAGTATGACGGTCACCAGCTGTTCCAGCAGCAGCCCTATTGATGGATCATTCTCCTCCATCATTGGGGTGACCCCTTGCCTGCTCTCCTGATTTCCATCCACTTGCCTCTCTAGTCCATCCTCCTCACTGCTACCTAAACTATTATCCTAGAGGAAAATTTGGACCATGTCTTAAAAAAAATTTTTTTAATTCGTAAACACCCTCTGTCAATCCTACTGCATGCAGAATAAAATTCAGACTCCTTTGCTGCAGTCCTTAGATGCTCCATGAATTGGCCCTGACCCA
>SJYW01012914.1:0-16519 GCA_006410735.1 Raphicerus campestris
TGATTTATCCATTAATCAATGAAATATATTATGAATGCCAAGGATATCCAGAAGATCTTGCCTTGATTCAATCTAGTAGATGCTTATTGTAGATTTGTTAAATGAATGAATGAATAAATAAATATGAAAATAAATAGGACAAGTCTCTCCTTTGGGGAGGTGAAATATCACTTTAACTACTTAGTTGCCCCAGCTTTCCTTTTTTTAACCTCTTCAAGATCTTGAGAAAGATGTTCAAACTAGAAGACACAAATTTCCATTGAAACCTAGTCTCTCTATATTTTTCAGAATTTCTCAAAATTCATCATCTCTAACTGTAGACGGGCTATTTTCAGATAGGATTTATTTTGCACCCAGGAATGAGAATTTACTTCGATGTTTTTTGCTTTTGGTTGGTGGCAACACGCAGTCATGGTGGCACATTTTCCTATATGTTCACCTCTCTCCAAGGCATCTCACCTGCTATGAGCTGGCTTTCTGCTTCTTTTATGAATAATAAATTGTGACTTAATCCACATTGTTTTAAATACTACATATGAAATATGACATGTTTGTGTTAAGCACTTTGTGAATTGTTGAATTTTCTGCTATTTTTTTTTTTTAGCCTGCTTCCCTTGGCAAGTTTTTTTAAAAAACTTACTTTCCTTGCCACTTTCCATTAACTTATATCAGGTATATGCCTGTCATTGANTAATCAGTGGCATTGAGTGATTATATATATGACCTACCAAACTCTAAACTGCAGTTTTGCTTCCTGTACCGGTCAAGTTTCTCCATTGACTAAAAGAGAAGTCTGCTCTCGTTACTTAAGCAGAAATGGATTTATTAGGAGAATGCTGTATAACTCGCAGAATTTATGAGAAAAGTAGGAAGGACCCCAAGGGAGCTGAGAAGTTGTCTGTGCTTCTGCCATAGCCGAAGTCTGGTTAGGAGGCCAGTTCCGTTGATACTTATATGGCTGAGTCGCTCCTGTATCTTCATTACTCCCTCATGTTTGAAATTCCTTTGTGAGGGCATCCCACTGACAGCCTCGATCAGCAGTTCTCTTTTTTCTAGGTTTCAGGGTGTCTGTAGTTTAAAATTATTGTTTAAATAATTTTTAGTACGTCTTAATAGTGGGCTTTCACGGCATTGCACTGGGGATACAAAGGCTAGACTCCATCTTGTTCACTTGGGCGAATGTCACTGGATATTTTCACGCCTGTTTTATTGGTAAGGTGGTGATGTGATATAAGAACAATGTTACTGGAACCAGATTCCCAGGGTGTGAGTCCTTACATCTCCACTTACTAGGTTTGAGATGTTGGGCCACATTTAACTTCTCTCAACTCCAGTTTATTTTTCTGTAAAATGGGATTAATAATAGTACTTATCTTATGGAAATATTGTGAGCAGTAATCAAGTTAATACAAGTAAATTAGTGTATGCCTTGTAATAATCACTGGCTAAATGTTAGCATTCATAATCATTATCACCCAACGTTCACATCTGATCTTTGACAAGCTGGTCACAAGAGAAAGGAGCTTAGACATGAGCCTGAGCTGTCTGGTTCTTGTAGAGCTGAAGGAAAGACTCATCAGATCAAGATACTGATCTAGAAACATGAAGTGCTACTATTTTAGGTNATTCGCATCTGATCTTTGACAAGCTGGTCACAAGAGAAAGGAGCTTAGACATGAGCCTGAGCTGTCTGGTTCTTGTAGAACTGAAGGAAAGACTCATCAGATCAAGATACTGATGTAGAAACATGAAGTGCTACTATTTTAGGTTAAAAATGTAAAACATGAACTTTTCCTTCATTCTTCCTACTATTTATATGTTAGCCTGGGCTAATAGAGAACAAAAATGAATGACCAAATTGCAAACAAATATTCAAGGATAAAACTTAAAGAGAACATAGCATGTTACTTTGACAACATGTTTTCTTTTGTAGGCAGGTGCCAATAGTAGTGATTTTTTTTTTTAGTTGTGTATGCAAAAGCTGTAAAATAATACACTTCTTTTAGGTGGTCATGCTTAAATAGTCATTATCTGACAAGTGTTAAGATTACATTTCTTTCTCCAAATAATCTCGGATTTCTTTTCAAAAGACTACATTTTTTTCAGGCCAAGGCTGTGACTTGAGATTTTAGCTTTAGCTGAAAGCACAGAGCTTGAAATGGAATAGGTTTATAGCAAATATTTGCTGAATAAGTAATGTGTTGGTTTTCTGGTACTTATAAAAGTTACATTTATACAATATTATCGTCTGTTAAGTGTGCAGTAACATGTCCAGAAAAACAAGCTGTGTATCTTAATTAAAAATATTTTATTGCTGAAAATGGCTAACCATCGTCTGAGCCTTCAGCGAACTGTAATCTTTTTGCAGCGATAACATCAAAGATCACTGATCACAGACCATCATTATAAATTAGTAATAGTGAGAAATAATAATAATGGTGAGAATACTTATTAATAGTGAGAAACTTTGAAAAGTTGCAGGAATTGCGAAAATGTGACATAGCAATCAGGAAATAAAGCAAATGCTTGTAGAAAAATGGCATCAATAGACTTGCTTAATATAGGGTTACCACGAGCCTTCGATTTGTTTAAAAAAAATACAATAAAGTGAAGTATAACAAAAATGTATGCCTGTGTATATTTCATAGAGTAATTATTGCTGTGCAGCTGACACCTAACTTTCTGTGTTTTCAGAGAGGAAAATTTACTGGAGGAAGTTTACTGGAGTAAAATGGAGGCCTCAGTAATACTACCCATTCTGAANGACAAGTCTCTCCTTTGGGGAGGTGAAATATCACTTTAGCTACTTAGTTGCCCCAGCTTTCCTTTTTTTAACCTCTTCAAGATCTTGAGAAAGATGTTCAAACTAGAAGACACAAATTTCCATTGAAACCTAGTCTCTCTATATTTTTCAGAATTTCTCAAAATTCATCATCTCTAACTGTAGACGGGCTATTTTCAGATAGGATTTATTTTGCACCCAGGAATGAGAATTTACTTCGATGTTTTTTGCTTTTGGTTGGTGGCAACACGCAGTCATGGTGGCACATTTTCCTATATGTTCACCTCTCTCCAAGGCATCTCACCTGCTATGAGCTGGCTTTCTGCTTCTTTTATGAATAATAAATTGTGACTTAATCCACATTGTTTTAAATACTACATATGAAATATGACATGTTTGTGTTAAGCACTTTGTGAATTGTTGAATTTTCTGCTATTTTTTTTTTTTAGCCTGCTTCCCTTGGCAAGTTTTTTTAAAAAACTTACTTTCCTTGCCACTTTCCATTAACTTATATCAGGTATATGCCTGTCATTGACTTCATTCCTTTTGCAAGAAATATTTCACTCAGATATGTTTAGGTTCAGTAAGTTTCTAGTGAAAAATCAGTGATCTGGACATACCCACTGGAGAAAAGTATGAGCAGATACCCCATAGTTAACACTTACTGTGGTCAGAGCAGTGGACAGTGATATTTTGCAAGATTTTCTCTTTGTTTTGTGTTGCATTAGCTGTGAAGATGTCTTGCAGAATCCCCTGAACAATCTTTTTGGCCAACCCAATACGCTATTTTATGAACCATATATAAGATAACTACAGATAGGCAGATTTGTTTGTTGTTGTTGTTGTTGTTGTTTCTGATGACTGTGCTAAGGACTTGAAAAATCTTAAATGACTTCTGTAAAATTAAATTTAATTGGAACTAGTAGTACAGTAATCATGACTTTCACTACCTACCTCTTATGATAACAATGAAAGAGATTGATGGAAAGGAGACTCTAGAAGGGAGGAAGATATAAAAAGTAAACATTACAGCTTTCATCTCGTTGACTGCTTCACATTTTATTCATCAGTTTGATCTTGGCCCACACATCCATAACCTACATTTATCATTAGATTAATTTTTCATCACTTTCAAGATATTGTTTAAAGAAAAAGGCTGTTGGATTAAACGAAAATCAGTATTTTACCATGCTGAGATGGTTTTGTGAAGTCATGGAAAGTGTAGATACTGCATCTATGTCTCAGGAGAGTGATGAAATGTACTGTTGCTTCTGGATGTTAGAGTTTTCCAAGATAAATCTATACCAGAGATTGAACCATCTCCCTTTTGTGCTTTGAGTATGTGGAGAACACAGTGGAGAAAAATTTGGCACTTGTTGGCGTAAAATCGATAACCTGACTTGCAAAGCTCACATAACACAGATTTACTCAAAGGGTCACCTTCAGCTATTATTTCTTATGCCTTAAGAATTCCAGATGTTCTTTTTTTCTTAGGTACTGATTAATTGTTATTGTTAAGATTTTTAAATTTATTTGTGGCTGTGCTGGGTCTTCGTTGCTGCATGTAGGGTTTCCCTGGTTGGGGTGAGAGGGGCCTATGCTCTGGTTGTTGCCGGCAGGCTTGCCAGCGCAGTGGTTTCTCTGGCTGCGGGGAATGGGCTTCAGGCCTGTGGGCTCAGTGGTTGTGGCTCATGGGCGCTAGAGTGCTGGCTCTTGTGCTGCGGTACATGGGCTTGGTTGCCCCACGGCATATGGGATCTTCCCACTGAGCCACCAGGGAGGCCCTGATTTGTTGGGCTTTATTGTGACAAGGCTTAAAATGACAGTGTTCATTCAGAATAGATAACAGCAGATTAGGGGGGAAAACCCACAAAGAGCAATCAGTGGCATTGAGTGATTATATATATGACCTACCAAACTCTAAACTGCAGTTTTGCTTCCTGTACTGGTCAAGTTTCTCCATTGACTGAAAGAGAAGTCTGCTCTCGTTACTTAAGCAGAAATGGATTTATTAGGAGAATGCTGTATAACTCGCAGAATTTATGAGGCTCAGAAAAGTAGGAAGGACCCCAAGGGAGCTGAGAAGTTGTCTGTGCTTCTGCCATAGCAGAAGTCTAGTTAGGAGGCCAGTTCCGTTGATACTTCTATGGCTGAGTCGCTCCTGTATCTTCATTACTCCCTCATGTTTGAAATTCCTTTGTGAGGGCATCCCACTGACAGCCTCGATCAGCAGTTCTCTTTTTTCTAGGTTTCAGAGTGTCTATAGTTTAAAATTATTGTTTAAATAATTTTTAGTACGTCTTAATAGTGGGCTTTCACGGCATTGACGTTTGCACTGGGGATGCAAAGGCTAGACTCCATCTTGTTCACTTGGCCGAATGTCACTGGATATTTTCACGCCTGTTTTATTGGTAAGGTGGTGATGTGATATAAGAACAGTGTTACTGGAACCAGATTCCCAGGGTGTGAGTCCTTACATCTCCACTTACTAGGTTTGAGATGTTGGGCCCCATTTAACTTCTCTCAACTCCAGTTTATTTTTCTGTAAAATGGGATTAATAATAGTACTTATGTTATGGAAATATTGTGAGCAGTAATCAAGTTAATACAAGTAAATTAGTGTATGCCTTGTAATAATCACTGGCTAAATGTTAGCATTCATAATCATTATCACCCAACGTTCACATCTGATCTTTGACAAGCTGGTCACAAGAGAAAGGAGCTTAGACATGAGCCTGAGCTGTCTGGTTCTTGTAGAGCTGAAGGAAAGACTCATCAGATCAAGATACTGATCTAGAAACATGAAGTGCTACTATTTTAGGTTAAAAATGTAAAACATGAACTTTTCCCTCATTCTTCCTACTATTTATATGTTAGCCTGGGCTAATGTAGAACAAAAATGAATGACCAAATTGCAAACAAATATTCAAGGATAAAACTTAAAGAGAACATAGCATGTTACTTTGACAACATGTTTTCTTTTGTAGGCAGGTGCCAATAGTAGTGATTTTTTTTTTTAGTTGTGTATGCAAAAGCTGTAAAATAATACACTTCTTTTAGGTGGTCATGCTTAAATAGTCATTATCTGACAAGTGTTAAGATTACATTTCTTTCTCCAAATAATCTTGGATTTCTTTTCAAAAGACTACATTTTTTTCAGGCCAAGGCTGTGACTTGAGATTTTAGCTTTAGCTGAAAGCACAGAGCTTGAAATGGAATAGGTTTATAGCAAGTGTTTGCTGAATAAGTAATGCTTTGGTTTTCCGGTACTTATAAAAGTTACATTTACACAATATTATCGTCTGTTAAGTGTGCAGTAACATGTCCAGAAAAACAAGCTGTCTATCTTAATTAAAAATATTTTATTGCTGAAAATGGCTAACCATCATCTGAGCCTTCAGCAAACTGTAATCTTTTTGCAGCGATAACATCAAAGATCACTGATCACAGACCATCATTATAAATTAGTAATAGTGAGAAATAATAATAATGGTGAGAATACTTATTAATAGTGAGAAACTTTGAAAAGTTGCAGGAATTGCGAAAATGTGACACAGCAATCAGGAAATAAAGCAAATGCTTGTAGAAAAATGGCATCAATAGACTTGCTTAATACAGGGTTACCACGAGCCTTCGATTTGTTAAAAAAAAAATACAATAAAGTGAAGTATAATAAAAATGTATGCCTGTGTATATTTCATAGAGTAATTATTGCTGTGCAGCTGACACCTAACTTTCTGTGTTTTCAGAGAGGAAAATTTACTGGAGGAAGTTTACTGGAGTAAAATGGAGGCCTCAGTAATACTACCCATTCTGAAGAAAAAACTAGCTTTCCTTTCAGGTATGTTTCTTCTTGAAATTGGAAGTGTTTGATGTACAAAGTTGCTTAATCTTTTTTCTTTGATAATGCAGAAATCCATTTCCTTTTTCTAGGAAGATTCTGTTTTAAAGGTATTTCTGAGATACTTTTTACTTAGAATGGATAACAGTGCAAGCCAACTCTGTCACTTTTGGTGCTTGGCAGGCCAATTTTTATTCTGTTCTGTAATTTGATTAAAATGACCTCTATAAGGTAGATATCATGATTTCTACATTTCACTTCTCATATGAAAAATGAAATAATTATTACAGGCTGAGAATAATTGACTAGCCAAGATCTAACTTACTGTTTCTGAAATACAGAATAATTCATTTTTGTGATACCCTCTGTCCTAGCTTTTGTCTTCCGTCTTTCTAGGAAGAAGAGTTATGAAATATAAGTTGCATGGTTTTCTCTTTTTATTACTTGAACTTGGTTTATACAGGCTTGAATTTATCTTCAGTTGTTAACCCAAAGGCTGCATCAACAAAGAAGAGACAAAGAGAAGCTTTGAGATGTTTTACTAGTGTGAAAGCAGCGGTAACACTAGGTGTAGCAACTTTATAGAATTTTGGATCATTGAGTAAATTTGCACATGCTGTAGAATAGGTACTGTGGCCCACCTGTTGAAGATCAGTTAAATTATTTTATTTTGTTTTATTCTGTCTTATTCTCTTTAGGTTCTATCAGAATTGTCTTGATATTGAGACTACTATGTCATTTTTCAATGTATATTGTATCTCTGTGATTGGCATGTTTTTTTAGTCTATGTTACAAAGGACAAAGATATTGAATTTCATTAGTAATATTGCTTCTCTAATATGTGTTTCTTTTTTTTAAAAAATAAACTTCTTCCCTTATCAGTTGACACCTAGATGTTTTCTCTATTTTTTTTTTTTTTATGATATGAATGATGTTGTAGGAAGCATTCTTAACAGTTTGTGAGTTTTGTGCAAGTTCAGCAGTATAAATTCCTCCAAGTGGAAGTGTTAAAGAGAATTTACATTCAAATTTGTGTTACATCTCGTCAGATTGCTTTTAAAGAATATTGTTTTAATTGTTATTTCTTTTCTCCCATCAGTGTATGAAAATAGAATAGACCCACAGACGTAAAAAATAGACCCACAGATGTAAAAAACAAATATGCAGTTACCAAAAGAGAAAGGGGAGGGATAGTTTGAAATTTGGAATTAAAAGATACACACTACTATATATGAAATACATAAAAACAAGCTCCTACTGTGTAGTCCAGTGAACTATATTCAATATTTTAAAATAACCTATGAGGGAAAATAATCTGAAAGAGAAGAGATATATATGTGTGTAACTAAATCACTTGGCTGTGTGTCTAAAACACTGTACATCAACTATACTTTAAAAAAAAATGCTTATTTGCCCATAGTGTTGCAAAAAAGAAATCTTTATCAATGATATTTTTGCATTCTTATTACGCTTGTCTCTGCAGCATTTGACCTTGTTTACCATACCCAACTTGAAAGGATGTTCCTTCTTGGCATCTGCCTTCTTTTGCATTTACACTGATGATTATTTTATTGTCCCTTAGTGAAAGCTAAGGGCAAAAGGTTAAATCTAGTGCTAAATGTTAGACCTGTCATCTGCAGGCAATTTCACAGTGGTTTAGAGTGCTACACTTCAGATACGAACCTGTTTGCAGATTTGGTTTAATGCAGGGATAAAGCTTAGCAGATTTTGAGGAGCAGATGAAACTTTTCTGAACCCAATCCCTCTGACTTTCTCTACTGACTGTTAATTATTTCAGTCAGTAATATTCAAGCTTTTTGAATAATAAACAAAAACTTCTCAAACCAACAAAGTCCTTCAGGGAATACAGTTTGAAAACTATGGGTGCAATTCTTTAAAAAAAAAGAAAAAAAAAACTTGTATTCTAAACAAAAAACATTTGCAGTAAGGCACTATTGATTATCTATTAAGTTAACCACTTGAAATAGCCATTTATTGAGATTAAACAAAGTGCTTGAATATCAGTAATTTATATGGTTAACCTGATAAAAGATCATTTATGGTTTGTATTTTGTAAATTGTATCCATGTTATTCATAGGATGGAGAAGGAAATGGCAGCCCAGCCCACTCCAGTATTCTTGCTGGAGAATTCCATGGTCAGAGGAGCCTGGCAGACTACAGTCCATGGGGTCGCAAAGAGTCAGACATGACTGAGCGACTAACACTACACTTTATTCATAAGAATCTTTTTTTTTTTAAATTTTCATTTCACTTTGTTCAGTTTTTAGTGAAAGAGATCGTATAAAATTGTTTCCTTTAGTATTTACTGGCTTTTACATTTCTAAAATTGCCATAAATGTCGGTTGGGTTAAAAGATGGACTTCAGTGTGAAAACCAGTCACGTGGGAAGCTTTAAAAGAAGCTATGTGTATGTAAAGTACTAGTTATATTTTCATGTGTATGGAAAATCAATGAGGACTTGAACGTCTATGAAATGCACATATACACTCCACTTCCTGCTTTCAGGCTTCTATATGAGGGCCCATTCACTCTTCTTAGCTGGACAGCGCTTTCCCTTCATTGCCTCATGAACAGAGAATCCTAGATGACCTTTGTGAGTTACCTCAGATCATTCCTTGTCACAGAATGCTCTTTTGGCTATAAATTCTATCCATTTTTCTTAAGTTTTTAACTTTTCTATGAACCATCATACATTTATTATGGCTCTTATTTTCTCTAATTTCTAAATCCCTATTTATAATATTTTATATTTTGTACAGCACAGCCTAGCAAGCTGTCATATTTCATACCATTATTTCTTATGACTTAAAGTTTTTCTTCCTAGATTGATTAGAAATTTATTTTGTTTTACTTGTAAATGCTTACTGTGCTGGGCACACAATAGGTGTTTGATGAACTGATCACAATCAGGAGCAGATTGAATGGAAGAAATTAAACGAAATGGTAATTGCTATGTTTAAGTGAAGATTTCATGGGTAAATTTTTTTCCTCTTATTTTTTTTCTACATTTTGTACAATTTTACTGCACTACTACAAACATTTATAATATATAAAATAAACAGCCGTTATATTGTTTTTTTACTTATGTCTTAACCTTGAAATTGTTTTTGTAACTTTGAACTCAAGTATATATTATTCATCTAGTGCTTCAGTATCTCTTACATGTTAAATTTACATATTTTTTTCTTTAATAGGAGGAAAGGACAGACGAAGTGGCCTCATTCTGACAATTCCATTATGCCTAGAACAGACAAATATGGATGAGCTGAGTGTCACCTTAGACTACCTACTCAGCATTCCAAGGTGACTCTAAAGGTGTCTTTTCTTAAATTTCAGTATGTTTTCATTTACNATAGCCATTTATTGAGATTAAACAAAGTGCTTGAATATCAGTAATTTATATGGTTAACCTGATAAAAGATCATTTATGGTTTGTATTTTGTAAATTGTATCCATGTTATTCATAGGATGGAGAAGGAAATGGCAGCCCAGCCCACTCCAGTATTCTTGCTGGAGAATTCCATGGTCAGAGGAGCCTGGCAGACTACAGTCCATGGGGTCGCAAAGAGTCAGACATGACTGAGCGACTAACACTACACTTTATTCATAAGAATCTTTTTTTTTTAAAATTTTCATTTCACTTTGTTCAGTTTTTAGTGAAAGAGATCGTATAAAATTGTTTCCTTTAGTATTTACTGGCTTTTACATTTCTAAAATTGCCATAAATGTCGGTTGGGTTAAAAGATGGACTTCAGTGTGAAAACCAGTCACGTGGGAAGCTTTAAAAGAAGCTATGTGTATGTAAAGTACTAGTTATATTTTCATGTGTATGGAAAATCAATGAGGACTTGAACGTCTATGAAATGCACATATACACTCCACTTCCTGCTTTCAGGCTTCTATATGAGGGCCCATTCACTCTTCTTAGCTGGACAGCGCTTTCCCTTCATTGCCTCATGAACAGAGAATCCTAGATGACCTTTGTGAGTTACCTCAGATCATTCCTTGTCACAGAATGCTCTTTTGGCTATAAATTCTATCCATTTTTCTTAAGTTTTTAACTTTTCTATGAACCATCATACATTTATTATGGCTCTTATTTTCTCTAATTTCTAAATCCCTATTTATAATATTTTATATTTTGTACAGCACAGCCTAGCAAGCTGTCATATTTCATACCATTATTTCTTATGACTTAAAGTTTTTCTTCCTAGATTGATTAGAAATTTATTTTGTTTTACTTGTAAATGCTTACTGTGCTGGGCACACAATAGGTGTTTGATGAACTGATCACAATCAGGAGCAGATTGAATGGAAGAAATTAAACGAAATGGTAATTGCTATGTTTAAGTGAAGATTTCATGGGTAAATTTTTTTCCTCTTATTTTTTTTCTACATTTTGTACAATTTTACTGCACTACTACAAACATTTATAATATATAAAATAAACAGCCGTTATATTGTTTTTTTACTTATGTCTTAACCTTGAAATTGTTTTTGTAACTTTGAACTCAAGTATATATTATTCATCTAGTGCTTCAGTATCTCTTACATGTTAAATTTACATATTTTTTTCTTTAATAGGAGGAAAGGACAGACGAAGTGGCCTCATTCTGACAATTCCATTATGCCTAGAACAGACAAATATGGATGAGCTGAGTGTCACCTTAGACTACCTACTCAGCATTCCAAGGTGACTCTAAAGGTGTCTTTTCTTAAATTTCAGTATGTTTTCATTTACTTACTAATGATTCCTGCCATTGTTAAACTATAGTTTGTTGTCTTATTTGCTTTTATTATCAGTGAAATTATAGTCAAAACACGAGAGTCAATAATATATAACGACTGAGCAACTTCACTTTCACTTTTCACTTTCATGCATTGGAGAAGGAAATGGCAACCCACACCAGTGTTCTTGCCTGGACAACCCCAGGGACAACGGAGCCTGGTTGGCTTCCGTCTATGGGGTCGCACAGAGTTGGACACGACTGAAGTGACTTAGAAGCAGCAGCAATAGCAGATGAAATAAACACCATTTTATATTCCTGAGACACTGAATGATAACAGATTTCTAAAATGTATGTGCTGTCACCTTTTAAGGAATACAAAGATTAAGCATCTGTCTGTATACCATGTAATTTGAGAAAACTAGGAAAGTGAATCTTGTATTTAGGAAGCCATTTAGATATAACTGAGCCTCTGGTGGCTCAGACAGAAAAGCCTCTGCCTGCAGTGCTGGAGACCTGGGTTTGATCCCTGCATCAGGAAGATCCTCTGGAGAAGGAAATGGCAACCCACTCCAGTATTCTTACCTGGAGAATCCCATGGACATGGGGTTGCAAACAGTCAGACATGACTGAGCGACTTCACTTGCACTTTCTTTAGATATAACTATATAGATATAAATATATCTGTGTTTTTTTAATATATTGGATGAAGGCTGTTTGGAGTTTAAAAGATTTTTAAAAATGCGAAAATGTTTATATTTTAATCCAAAGAGGTTGGATTTTTAACTTTTATATTTCTTGGGTGAAGACAAACCTTAACCCTTTGTATATGCTCAAGCCTACCCATCACTACAACAGCAACAGACAAACCCCTCCCCAGCTTCCCTTCCCACATGTGATATTTGGGGGCTGAAGTTGGACTGCACATTAGACTCATCTGGAGATTTTTTTCAAAATTTTTATGCCTGAGCATCCACCTCCAGAGTCTGATCCAGGGAATCCTGCTTATCAGAAAAAAAATTCTTTTAAGTTTCCCAGACAATTCTTACATGCAGTCAGAGTTGCAAACCATTGCAGTAACGAGGGCAGATTTTTTGTGTGTTTGTAGAATGTAGAAGTGGTAAAAGGAACAAAGTTATCTCTTAAATAATGCTGGTAAGCTTCAGATGCATTTTAAACATTTTAGTTAGGACAGACAATTCTTTATATCTTTTTCCTGTACTTATTGACATAATAAATTATTTAATTTTAAACCACTTTGCAGAATACAAGGTTAAAATTGTGTTTTGGAACAGCTGACTTTAATCCCATCTGCTTCCAATATTGGTCTATAATGTAATGATTCTATTGCTGAATGTTTTTTCAATATTAGGGAAACAGAGATCTCCAGGTAAAAATTTTCAATTTTTTTGTTTTTGCTTTCTGGAAAGGAAAGTTAATCAGATTTCACAATGGATTAGTACTAAATAACCTTGCTAATTCTCTGAGCTGCTGACTGCTAATTTGTATTATTCTTCATTAGATTGTGAACTGCTTTTTAGGTAAACAACACTGGTTTAACNTATAAAATAAACAGCCGTTATATTGTTTTTTTACTTATGTCTTAACCTTGAAATTGTTTTTGTAACTTTGAACTCAAGTATATATTATTCATCTAGTGCTTCAGTATCTCTTACATGTTAAATTTACATATTTTTTTCTTTAATAGGAGGAAAGGACAGACGAAGTGGCCTCATTCTGACAATTCCATTATGCCTAGAACAGACAAATATGGATGAGCTGAGTGTCACCTTAGACTACCTACTCAGCATTCCAAGGTGACTCTAAAGGTGTCTTTTCTTAAATTTCAGTATGTTTTCATTTACTTACTAATGATTCCTGCCATTGTTAAACTATAGTTTGTTGTCTTATTTGCTTTTATTATCAGTGAAATTATAGTCAAAACACGAGAGTCAATAATATATAACGACTGAGCAACTTCACTTTCACTTTTCACTTTCATGCATTGGAGAAGGAAATGGCAACCCACACCAGTGTTCTTGCCTGGACAACCCCAGGGACAACGGAGCCTGGTTGGCTTCCGTCTATGGGGTCGCACAGAGTTGGACACGACTGAAGTGACTTAGAAGCAGCAGCAATAGCAGATGAAATAAACACATTTTATATTCCTGAGACACTGAATGATAACAGATTTCTAAAATGTATGTGCTGTCACCTTTTAAGGAATACAAAGATTAAGCATCTGTCTGTATACCATGTAATTTGAGAAAACTAGGAAAGTGAATCTTGTATTTAGGAAGCCATTTAGATATAACTGAGCCTCTGGTGGCTCAGACAGAAAAGCCTCTGCCTGCAGTGCTGGAGACCTGGGTTTGATCCCTGCATCAGGAAGATCCTCTGGAGAAGGAAATGGCAACCCACTCCAGTATTCTTACCTGGAGAATCCCATGGACATGGGGTTGCAAACAGTCAGACATGACTGAGCGACTTCACTTGCACTTTCTTTAGATATAACTATATAGATATAAATATATCTGTGTTTTTTTAATATATTGGATGAAGGCTGTTTGGAGTTTAAAAGATTTTTAAAAATGCGAAAATGTTTATATTTTAATCCAAAGAGGTTGGATTTTTAACTTTTATATTTCTTGGGTGAAGACAAACCTTAACCCTTTGTATATGCTCAAGCCTACCCATCACTACAACAGCAACAGACAAACCCCTCCCCAGCTTCCCTTCCCACATGTGATATTTGGGGGCTGAAGTCGGACTGCACATTAGACTCATCTGGAGATTTTTTTCAAAATTTTTATGCCTGAGCATCCACCTCCAGAGTCTGATCCAGGGAATCCTGCTTATCAGAAAAAAAATTCTTTTAAGTTTCCCAGACAATTCTTACATGCAGTCAGAGTTGCAAACCATTGCAGTAACGAGGGCAGATTTTTTGTGTGTTTGTAGAATGTAGAAGTGGTAAAAGGAACAAAGTTATCTCTTAAATAATGCTGGTAAGCTTCAGATGCATTTTAAACATTTTAGTTAGGACAGACAATTCTTTATATCTTTTTCCTGTACTTATTGACATAATAAATTATTTAATTTTAAACCACTTTGCAGAATACAAGGTTAAAATTGTGTTTTGGAACAGCTGACTTTAATCCCATCTGCTTCCAATATTGGTCTATAATGTAATGATTCTATTGCTGAATGTTTTTTCAATATTAGGGAAACAGAGATCTCCAGGTAAAAATTTTCAATTTTTTTGTTTTTGCTTTCTGGAAAGGAAAGTTAATCAGATTTCACAATGGATTAGTACTAAATAACCTTGCTAATTCTCTGAGCTGCTGACTGCTAATTTGTATTATTCTTCATTAGATTGTGAACTGCTTTTTAGGTAAACAACACTGGTTTAACGTATATCTGGCAAATTATCAAAAGAAATTCATGGTTTCATAGGTGGTTAAAAGTGCTGAGGGAACTTAGAGACCATCTGAACCAACTGCCTTATTTTCCAGTTGAGGGAGTTGAGACTCAGAAGTTAGTTACTTGCCCAGGATTACACAGTCAATTAGCAGTAGAGCTGGGGTTAGAATCCGCAGTTCCTGACAGCAAGCCAGAGATCTTCATACTTCAAATGAATAGAGTACAGTGTAGTTGCATCTTACCTGAGGTGAGGTTCCAAAGTATAGAATGTAATGCAAAAATGACTGATAGTCAAAATCACCCTTGAAAAATGCCTAAGGAAGAATTAGAGACTTAGATGAACTGTTATTTTGTGAGCATGCTAGGTTTTCTTCCAGCATTAGAACGTGTCTTGGAGACTAAGTTCCAGAAGACACAGTTGGCCTGTAGTTGGGTCTGTGATAAGAAAGTGCATTCTGGTATATACTAGGATCACACTCAGCCTCCCAGGATGCTCATACTATACGAGGCACTGGGTAACTGAGGCTAAGGGACCAGGGGTTTCACTCATGTCTTCTGTCTGTTCATTCTGGGTGTGCAAACAAGAAGTACAGTAGAGGGCAAAATAGCCTACACTATTTAAACGTTCTCTTTCTCTCTTTCATTGTTGTATAGGTATGGTGGCGCAGTGATCAAGAATCCACCTGCCAGTGCAAGACACCCAGGTTTGATCCCTGGGTCGAGAAGATCCCCTGGAAAAGGAAATAGCAACCCATTCCAGTATTCTTGCCTGGGAAATCCCATAGACAGAGGAGCCTGGCAGCCTACCATTCATGGGGTCACATAGAGTCGGACATGACTTTGCAACTAAACAACAGTACATATAATACTGTGCATGCTGAGGCCCTTTAGTTGTGTCCAACTCTTTGTGACCCTATAGATTGTAGCCTGCCAGGCTTCTCTGTCCATGTGATTCTCCAGGCAAGAATATTGGAGTGGGTTGCCCTGCCCTCCTCCAGGGCATCTTTCCAACCCAGAGATCAAACCCGTGTCTCCAAGTCTCTTGAATTGGCAGATGGGTTCTTTACCACTAGCTCTACCTGGGAAGCCCACGTATATTACTATTGCAGTGTAAATTATGAATCAGTTTCTGCATACATACACGTACGTACCTGCCAGCTAATAGAGAAAATACAAGTTGAAATAAGGTGAAAGAATTTAATTTAGCAAGACAAAATAGTGATCTGGATACTTTATTTTTGATAATTGTTCTGCTAAATTTTAACCTTCTCAAATATTTGCAAATGGCTCTGAATTTTTAGCCTTCTGCTTTTCTGGACCAACCTCCTATAACTTTGGCTTTTAAAACCATAGTTGGTAACTTTAATCAGTACTTGCTATTTCATTAGTGAGCTCAAGTGTTTTTGAGGTCTTCTTTGCAAGCCTGAAGAGTAATTTATTAGGTGCAATCCTAAAAGGTGGTTTTCCTCCTTCAGAATGCCTACTATTCAAAACTACTTTTAAATTGTGTTATGAAAAGTTTAAAATATACAGAAAAGTTGAAGGAACTGTGCAGTAAACATCATTATGCCCATCACTTAGAAGCCTGCACCCAGTCTTGTAATACTTTATCACGTATCTATGTGTTTATCCATCCCTCTTCCCATCTCAGAACTGTTTTTAAGTTTACACTATCAGATCAGGCTCAGCCTTGGTCTAGAAGGGTTTTCCATTTTTTAGTATATCTG
>SJYW01012919.1:10144-29240 GCA_006410735.1 Raphicerus campestris
GGGGGGGGGTGTTGCTTGATAAAGTTCAGAAAATTCCCCTAAGCCTCTTGGAACTGGAATATTTCTAGGGTGGGTACAACCATGGGACCTCTTCCTCTTCAGAAGGATTAAGAGCGCCCCCTCCCTGACCCCCAAGCCCTTCACTCTCCTCTTTCCTTTCCCTTTTTTGCAGATTTCACGCCTGAATTGTTGTTGTTTACTAACCTGACATTTAAATTAGATCTTGTTCCCTTAGCAAGATGTTCAAAATGTTTCTGGACTTACGGAAAATGTAGCTATCAAACGTTCATTCCATAAATAACACTGTTCATTGCTCACCTACTATGTCCCAACCCCAGTGCCAGGTATTGAGTGGTGAACAGAATTTCCATGACCCCTCTTTTTAGCAAATTAATGTAGTCACAGCACTGTCCACAGAAATATAATACAAACAATATATATAAGTTCCCATTTTCTAGTATCCACATTTTTTTAAATGGTGAACTTAATTTTAGTAATCTAGTTTAATTAATTTAACATATCTACAATATACCAATATGTGACCAATATAAAAATCATGGATGAAATATTTTACACTCCATATACTAAGTTTTCAAAATCCAGTGTATGTTTTAAGAGTACAACAAGTTTCAGGTTCTCATCAGTCAGATGCAGCTAGGATATACTATATTCAGTCCAAAAAACACAGTCGGGAATTCCCTGGTGGGTGTGGGGGGGTGGTGGTGTCCAGTGGTTAGGACTCTGCACTTTCACTGCTGAGGAGCCAGGTTCAAACCCTGGTCGGGGAACTAAGATCTCACAAGCCACGCAGCCAAAAATTTTTTTAAAAAGAAGAAAGAAAACCATAGTCTAAAAGAGGCAGTGAACAAATGGACAATTACAAATGGCGCTAACAGTCAAGGAGACCGCTGCAGTGAGAAGGAAGGGGCAGCCTCTGTGAGCAGGGCCTGAGCTGAGGCCTGAAGGATGAGCAGAGCAAGGGGAAGGGTCCCCCAGGCAGGAGGGCTTATGGAAGGAGGGAGCTGGTCCCTGGAGGGCTGCTGGCGGAGACCAGCCCCACGCTCTGCTGGAGATCTGACCTGGGAGTGAGCCGAGGCTGGGCCCCCGAGAATGCCCACAGTCTCCTGTCCATCCTGAAGCTGCCCACTCAGCTCCTCCATTCACTGTCCAAGGAATTTTCAGTGGACATCTCTCAAGGCTTAAACTGGCCCCAGATAATTTTCTGTTGCCTCTGAACCTGGCCCAGTGGGTAACCCAAACTCAGAGAAGTCAGAGCCTAGCGCTGAAAGCCTCGTTCTTGCTGCTTCAGGAAGCTCGCTGGCACAGAGTACACACTTTTGTGTGCACTTGGACCTGGGCTTCCAAACTTCTGCATTTCCTGGAGGGGGGCGGATCGCATCCAGGGGAAGCCAGGAGTTAGAAGAATCGCCCCGCCATGCCCTTCCTCTGCACCACCACCAGGGCACAGGCCGTCACATACACCGGAGCTTGACAGAAGTAAACAAAACCAGACTCCCTGGATCGACTCCAGCAGTCTCCCAGGTGCTCAAGACAAGCAGTATCTTCAGCCTTTTGTAAAACAGTGCTCAGTGTGGGCACAAATTTGCAGATTTGCCGATAAATCCATGGGTCCAGCAGAAACAGTGCTGGACTTTCCAAGACTCAAAACTGTCGTCCTCGCTCGGCCTGCCATTAGCAGCTCTGCCTTAAGCACACTACCTCCTGCTTTTGGTCTGTTTCCCAGTCTGTACAGATTAGCCCCTCAGCCATGCCTGTCTGCTATAATGCTTCTTATGAGGCATCTAGGAAGCTGGAAGACTAAACCGTTAGCCATGCTGTCAGAACATTGAAAGGAGCCAGTCACTGCTGATGGAGCCTCTAGTCTCCACCAGTTCTCCTGCCTCACTCTCACCCCTTGGGGGAGTGGTCCCGAGACCACTGTCCCAGAAGCTGAGTCCCAGGGGTCCTGGCCCTTGTGGCAGCGTATGCCACTGCTTATCCTGGCAACTCCTGAGCCCCCTCCCCTAATACTGCACTTAAACCACCCTTTAGCCTACAGAGTTCATTCTTTTATCTCCCCCAGCAGAATTTAAGTTCCAGAGGCACAGGTATTTGTACTACTCACTGCTGTAACCTCAGTGCTTAGCACGGCACCTGGCATGTACTAAAGGCTTTAAAAATATTATCTCGAGTGAAGGAGCGGATTCCGCCTGGAACCCCCTCTCAGCAGCTGGAATCTAGGAGTGAGGGCCTTGGAGCCCTGCAGGCATGGATTTGAATCCCTGCTCCATCGCTTTCCAGCTTCCTTGCAGCTAGCCGCCCCTAGTCCTGAGCCCCAGCCCCATCAAGGGTCTCTTGCTGGCTGCTGGATATGATCAAAGACTTCAGGAGCCTGACTGCTGCTTGTCCTCACACTGCTTCCCAAAGGCTCAATTCCACCTTTGCCCAGAGAGGCCCCCTCGCAGGGCTAGAACCAAGGGTGAGGGGCCCCGACCACTGCCGCCGCCCCTCCTCCCACTTCTGCCTGCAGGCTCGGGCCCCAACCCTGGCCCCAGACATAAGAGCCAGAGCCAAATGCTTCTAGCATATACCACCGTGGGTGATTTATTTAAGGGTCTCCAAATAATCACTTAAGTGTCACCATGGCAACCTGGAGAGTTGCCATGGAGATCGGAGCAGGAAACGTCCCCATGGAGACCCCTGAGAGACTCTCTAGGAAATCATTACCAGGTGGATGGGGCTTGGGAAGGGGGAGCTGGACAAAGAAGGGAGCCCCAAGGTTCTGTGTGCTGGCAGGCGGAGGGGGTGAAGGGGCAGAGTGGGAAAGACCAGCTTAAAAAGGCAGGCAAGTTAATGATCTCCACCAAGTCTAGGGGCCCATGTGATAAATAACTTCTGTTGTGTGCACAGAATATATCTGAAGGAAAAGACAGGAAACTAGTAAAATGGGTGCCCCTCCAGAAGGGGGTAGAGGAGAGAGATTTTTCACCGAATGTTCCTTTGTATACTATTTGAATTTCTTTTATCAGAGGTATGTAAATATTAAATATTCCAAAATTTTAAAAGTTATTTACAAAGCATTTACTATGTTAGATGTTTTACATCCTCAAAGCAGCACCATAAGGTAGGTATTATGTCTGTTACACAGATGGGGAAATGGTGGTTCAGAAAGGCCCACAGCCACACAGATGAGTGGGAATCAAACCCAAGGTTCTCCAGCACCCCTAAGCGAGTCTGGATTCTCTGATCTGCCAATGCCACACTGAGCATTTTAGGTAACCTTGGCCCCTGGAGCTCAATTTCCTCACCTATAAAATAGCTTGGCACTTTGGACAGGATGAAAGGTAAGCCACCAGGGAAACCCTAAGATCCCGCCACACACCCATTAAGATGGCTACAATCTAAAAGACAAACAGTAACAAGTGTTTGCCAAGCTGAGACATTCGTGCACTGCTGGTGGGGAAATCAGAAACTTCATACACAGCTGTAAAATGGTTCAGCTGTGTCTGAGCTGCTACGGCAAAACCCCACAGACTGTGTGGCTTAAGCTACAGACAGTCATCTCTCAGTTTTGGACAGTGACAGACTTTATTTTCTTGGGCTCCAGTATCAGTGCAGATGGTGACTGCAACCATGAAATTAAAAGACGCTTGTTCCTTGGAAGAAAAGCTATGACCAATCTAGACAGCATATTAAAAAACAGAGACATCACTTTGCCGACTAAGGTCCGTCTAGTCAAAGCTATGGCCTTTACAGTAGTCAGGTATGTATATGTGTGAAATTTGGACCATAAAGAAAGCTGAGCACCAAAGAATTGATGCTTTAAAAATTCTTTATTTTTGTATTTTTATTTGTTAATGTTACATTATTTATTTATCAGCCACACAGCATGGTACGTGGGATCTTAGTTCCCTGACCAGGAGTGGAACCCATGCCTCCTGCAGGGGAAGCAGAGTCTTAACTATTTAACCACCAGGAAAGTCCCAGAATTGATGCTTTTGAACTATGGTGTTGGAGAAGACTCTTGAGAGTCCCTGGACTGCAAGGAGATCAAATCAGTCAATCTTAAAGGAAATTAGTCCTGAATAGTCACTGGAAGGACTGATGCTGAAGCTGAAACTCACTCCAATACTTTGGCCACGTGATGCAAAGAACTGACTCATTGGAAAAGATCCAGATGCTGGGAAAGACTGAAGGCAAGAGGAGAAGGGGATGACAGAGGATGAGATGGTTGGATGGCATCACCAACGCGATGGACATGAGTTTGAGCAAGCTGTGGGAGTTGGTGATGGACAGGGAAGCCTGGCATGCTGCATTCCATGAGGTCACAGAGTCAGACTCGACTGAGCAACTGAATTGAAGTCCTAGATCAAGGTCCTAGCCTGCTTGGTTCCTCATGAGGGTCGTCTTGCTGCTGGTTTCTTGCTGGATCCAGGGTGGAGAGAGAAAGCTCTGNAACCCATGCCTCCTGCAGGGGAAGCAGAGTCTTAACTATTTAACCACCAGGAAAGTCCCAGAATTGATGCTTTTGAACTGTGGTGTTGGAGAAGACTCTTGAGAGTCCCTGGACAACAAGGAGATCAAATCAGTCAATCCTAAAGGAAATTAGTCCTGAATAGTCATTGGAAGGACTGATGCTGAAGCTGAAACTCACTCCAATACTTTGGCCATGTGATGCAAAGAACTGACTCATTGGAAAAGATCCAGATGCTGGGAAAGATTGAAGGCAAGAGGAGAAGGGGATGACAGAGGATGAGATGGTTGGATGGCATCACCGACGCGATGGACATGAGTTTGAGCAAGCTCTNATCACCGACGCGATGGACATGAGTTTGAGCAAGCTCTGGGAGTTGGTGATGGACAGGGAAGCCTGGCATGCTGCATTCCATGAGGTCACAGAGTCAGACTCGACTGAGCAACTGAATTGAAGTCCTAGATCAAGGTCCTAGCCTGCTTGGTTCCTCATGAGGGTCGTCTTGCTGCTGGTTTCTTGCTGGATCCAGGGTGGAGAGAGAAAGCTCTGGTGTCTATTTTTCTTAAAAGGACACTAATCCCATCATGTGGCTCCACCCTCATGACCTCATCTAAACCTAATTGTGTCCCCAAAGCCCTACCTTCTCATGCCATCACATTGGAGGGTAAGGCTTCACCTATGAATTACAGCGAGAGGGGCAGGCAAACACTTAGTCTATAATAAGCTACTTGGGAAAACAGCCTGGTAGTTGCACAAAAGGTTAAACACAGGTTAAACCACGTGATGCAGCAATGCCACTCCTAGGTACGTCCCCAAGAGAATGCAAAACACTGGAGCACAAAAGCTTGTGCACGAATGCTCACAGCAGCATTATCCATAATAGGCAAGAAGTGGAAGCAACCCGGATCCCCATCAGTGGATGAACAGATAAACCAAATGTGAACTACAGTGAGTATATCATAAAAACAATATATTCAGCCACGAATGAAGTGCTGACACGTGCTACAATGGGGATGATCGTCAAAAGCACTCTCCTTCATCAAAGAAGCCTCTGACAAAGGACCACACATGACCAGTAAAGGTTTAGAACAGGGAAATCTATGCAGACAGGAAGTAGAGCGGTAGTTGCCGGGGCCTGGGTGGAGAGGAAGATTGGATGGGGACTGTTAATGAGTATGAGGTTTCTTTGGGGGCTAAATGTTGTGAAATCGATTGTGGTGGCTGATGCACACTCTAAATATTCTACGTGCATGCTCCGTTGCTTCAGGCGTGGCTGACTCTTAGTCATATAACCCTATNTTGTGAAATCGATTGTGGTGGCTGATGCACAACTCTAAATATTCTGCGTGCATGCTTCGTTGCTTCAGTCGTGGCTGACTCTTAGTCATATATCCCTGTGAACTGTAGCTTACCAGGCTCCTCTGTCCATGGGATTATCACGGCAAGAATATGGAGTGGGTTGCCATGCTTTCCTCCAAGGGACCTCCTTGACCCAGAGACCGAACCCTTGTCTCATAGCTCCTGCATTCGCAGGTGGATTCTTACCACTGGCACTGTCTTTTAAAAGCCACTAAATTGTTTACTTTAAATGGGTAAATTGTATGGTGTGTGAATGATAATCTCAATAAAGCTATTTTTAAAAGAGTGAGGGAATTCCCTGGAGATCCAGTTGTTGGGATTCTGAGCTCTCACTGCCAAAGACCTGGTCAGGAAACTAAGATCTCGTAAGCTATGTGGTGCAGCCAAAAACAAACCAACAAAAAGGAATAGAGAGTGAGAGGGAACGTGCTTCTTCAAGGTTACACAGCCTTAGCAGCCACTCTAAGACCTAACTCCCAGGCAGCCTCCTCCCACTCATTCTGTTCTCTATAAGGGTGTCCAGCAGGGCCTCTAAGGCTGCTTCCAAAATGAGCAGGTGCAAACTACCGAGGAGGGCTTCAGATTGTGACCCCCACGCCCTGCCCCCAGCCCCAGCAGCATTCTTTTTTTCTTTAATTGAAATATATAGATTTGACTTACAATGTATTCGTTACAGGTGTACAACCTACTGATTCAGTATTTTAAATGTTACGTATCATGAAATGATCACAATAAATTTAGTTATCATCTGTTAGCATCAGAGCAGCATTCTTTGGTAAACTGGGCAGCCTCAAGATCTCATTTCGAGAAAGAGTTCCACTGCCAAAAAGAAAGAAAAGTATAAGTTTGAAAGCCATCGACCAGAGACAGTATTTTTAAGGAGGAAAGCAAAGTGATTAAGAACCTGAGCATGGGCCTTATAGGAAGCATTTCTTCTGATTCTGATGCTTTGACATCTTGGGGCCTTGCTAACTCTGGAGAGACTGTGCCCCCCAGAACTAGCCAGTTTGCACAGGTAGTCAAGGGCTCTCCAGTGAGCACGCCTTTTACACACAAACCAGTCAATTCAGAGCCCATACCCCAAGCATTCTCTTCATCAATTCCTTACAAAGCTCTCTCAGTCTAGGCAGCTATTTCCCTGCCCTAATCAGTCCAGGGCCCAGGATCAGACAAGTAGAGGGCCCTATGCCCCAGAGCCCACTGAAATTTTTCAAACTAGTCATTCTTATGCCTGCTTTCTTGTCTCACCTGTGCTCCTGCGACACCACAGTAAAGCCTCTTGCTCATGTTCTCTCCCCCTTCTGCCTCCTGACTGACCCCAGGGCTTGCTGGAGCGGCCCTGCATGGTGAGTAGAATACTATCTTTTCTTTCTTTCCTTGTTTTAAAGCGAGGTTGAACTTACATATAACATTATATCAATTTCAGTTGTATAACATAGTGATTCAGTATTTACATATAGTCTGCCCCCCATATCTAAGGGTTCAGCATCCATGGATTCAACCAACCATGGACAAAAATATTCAAACATACACACATACACACACACAATTCTAGAAAGGTCCAAAAAGCAGAACTTGAATTTGTTGAATAATTGTTGAACCAACAATTATTTACATTATATGTATAACTATTTGCATGGTGTTTACATTGAAGTAGATATTATAAATAATCTGGAGATGATTTAAAGTATATGGGAAGATGTGCATAGGTTATATGCAAATACTACACCATTTTATATAAGGGACTGGACCCAGATATTCTCAGAGGTCCTGGAGCCAATCCAGAGAAAATACCATCAGGTGACTATGTGTGCAAAATGATCACCACAATAAGTCTAGTTAATGTGTGTCACTATACAGAATAACCAAAAAAAATTTTTGTTCTTGTGATAAGGATTTTTTGTGTGTGATGAGGATTTTTAAGGTCTATTTTCTTAGCAACTTTTTTTTTGCCGAACCCCATGGCTTGTGAGATCTTAATTCCTTGACCAGGGATTGGACCCTGGGCCCCCAGCAGTGGAAGAAGCATGGAGTCCTAACCACTGGACCACCAGGGAATTCCCTCTTAGCAATTTTTAAATACACAGTGCAGTATTAAGAATAGTCAACATTCTGTACACACATACTATCTTCTTGATGACGATCATCTCCTGATCTGCTGGCCTCATCATATCTAAATAAGGTCTACAATTTTTAAAGCAGACCTCAACATTTTAAACATAAAATAAAGCAGGCTTCATTCTACTCTAAGCTTGGCTTGGCTGCTTATGACCTCAGGCAAACTCCTTCACCTCCATGCTTCACTTTCTTCACCCATAAACCCGGTTACCCAGTTTCCCGCTGAGCCTGCCTAAGGGCCCTCACATATTATCGTGTTGTATATATATAACTGTCTGTGGCTTGCACAGGGGCACTGTGCCAAAGCCCCAAGTGGACACTCCCCATCCAGACCCTGCTCTGCTTACCGAGTTATGGATCTGCCAGGAGGAATGAGCATCTCATCCTACTTTTTAAAAAGACCCCAATGGGTCAGCAATGGTCCTGGCCCACCTCCTGGGGCTGCCGTCAGGATTAAAAGGAGGGAGAGTAGTGGAGCACCTAGGACCGGACCTAGCGCCGCAGAAACAGTGTCACTGTGGCCTCTGGAAGGCAGGAGGGGCCTCCAGCCACTGTGACGACATCAAGGAAGGCTTCCATTTCTCCTTTTAGGGATGGGGACTGTAGGCATGCCTCAAGTTGATCTTATTTGCCTCAAAGGAAGATGACCTGAGTTAACACCCAGGCTATGAATGAACAGACATCTGTATGATTTGTATGATCACATTCATAGCAGCTTTATTCCCATCACTAAGTGGAAGGAACCCGAGAGCCCACTGATGGATGAATGGACGAAGATGTGGTGTATCTATACAATGCAATACTACTCAGCTCTAAAAAGAATGAAATCTTGCCATTTGCAAGAACATGGAAGAACCTAGAGGGTATTATGCTAAGTAAAATAAGTCAGACAAAGAAAGACAAATACTGGTCTTCCCTGGTGGTCCAGTAGCTAAGAATCCACCTGCCGATGCAGGGGACACAGGTTCGATCCCAGTCCGGGAAGATCCCACGTGCTGCAGGGCAGCTGGGCTCAGTGCCACAACTACCGAGGCTGCACTCTAGAGGCTGAGAGTCCCAACTACTGAAGCCTGTGCCCCTCTAGCCCATGCCCCTCTATTCCCTGCTCCCTGCAACTAGAGAAAGCCCGCACGCAGCAAAAAAGACCCAGCACAGCCAGGAATAAACAAACAAACAGAGAGAAAGACAAATACTACATGATTTCAAAACACAGTCCAAAATAAAAAGAAGGACAAATACTGTATGATTCACATATACATGGACTCTGAAAACAGAAACAAATGAACAAGTGTAACCAAACAGAAGTGGAATCATAGATACAGAGAACCAATAGGTGGCTGCCAGAGGAGAAGGGATACAGGAGAGAAATAGGTGAGGAAAATGAAGAGACATAACTTTTTAGGTACAAGATACGTAAGACCTCGCGGCCTTTTCTCAGGATCTGTCGCTCCAAAGACCACAGTGACTCGAATTCGAGGCAATAGGCAAGAGGATTTATTAGGCCGGCGCGCCGGGGTTCAGTCTCCTCGGGAGGAGTGAACCCCGATGCTAGTTACAGAGCAGTTTTTATACACTACCGGACAAAGAAAAATGCAGATTAAACATCAAACAGAGTCATAAACATACAGTTGTTATCACCAGACCCCAAGACAAATCATTTGGCTGGCGTCATAGCAGGATTCTATCTTACTCCCTCCGGGGGCGGTGCGTCCCGGTTCCGGGCACGTATGACTACTTCAGAGAACAATCTGTTTTTCCTCAAGGAGTTCAGGCTTGAAATGTCACAGGTTACTTATCAATCAGGGGTGGCGGAACAGAGAAAGTAATTCTTTGAGCTTTCCCAAGGCTATGTCTGTTTTTCCAGCCTCCCTTTTGAGGCAGCTCCCCGCAAGATAGGTCTGGAAGTTGCCAGGCCGAGGCGACTGACCGACCAATTTTCTTCACACACTACTATAGTGGGACTGTGTCAAAGATCAGGAGGCTCTGAGTCATTAGGTAAGGGGAAAGCTATTTTCCATGAGGCATGGCCTGCCTTCGGGGTCCTAACACACAAAAGAGACTTTGGTTTTTAACCTAGGTTCTTCAGATACATGAGTCATGAGTATGACATGTACAGAAGAGAAAATAGTCAATAACAATGTTAGCATTTTGCATGGCGACAGAGGACAATCAGACTTATCATGGTGATCATTTTGAAATGTATAGAAATCTGGAATCACTATTTTGTGTACCAGGAACTTACAGCGTTGTAGGTCAATCATATTTGAAAACAACAAACTTATAGAGAACGAGACCGGATTTGTGGTTATCATAGGCAGAAGGTAGGAGGAGAGGGACTTGGTGGTCAAAAGATACAAACTTCTAGTTATCAGACAAGTAAGTATTAGGGATGTAATGTACAACATAACTCTAATCAACACTACTGTATGCTATATACGAAAGTTATTAAGAATAAATCCTGAGTTCTCATCGCAAGGCAAAAACTTTCTATTTATTTAGTGCTGTGTCCGTATGAGATGAAGGATGTTTACTAAACTTATAGAGGTAATCATTTCATCATTTCAAGTCAAATCATTATTCTGTCCACCGTGAACTTAAACAGTGCTGTATGTCAATTAAATCAATAAAGTGGGAAGGAAAAAAAGAAAAAAGGAAGGAAATTTNCTAAACTTATAGAGGTAATCATTTCATCATTTCAAGTCAAATCATTATTCTGTCCACCTTGAACTTAAACAGTGCTGTATGTCAATTAAATCAATAAAGTGGGAAGGAAAAAAAGAAAGAAAAAAGGAAGGAAATTTTAACATATTCTACAACAGGGGTGAACATTGAGAAGGTTATGCTAAGCGAAAAGAGTCAGTCGCATTAAGACAACACTACATGATTTTTGCTTACAGGGTGTACCCAGAGCAGTCAAATTCAAGAGACAGCGGATGTGGTTGTCAGGGCTCGAGGAGAGGCAGGAAGGAGGAGTTATTGCCTAAAGGATGCAGTTTCAGTTTTGCAAGATGAAAAAGTTGTGGAGATCGACTGTTCAACAAAGAGAATGTACTGGATGCCACTGAATTATACCCTTTAAAATGGTAAATTTATGTTATGTATATTTTATCACAAGCTTTTTGAAAGTATAGCCAAGTCTTACTTCCCAACAAATCCATGCATGTGGCAATAATTACTGTTCACCACCTTGTTGTATAGCAAAACTGTTCAAGGCAGCGGGAAGTGATCTTTAAACTGTTTCCACACTGGTGAGGTCACAACACTTGTTTAGACTGCCTTGGGACTGGCAAGCTGAGCGCTCTGTGACATGGGTGAGACGCTTTGTCCACACCAGTGATTATACTTTAATTACACACACACACACACATACAGGTGCATTTGCTAATAGGACAGTAGAAAATGATGTCTATTTTAATTGGGATTTCTTTGTCTTCTCCCAAGACTCAACTTGTTATTGACCATTTGTTTTCATTTTTCACAAGCTGCCTATTCTTAATGACACAGGATTATCCAGGAGAGCAGGTGGGAGTACTTTTTTCCTAGTCCCATTGGTGTTTCAAACATCATTGCCCTAGTTTTGATAACTTCCTTTGCCTTTGGCATCAGGTTTATTAACCAGAGTTCCTGGTAACAAGAAACAGAAACCAAACCCTGCCAATGACGTGGAGAAGTTTTGTTTTGTCTTTGGAAACATATCAGGCAGCTTAGAGAATCCTTGTGAAGACTGAAAACCCACAATGAGAAAATGGGCAAAACCCAAGGGTGAATGGTGACAGAGAACCAGCTGGATCTGGTGGGGACCCGAGGCACTGTGCCAGCGGGCCTGGTGCTGCCTTACTCCCTGCTGCCAAAACAAGGCTCTCCATTCTCTTTACAGGAGCACGCAGTTGGTCATGATGCCAGCAGGGACCAGGGGACAGACGTAGTGAGGGGCTGTCATTACTGTCCTGGGGAATGGGAGTCAATGGGAGGCCCTCACTCAATGGAGAAAGGGGGGATTTAGATGCTGGGCTGTTGAAAAGGTGATGCCCACCAAGCACTTAACAGCGTACAAAGCATCATGTCCATAAAAGTGACGATCAGTGGCCGCCATTTTCTTTATTTTTGCCGTGTATGCAGCACCCTGCTGAACCTGTTCAAAGCTGTGACTGTTAATGCTTCCAATGATCCTCTGAGGCTGGTATTACTCTTGCTGTTTTGTAAACGAGAAAGCCAAGTTCTAGCAAAAAAAAACAACAGAGAAAATGGAGTGGAGGAAATGATCAAAGAAATCCTTTAAGAAAATTTCCCAGGGACTTCCCTAGTGGCCCAGTGATTAAGAATCCACCTTCCAATGCAGGAGATGTGGGTTCAATCCCTGCTCAGGGGACTAAGTTCCTGCAGGCCACAGAGCAACTAAGCCTGAGAAGTGCAACCAACGATCACGTGCGCCGCAACCAAAGATCACATGCGCCGCAACCAAAGATCACGTGCGCCACAACTAAAACCTGACACAGCCAAAAATAAATATTTTTAAACTTTTTTCCCCAAAACTGAAGGACATGCATTTCCAGATTAAAAGGGCCTGTTGACTACCTGATGTAATCAATAAAAATAGATAACCCATATCAAAACAAATCATTATAATTCAGAACACAGAAAGCAAAGAGATCTCTCCAAAGGAATGGAGGATCGGGTCAGAAATTGGAATGGAGGATCGGGTCAGAAATTGGAATGGAGGATCGGGTCAGAAATTGGAATGGCTTGAACACTCTCAACAGAAGCACGAACAGTGAGAAGACTCTTCAACAATGCTTTCCAAAATCTCCAGGAAAATTACCCACAACTTAAAATTTTATATCCAACCAAACTATCGATCAAGTTTGAAAAAAAAAAAAAAAAAAGACATTTCCTGTGATTGAAATGCTGTTAAATGATTAGAAAAAAAATTTTTTTTTTCGTGTACTCAAGAGGCTATTGGAAGATATGTTTCACCAAAATAAGTTCGTAAAGCAATAAAAAGACAGCAGGAAGAAGGACTCTAACTCAGAAGATGTTAGTAAAGAAAGATCGCTAGATAAAAATAGTACAACAGGCCCAGGCGACACCTAGCCTAAATCTGATTAGGTCAGGAAGCTCCAGGAGAGATTGCTTCAAGAAAATGAAACTAGTGGAACATCATCTAAAGGTAATGAGGGGAGATTTCAGTAACTGGAAGAGTTTGGCATTGAGTACAAAGAAAACTAAGTGAATCGGGGTCGGGGGGATGATTAGTAACTCCAGGGAAAATAAAAGCTTATGCATGAAAAGAGAAGTAATCATAATCCATGCCATGGCTCTTAGCGTAAACACATGGGAACAGTGTTCACCAAATGGTAATAATATAAACACCAACTGTTCTAGTCAAATCATTATACGGTTATATTGGGAGGATGGAGGCCAGGAAGAGGGAGAGTGGGTTGTTGGAGTGGAGAAGATAATAATAAATAGTGCCTAAAGCTGAAAAATCGTTGAAGTAGTAATAAAACAATATTATTTAGGAAATTATGGCAAATGCCTAAAGAATGAGTCATAGAAATTGAAGGAGGGCTCTCATGAGGGAGAGAGCTTTTTCATAAGTTTTGCACCACTATTTGCCTCTTGGAGCGATGTGTATGAATAACTTTAATGAAAAAACTATGCTCTGATTTCTATCTTAGGATATACAAGCTGAGGCAGGCAGACACAGGAAACAGTGCAAAAGAGAGACAGACATAAAATCCAGGATCCAAAAAGAAAACTTTCGTTATAGACAGGGGAAGAAACAGTACACACAGGTAAGAGGAACAGCTGTGCTTCCAGAAACAGGCTGGCCCAAGCTAACTATTGTGACCTCCAGGAAACTGGCACATAGAAGACCACCTTTGAACTTGACCTTCCAGGAGGCAGCCCTGTTCTCCAGGGCAGGCACTGTGGGATGGAGGTCCCTGGAATACAAAAGCAATCATGACTCCTACCCTTTCCTCTGCTCCTCTCCATCGTCTGCCCCTTCCTCCAGCAGCCCCTGCTCAGGGCCCCTCAGGAATCCTGCCAGGAGGTGACAACTCTGTGCTCAGACTTGCAGAGATCAAATTGGCTTTGGGGATTAGGATGCTCCTCAGAGCCAGCAGACAAACCTGGCTTGGATTTGCACCCCACTCCTGCCCCCCACGTCCTCTATCCCCAGTCATGGTCCTGTTTGCAGTAACTAGGCAGACAGCCCAGCCGACCCACCTGTGCAGCTTCCCCAGACATTCCACACCCAGACAGTGGTGCCGGGAGTGAAGCTGCAGAGAAAGGGAAGGAATTAGGGGAGAATTAAGGTGAGGAAGTGACTCAGCCCAGCATAAGCCTGCAGGCATCCGGAGGAGCTCTCACAAGGCAGTGTGGCCGCTTGTTTCGGCTTTCAAGTTGGCTCGGGAGCATTGCTGAAATGTGACTCGTTCTGCTCCACTGAGCACAGAGGGTGGAGGGGAAAGTTGGCTGGGCTCCTGCTCCCCTCCTCCACTCCCAGAGCATCTCTGGTGGGACCAGCAGGGGAGAGTGGGAGGCAGGGATGGGCTTGGGGGTCCTTGGATTTGGCATGCCTGTGAGTTTTTTTCTCCTAGATTTGCTTGCTTTATGCAGAGTGGAGCTAGGTTGGAGAGGTCGCCCTAGGGACTTCTTGCTNCTATTGGAAGATATGTTTCACCAAAATAAGTTCGTAAAGCAATAAAAAGACAGCAGGAAGAAGGACTCTAACTCAGAAGATGTTAGTAAAGAAAGATCGCTAGATAAAAATAGTACAACAGGCCCAGGCGACACCTAGCCTAAATCTGATTAGGTCAGGAAGCTCCAGGAGAGATTGCTTCAAGAAAATGAAACTAGTGGAACATCATCTAAAGGTAATGAGGGGAGATTTCAGTAACTGGAAGAGTTTGGCATTGAGTACAAAGAAAACTAAGTGAATCGGGGTCGGGGGGATGATTAGTAACTCCAGGGAAAATAAAAGCTTATGCATGAAAAGAGAAGTAATCATAATCCATGCCATGGCTCTTAGCGTAAACACATGGGAACAGTGTTCACCAAATGGTAATAATATAAACACCAACTGTTCTAGTCAAATCATTATACGGTTATATTGGGAGGATGGAGGCCAGGAAGAGGGAGAGTGGGTTGTTGGAGTGGAGAAGATAATAATAAATAGTGCCTAAAGCTGAAAAATCGTTGAAGTAGTAATAAAACAATATTATTTAGGAAATTATGGCAAATGCCTAAAGAATGAGTCATAGAAATTGAAGGAGGGCTCTCATGAGGGAGAGAGCTTTTTCATAAGTTTTGCACCACTATTTGCCTCTTGGAGCGATGTGTATGAATAACTTTAATGAAAAAACTATGCTCTGATTTCTATCTTAGGATATACAAGCTGAGGCAGGCAGACACAGGAAACAGTGCAAAAGAGAGACAGACATAAAATCCAGGATCCAAAAAGAAAACTTTCGTTATAGACAGGGGAAGAAACAGCACACACAGGTAAGAGGAACAGCTGTGCTTCCAGAAACAGGCTGGCCCAAGCTAACTATTGTGACCTCCAGGAAACTGGCACATAGAAGACCACCTTTGAACTTGACCTTCCAGGAGGCAGCCCTGTTCTCCAGGGCAGGCACTGTGGGATGGAGGTCCCTGGAATACAAAAGCAATCATGACTCCTACCCTTTCCTCTGCTCCTCTCCATCGTCTGCCCCTTCCTCCAGCAGCCCCTGCTCAGGGCCCCTCAGGAATCCTGCCAGGAGGTGACAACTCTGTGCTCAGACTTGCAGAGATCAAATTGGCTTCAGGGATTAGGATGCTCCTCAGAGCCAGCAGACAAACCTGGCTTGGATTTGCACCCCACTCCTGCCCCCCACGTCCTCTATCCCCAGTCATGGTCCTGTTTGCAGTAACTAGGCAGACAGCCCAGCCGACCCACCTGTGCAGCTTCCCCAGACATTCCACACCCAGACAGTGGTGCCGGGAGTGAAGCTGCAGAGAAAGGGAAGGAATTAGGGGAGAATTAAGGTGAGGAAGTGACTCAGCCCAGCATAAGCCTGCAGGCATCCGGAGGAGCTCTCACAAGGCAGTGTGGCCGCTTGTTTCGGCTTTCAAGTTGGCTCGGGAGCATTGCTGAAATGTGACTCGTTCTGCTCCACTGAGCACAGAGGGTGGAGGGGAAAGTTGGCTGGGCTCCTGCTCCCCTCCTCCACTCCCAGAGCATCTCTGGTGGGACCAGCAGGGGAGAGTGGGAGGCAGGGATGGGCTTGGGGGTCCTTGGATTTGGCATGCCTGTGAGTTTTTTTCTCCTAGATTTGCTTGCTTTATGCAGAGTGGAGCTAGGTTGGAGAGGTCGCCCTAGGGACTTCTTGCTTACCCCTAAGAAGCTGCCCACCAATGGGACTGAGGGTTGGTTGTTGGCACATGATAGGTAAGGATAAACCCCTTGGGGTTCAGAAGAAAGCCACTCTTCTGTAGAGGGTGTGCAGTCTCATGGTTAATTCAATTCAGGTTCTTGACTATTTCTTCATGGAAAAAACCCTGGGAAACACAACTGTCCTATCCGTTTGTGGTGAAATCATTCAGTCACTCCACAAACACTCTGTATGCCAAAGACAGGGATTATTTAGCGAGAATTTAAAAACTAAACCACCTCACACCCATTAGGATAACTACTACTCAAAAAGCATGTCAGCTATACAACTGACCCTTGAACAACATGGATTTGAACCACACAGGTCCACTTATACACAAAACTGTTCAATAGTAAATACTACAGTTACTATCATGGTCCATGGTTGGATGAATCTAAGGATTCGGAGGAACCTAAGGTATGGAGAGCTGACTATAAATTATACAAGGATTAATCCTGCCTTGTTCATGGGTCACTTCACTTCAATAAGAAAGTATAAAGAGAAAAACCCAGAAACTAACAAGTGGTGGTGAGGATGTGCAAACATGGGATCCCTTTTTCACTGATGGTGGGAATGGAAAATGATGTAGTCACTGCGGAAAACAGTATCATGGTTTGTCAAAATATTACACGGAGAATTACCATATGATCCAGCAATTCTGCTTCTGGGTATACATCCAAAGGATTGAAAGTGGTATCTCATGGAGGTATTTGTACGCCCATGTTCATAACATTATTCACAATAGTCAAGAGGTGGAAGCAACCCAAGTGTCAGTGAATAGATGACTGGATAAACAAAATGTGGTAAATCCATGCAGCAGAATATTGTCCAGGGTTATAAAGAAAGGCAATCCTGCCACATGCTACAACATGGATGAACCATGGGGCCATTACAGTAAGTGGAACAGGCCAGTTACAAAGGGACAAATATTGTATGATTCCACTTACATGATGTCGTATACCTAGAGTAGTCAGATTTACAGACACAGAAAGTAGAATGGCGGTTGCCAAGGGCAGAGGGAAGAGGGGATTGGGAAGCTGTTCTCCAATGCATGTAGAGTTTCAGTTTTGCAAGATGAAAAAGAGTTCTGGAGATTGCTTGCACACCAGTGTGAATATACTTAACACTACTGACCTGTATACTTAGAAGTGATTAAGAAGGGACTTCCCACTTCCCTAGTGGTGCACTAGATATAAGAATCTACCTGTCAATGCAAGAGACATGGGTTCCATTCCTGGTCCAGGAATGCAGCCACGGTGCAGCTAAGCCTGTGTGCCACAGCTCCTGAAGCCCTGAGACGCCACTGCAGTGAGAAGCCCACACACCACGAGCAAGAGTAGCCCCCACTCACTGCAAGCAGCCAAAGCTTGTGCAAAGCAACAAAGACTCAATGCCATCAAAACTAAATAAATAAATGATTTTTAAAAAATGATTCAGATGATAATCTTTATGTTACAGATACTTTAAGCACAATTAAAATAATAATAATTTGACTTTTATTTTTTTAGAAGAGACACAATTCCTCCACCAACATTCCCAGATCTAGCTGGGCACAGAGACAGGAGCATGGCCACACAACACAACACCTGGCATATAATAATAGGTGCCCAGTGACACTCTGTTGAATACTTGGTGGAAAGGACTACGAACAAGAAGGGAGGTGTTACAGGGAAGCACAGAGAGGCATTTTGCTCAGGGGTGAAGAGGGGTGGGTTATGGAGCAAAGGTCATTTGAGCTGTATTCTCAAACAGTGGGTTTGACCAAAACAGAGAATTCTGGTTATCACATCAGTTTTAGGACTTTGGGGAAACTCCCTTTGAGCCTCAGTTTCCCCATGTGTAAAAAGGCAAAAATACCAACACCATAGATTAAATGAGGAAATGTATGTCAATAGGCTAAGACTAACTGGCACACAATACGCACTCATTCAGTAGTAACTTCCAGTATTGTTATCATCATCATCGTCACTGTCATTATTATATTTTGGCCTATTTTTGGCAATGTGTGTGTGTTCAGTAGCTCAGTTGTGTCTGACTCTTTGCAACCCCATAGACTCTAGCCTGTCAGGCTCCTCCGTCCACGGGATTTTACAGGCAAGAATACTGGAGGAGGTAGTATTCTCTTCTCTAGGGGATCTTCCCTACCCAGGGATCGAAACTGTGGCTCTTGTGTCTCCTGAATTGGCAGGCAGATTCTTCACCACTGTGCCACCTGGGAAGCCCATTTGGACAGTGGTAAGTTAAAGCTAAAAAGATAGGTCAGGATCAGATTACAAAGGGCCTGGGAAGCCAAAGTTTGGTCATATTTTTCTAGCCAGAAGCCTTGGAAGACTTTTGAGATGGAGAATTTCTGGGTTGTTAAAAATGTATGTGCATGCAGTTAATTTTATATCCTTACCTTATTTACCTAGGCTGGATGGATGGGCTTCTGGGCCCATCCCATTTTTCAACGCAGTGTTCATGTTTCAAAGGGACATTAAATACCAGTTAATTAGGATAGGTCTGGGAGAAAAGCCCTAACTTTAAAAAATCAGGAGTAGAGGACCCAGAGAGAAGGATGGCAACACTATCAGTTCAGTTCAGTCGCTCAGTCGTGTCCGCCTCTTTGGGACCCCATGAAACGCAGCACGCCAGGCCGCCCTGTCCATCACCATCTCCCGGAGTTCACTCAGACTCACGTTCATCGAGTCCGTGATGCCATCCAGCCATCTCATCCTCTGTCGTC